>CM053787.1:363108635-363708635 GCA_028749045.1 Cupressus sempervirens | reverse complement strand
TTCACTATGTTCAAAAGATATTTAAATATTTTATAATCAATTTTGGATTAATTAAATTTTGATCTAATTTTCATGCTTTTGATTTTGTGGTTTTGTAATATAGTAAGGGCATTATTGGATTCTACTAGTTTGCAATTAGTAGTATGATCTGTAGGGAGATTTATATTTTTTCTTCAAGAGTGCATAATTTATTATTAAGGAAGGATTCTACTCTTCTATAATCAAGGGCTTTCTTTTTAACTAAAATCAAAAATATAACTTATCACATTCTAAGTTCATCTTTCAATGATAGTAGTGTTTCTCATCATCTGTCTATTAATCTACCTAATCATTAGAATAACACCATAATAGTCCTAATCTTATAAGAGGCCAAAATCCATGATAAATTTATCAAACTTTTAATGCATATTAGAGTCTTTAAAGATTTGATCTTAGTTATAATTGGACACTGGCCACATAATGTGGATAGGTGCACTTAGTCATCATAATTCCCTTCTTAATTAGAAAAACTAAACACATATTTATTAGCATAAAGTCTATCAAGTTTTCTATATATTCTTTTATGTCCTTTCAAAAAAGTAAGATATGTAAACTAGATACAAGTGTTATTCTTCCTATTTTTCAATAGATCAAGAAATTAAGCTTGGTTATAAATTTAAACTAAAAGATCTATTCATTCTCCTTCTTTCTTGTCTTATGTAAATCATTTTACAAGCCTTTTATTATTGTATTTAATTGAAAATTAATCTTGAAAGGTAAAACAATAGAAATTCTATTGATTTGTAGAGACTTATTATAAGAGATTATAAAACGAGAAAAAATATTAGTTTAATAATTTTTATTTCTAGATATCTGATTGTACATCAATTTATAAACTAATATTTTGAGTCATACTTGTACTATCACCTCGATAAGAGAGCTCCAAGAAAATTTGTAAGGTGCACTATTGAGGTCAATATGGGAGCAGATGATTCTCTACAAACTGCTAGGCTCTGCATCTTAGTTATCCACAAGATTAGAATGCAATCCACATCAACTCTTTCGATGGGAAATGGCTTCAAAGTTTGGAAGTTGAGAAATATGGATTTAGATTTTCTTATCCACTAGACATTGTCTAACCCAAAACAATCTTTCCATCTATTGTCCAATTGTGGAAGAAAATAGTTTGGAAGACAAACAAGTAGAAGCGGGAGGAAGAAGCTCTTAGCTTGCACGCTTGAAGAGGGCTTGTCCCTCTTCTACCATCAAATGAAACTAGCTTGGGGGACTGTTAGGGGAGTTATTTCCCCTAACAATCGATGTATCTATAGAGAATAATTTGTTGTTCTAGCATGTGTTGTCTATTCATTTCCATATTTCTATGCTCTCTAGTGTTGCCTATGACTGATTTGTCTTTAAAGGTTGATGTGGTTGATTCTTCTTGTGCTCCAATTTTTTAGGCTCCTTTGTAGAAGGATAATATGGTAGCAACTCTTATTTCCCTTCACCTTGGTCTTGGTCTTGATCTTTGTTGCAATCTACGATGGAGTCATTGAAGGCTTTATGGTTGTGGTTTTTCGGTCAATGGGGGATTTTTTTAGCCCCAAATTAATGTAATTGGTAATGATATTAATGTATGTAAAAAATTCATATATGGTTGTTTTGTTTTTATTGATGTCAAGTCTTATTGGCTAGATATTATGCTAAATTAGTAGAGTGCTATATGAATAAATTGATGAAGAGGGTTTGAAGAAAGTATGTTGAAGACAGAGTTGATAAGTATGGTATTCAATGGTCACTTGAATGAGTTAGACAATGATAATATAATGTTGTTTTGATTATTTTACAATCATGTAATATTGTAATACATTTATTCACACAATTTGAGATGATTGAAAAGGTTAATGAAGGAAGACATTATTTACCAAGTGACTACAATATTAGCCAAGTAGTTGGCAAAGTTAAGTTGGAAATTCAGTATTACCTAAGAAAGTCTAGTATTAACCAAGTTCAATATTACCCAAGTTAAATGATATACTTACCAAGTAATAGTTAGAAGAACAAAAGTGTAAAGATGGAATATGAGGCTGACTTTTGATGGAAAAATGGAATATTCAATATGGTCTAAGGCATGAGTCAAATTTCGTTACAAGATCAATGACTGAGAAAATTCAATAAGGATTTGATGATGGAGATTGAAGAAGGATAAGGATGAGCACAAAGCTATATGAAATTTCTATTTTCTATGTGGCTAGATACAATTAATCTAAGATCGACAATTCTAATTAAGTGGTAATAATGGAAGAATCTAGAAGCACATAGATTACTATTTAAGGAGATGTTCAAGATATTTTTTGTTGATAATTGAATGTTGGTTGAATGTTGATGATAAGGTTGTTGTGAATGTGAAGTTGTTGCAACTTAAAGAAGTCAAAAGTTGAGCCAAGTGAATCAAGTAGAGAAGGAAGGAGATTAATGTAGAGTTGAAGTGAATCAATCATTCAAGAGATTAGAGAAGAGAGAATAGATAGAGAAAAGAGTAGAAAGGAGATTTGAACAAGAAAGGTAGTGCTATGCCTAAACATATCAATTTACACTATTACTTTCTAATCATTGTAGTAGAAAATCAAATAGAAAAGTGGATCTAACGAGTCTTTGAAATCCTATATGGTAACATTGATTAGTGATGTTTGTGAGTCCTTCAGAGTGGGCCACTCTTTAGATAGGATCAAGGAGTGATAATTTGTAGATGATATTTTGGTTAAAATCCTCTAACAAGGTCACATTAACAATGTGTTTATTATCGTTAACAAGGTTGGCTCTTAACTGAAGACTGAGAATTTTGGGTTATCAATCCCAGGTCATTTTTTCCCTTCATAGGGTTTCCACGTTAGAAATATTGGTGTCAAATTGTGTAAATTTTTTTATGTTACAAACCTAATTTTCATGTTATTTTCATTTTAGTGCAACTCAGTAACAACTAAGTTAATGGTCGATAATAGCTAAGTCTTATTACTATCATTCAACTAAAACATAATAGTGGATGAATATTTTTGAGTTAAGTAATTGAAAGAGTTAAGTGTGAAGTTAATGAGTACACAAAGTGATTTCTTATGATGATTATGAAGTTTTTTTTGGCACTAAAATTATTCGAAGGGACTATAGGGTAACTGACATAACTGATTCAACCCCACCCCACTTATCTAACATCCTTTGGTGTATCTTTTCCTCTATATGTGATCTAAATTTCACCATCCACGTTGTGTCTTTTGGCTTCTTTCATTCTCCCTTGGCTCATTTTGGTGCTACCTATCTAGTCAAATTTATCTTCATGGGAATTTTATGGATCTTTCTAACTTTTCTCTTTTTCATTAATATTAATGGGTGTTACCCCTTTGATAGA
The DNA here is from genome assembly GCA_028749045.1 of Cupressus sempervirens. Lineage (NCBI taxonomy): Eukaryota > Viridiplantae > Streptophyta > Pinopsida > Cupressales > Cupressaceae > Cupressus > Cupressus sempervirens. The sequence goes on along the minus strand of CM053787.1, from coordinate 363,705,253 downwards.
AACTTTCCAAAAAAATAAGAAAATAAAGAAAAAGAAAACTCAATCAAAACAAAAAAATTATTTGAGTTTGAGTCCCTACCTTCTATGAATAGTGAAAAGTAAACTTTGAAAGAAAATAAATTTAAAAAAGCAAGGTAAATAGACATATGAGGAAATATACGTATGACGATATATTTTTGCATATGAATATAAGAGTACTAATGTCTATTGATTTAACTAAGTAGAAGGGCATTACATTTGAATTAGGTAAGGTGCTTATGAATATGAGATTTAAATAAGAATATTTATCTATTAGAAGTCAAAATTGTAAGAGTTTTGAAAAATCAAGTCATTTGAATTCTCATGATTGCAGATGTGTGTATTGGCTTGATTGTGAAATGAGAGTTATTTCACTATTTTTGGAGGCATATGAAATTGTTACAACCTACCCTATAAATTCATTTTTGCGTGATAGATTTTACAATTGGTGAATGTCTTTTAATTGGTGTGAACATTAGATATTATTATCATGACTTGAAAAGGTACAATTCCTCATTTTATATTTTTGGTTAAATGAGAAATTTGTTTGATATCTATTTAACTAATTATCTATGCAACATTTCTTTTTCTATAGTTTTGGTCTTTACAAACAAGACTCAGACAAACATATTCAACTAGTTTTGGATTTAATATTGGAAACTATATTTTGTATTTGTTTTATTTGATATTATATTAGGTCATGCATTCCATACTAATACTTTGTTTGTAGATCAAATTAACAATGGTAGATCATCAAATGAAGACAATTTTGAAGTAAATAATAATTCTCTGTCTTATTTTAGAATATCAATATTTTAATTCAAATGGAAAAATTGCTAAAATGGAACTTAAATTATACTTCGTGGTCCCCTAGAGATCACTCTTAGCAAAGTGAGGCATTGAGGAGCCATCTAGTGACAATCTTGGATCTACAGAGTCATATTCTAGAACATTACGGAAAAAGATGTTACCTTATTTCATTGAGGCCTCAGTTTAGAGACAAAAATACTACCAAAGCTTTAGTTATATGGAATGGGTCTTGGAATGACTTACACCCATCAAATTTCTATTTTATTTGTTTATTTAGAAAGCTCTTGATTCTTGCAAGATTCCATTTAGGATTCTATTTAATTCCCTATGAAGCATCTAGTTCGAAGCCTCAGTCATTTTGCACCCTCCCCAAGGTCTAGGTCAAACCCTAGTCTCTAACTAGGAAGGATCAAGTAGTCAGACAAAATAAAAAATCAAGGATAGACTTCACAGTGCATGAAGTGTGCATATGTGCACTTACACACATGTGAACATGCACATGTTTGCCAACAAGCACACTTCACCCCACTTCGAGGATACCTTTTCAAGTGTGCACACATGGAGGTGCACACAAGGCTCCCCCCCCCCTCTCTTTGTACAAATGTGTTGATGTGCACATGCACAGTTGCATTCTATACACACCTATTCAAGGTGTGCATGTGTGCTAGTGTGTGATTGTGCACCTAGCCACTTAAGAGGCAAACAAGGTGCACACTAATGCACCCTGTGCACCTATGCATGTTTTCTATGTGCACTAGTGCGCAAAACTAGCTATTGGGGGGGATTTACTTTTTGAGCAATCTAACTAGTTTTGAGAAAAAAAAATTGTCAGTCTGAGTCCTATGGAATCCTCTTTTAGTTCTTTCAGCATAAGATGACTAATGTTTCTTCTTTGTGAAAAAAAAATGGCATCCTCATTATCCATAGCACAAAAAATATCCATGTATGTACATTTTCAAAATAGGCACCTTGGGATTTCAGATAGAAGAAGCAGTAGTTCAAGTCTATGACAATGTTGGCCTATAAAGATAATATAAATCATCAAAAATGGAAAAATGAGTACACTAGAGTTCTCCCAGACCTTGTCTGAGAAAAACCTAGAAACTATTTTCAAAATTGAGAACTTTGATTTTTTGGTGAATTGAGCACCTTGTACAATTCCTTAAAAGTACTTAGATGGAAAACTTGAAGAGTTGGTGAATGATTTTTCTCCAAAAGGTGCCCAAGTGTGCAAGGTGTACATTGTAAATTTGAGATATGCATAAGTTGAAAGATTCTAGAAGGTGCACGTGTGAAGGTGTGCAAGTGCAAAATTTTACAAGTTTTGAAGAGCAAAGTACATAGGTGTGAAAATAGGCCTAAATCATCAAAAAGAACAAAATAAGTACACAAGAGTGATCTAAAATCCCATTTGAGAAAAACTTAGAAATCATTTTCAAAACTAAGAACTTTGATTTTTTGGTGAATTGAGCACCTTGCACAATTCCCTAAAGGGTGCACAGGTGCGCAATTTGAAGATTTCGTGAATGAATTATCTCTAAAGGTGCGCAGGTGTGCATATCTAAAGCATCTAGAGGCCCCCCAAGATATAAACATTAACATAGCTTCCTTGTCTTCTGCAATAGCTAAGATCACACTCAAACCCATGACTTTCAAGTTCCAGGGAATTCTAAAGAAGTCACACTTCATGATTTCCATAGGGAAGTGAGGGAAAAGTATGAAGCTTTATACTCATTATTTCCTCAATAAATCACCTCTTCTATCCAAAAGTTCAAAGGGAAACATCCACACATCATTTTGGTAAAAAGGAGAAGAAAACCAAGATGCTAGAAATCAAGTTTTGACACTTAAAAGATTTTTTGGATTTTTGGGTCCTATCACCAAGGTGCACAAGTTCAAAGGTACGAAGGTGTGAAGGTGCATAGGTGCAAAGGTGTGCAAGTGTGAAGGTATTCATGCGCATTGATATGCAAGTGCACTTTCTAAGAGGTGTGTTAGCAGTTAATTGTCAGTTGCTATTTTAGAGCAATCCATGCATCAGAAACACATTTTGACAGTAGTTCAACCCCTAGAGACACCTAAAGAAGGTTGAGCTTCCATTTTTAGAGCTCCCAAAGACTCCTAGATCATCTCATGGATTATATCTTCTTATCTTCCCATTATTTTATCATTTCAAATCATGTAAAGGCTCATGCACCCATTAATTCATATAAACAAAGGTGAAGACCTAATTAGCACCATTTAGAGAGTTAGTTTGTATATAATTAGATTTATTTTATTAGTTTTTAGCATGAGTTTCATTTTAAGAACTCTCTCTTCTAACACAAATGGAGGAGATGATTTCTTATAAATACATGGATGTAATATGTACTCAAGGTCGTTATTTTGATGCAATAATATATTTCATTGGTTCTCTCATTCTGAGTGTAGTTATTCTTACCAGAGTGTGTTATTTTTGTGAATGCATGTTCATGAATAATAATGGAGCCAATGGTTTTATTTCTTTGTTATGATTGTGTGATCTTTTAATTCTAGTGTTTTCCTCATATTAAAAAATTATGTTGACATAACAAATTGGAGAAAAGATCACCTATTATTCTTGCATAGCATCTTGTCTCGCATGAGTGCACTTTCTATGGCATTGTGATTTTTTAAAACGTGAAACATCTTTCAGTTAGTATTTAGTTTCCATTGACGATTGCATCAATGGAGTTGAGGAAACATTGCTCTTAATTTCATTGGTTTCCTACCCGATATTTTTGATGATTTAATTCACAAACATGTTGTTACTATGGTTTATGTCCATTAAAAGTTTACCTTTCAAGTTATTTACTTTAATCTCTCGTTACCTTATCTTTGTTATTTGCTTTTCCAACACTTGGTTAAAATAGGAATTCATATAGGGTCATTGATAAATTTAATTCATCATAAAATAGAAAATACTAAAAAAAAAAGTTGTGGTTACCTTTTCAAATAGCAACATATCAAATAGATTATCCAAAATTGTTTAGAACCAACAAAGGCCTCCTCCTGAACATACACATTTATCTTCAAGTGAGCAAATTTTGGTAGGTTGCAAGATCGCTCAGAACCTTGAAGTTGATCCTCGATTAGCTTTTCAAGAGAGGAGTTCAAAAGGATTCATGTTGTTCAACATTGTGCAAAAGGATATCTCAATAGAAGTGGTGCTAGAAAGAGGGCCTAAAAACCATTTGGCTCAAAAACCCAAGTTGTTTGAAAATTTTGTTATTTTCAAAAGTTAAGAAAAAATTCCAAGTCTATCACTTTGCGCAGGTGCACTAGTGTGCAAGTGTGCAAGTGCATAAGTGCATAGGTGCATGCACTTTTTAGAGGCACACTTTTCCAAAATAAACACAAACGGGAAGTTCTTGATCCACCATCTCCATTTCAGCAAGCTTTAAAGTCTTCATCCAATGCACACAAATTCCTAGAACTTAGTCATTTTTTGAAAACCTTGCCATGATAAAGGAATAATTAGGCTCCACCCATTCACATTAAAAATTCCATCATCATCATCCATTTTGCCTTCTACTTCACACATTCACATCATTATGCAACATGACTTTCTTTAATGCCCAAAGCTCACCTTTGAACCTAACTAGTCCATTACACGACTTGCTTGAAAATCTTGAAAAGTTTTGCCCATGGTTCATCTATGGAGAATCATGAATAATATAAGATCATATTAAAATTTTCAAGTAAATTTGTAATCGAAACGAAATTCAACATATGGGTGTGGTCTGTCACCTTTTCACTTACAGTTTGGGGGAAACGACATTCAATTGGTACCTCAATCTTCCACCAGCATCAATAAGGGATTCAAACTCTTTTGAGAGAAATTTTTTGGCACAATTCAAGGTCTATATTGATCCAATTATCCTACATCATTAGTTCATCTCAATTAAGAGGGATCCCCACGAGACTATTTTATAGTTTAATCATCACTTCTATAGGATGTATCAAAGAATGGAGTTTCCTTACACTATACCACAAGAGGCTATCATCCAAATCTATTTGGGAATAATGGATTCATTAACTTCTCTTTTTCTAAGAAGGATCCCACCCAAAGATATTGATACCATTGAAAAGGTCTGCAAAGAGGCTATTACATTCACGAAGTAGGTAGATATCCATGGTGGAGGAAATTTTATGTCTTCCTTCAATTTGAACAATACAATAGCCATACCATCATTTCTTGGAGGAGCATCTACTATTCCCAATCAAATGCCCCTATTGAATCTAATAGCTTTACTACAACAAGTTATTGTTTCTCCAATGCCAACAATTACATATTCAGGGTACAAGCCCCAAAAGAATATATTCTTCAAGAAAAAGACTTCTCCACCTACTAAACTCGAGAATAATATGGCTAGTGAGGTATGGATCCAAGTGAAGATGGATATGGATACAATGATGTTTCAGATCAGCCTCCCCAAATCATGGAGGAAGAACCTTTATAGTTTAGTGCAATGGTGTTTGAATCATATGTTAAATCTGTAGGAGGACAAAATGATGAAGATGATCAAGAGAATTTTGTGTTCCCATTCAATGAAGAGAAAGAGCATGGACAATTTAGGATACATGTTTATTGCAGCAATAATAAGAACACATAAAGTTTGAAAAGTAGGGAGGAATCTCTAATGGATTATGTCACTCTATGGTTACATCCTACTCCTCCAGACATGTAGGTTTGTAATACTCCAATTCATTATGAGACTCTAACCAATATTGCCCAGATAGTCCAGAAGGAATTACATGTATAGGATGAGGTTTTGAAAGGTATTATGGATAACATAACAAGAAATTTGAAGTATCTTGGAGAAGATCATAATCCAAACATCCTTTTGCTTCCTAACTATTGTTGCCTTCATCAAAGGATTCATTCAGAGTTGGAATGTTTCAATTGCCAAGATGTAGTATATAATATGTTAGCGCAGACTTATTAACCTGTTGAAATTGTCAAAAGTAATGAAATTGTCTCAAGTTTTGATGTTGCAATAAGTGTGGATATCCAAGAAATTTTAAGGTTGCAAAAAATTTTGAAATGCCAAAAATCCATGGGGTTGCAAAAATTCTCAAAGTTGCAAAAGATGATGGAAATGTAGAAGATTCTAAGGTGGTTGAGATTTTTGAATCGGGAAGTCATCAAGACCAAGATACCAATGCTTTCTACTGTGATATTGATTCTCCATTGGATAATGATAAGATACCCCCCTCAAAACAAGATATGTTATTAGATGAGATGGATAGAGTGCTTAATTTGGTCTCGAGCTTGACTAAGGAAATGTTTATTTGTGGGTATTCTACACATATATCAAACCATGCAATAACCAAGTCATGTGGAATTCATCCATTTGGGTTGCATTCAGAAGTAGGTTGTCTTGATTTCTTGTTAGCTTGGGAGATCACAATGGAGGGTAAATATGATTTTGAACATGCTTCTAAGGGATATGAGGGAGAAAACAACTTGATTAATGATATTAATGAACCCTATAATTTGAAAGGAAGGTTATGATGATTGAGTTTGCTAGTCCCAAGGATCCTAAAGGTGACAATTCATGGTTTAAGGCTAATGATGGTGATAATAAGGACCATAAACACAATGTTCTATCTTTTGGGTCTTGTTATGATAGCCATATAACATCAACGACACTAATGTTTCCTTGTATGCATGGAGTTATGTACCATGAGATAAGACCACTAGAAGGAGAAATTACAATGTATGAATGTACCCCTATGGTGGGGGACTCACTAGATCAAGTGATATCTTCCCATTATCCCTCTCAGTTTGATGATTCTCAATTTGAATATGATGCTAAAGATAAAAATACTTGTTTGTGGATTAATTATGGTCATGGAGAGTTAACTCAACTTCTAATTTTGTGTGATTTGTACCTAGAATTTGAACCAAGATTGTCCAAATTTTATTAATCTGAGTACAAAGACAATTCAACATTTTTTAGAACTATATGGGAGGGTTCATTACTACTGCACATAATTAGAAATCTACTGACAACCACCCCACATTCTTGTTATTTAGGAATTTTTGTATATGAGTTTTTTTTTTAGTCTTTTTAGTTAGGTATTAGTTTTCTTTGTGTCAAATCTATTTTGTTTAGGTTTTTTCAAATTTTACTTCTTTTTCTTTTTTAGTCTTTGAGTCAAGAAGTCAATGTGTTTTTTTGGGGTTGTTCCCAACATGTGGTTCATTCCACTAGTCTCAACTTTAGGGAAGAGGTATTTCTTTGTCAAAGCATTCAGATGATTTATTTTTGTGTACCAACTGGAAACATGCATTTCTTGTAGTTGTAGAGGACTTCTAGTGTTAAAATTAGAATCTCAAATTGATAGCTCTCAACACTTCATCTAGGCATTTTTTGAATCTAGGTTAACAATAGCAATGGATAATTGAAACTTGTCGATTCAGACAAAGTGTATATTCAAAGAACTGCTAAGATCACTATTTGGCATGAGAGTTTTCTAAAAGTTCATCAAAAGAAGAACACAAGAGTTATCAACTGAAGTGCACATCTGGAAAACAACACCAATGCCTTAGCCACACAGTCTAAGCATGGTCAGGATAGAAAACTAAGAAAACAAGAATCACAAAGGTGTTACATCTAAAGATTCCACACCATTGTAAAAGGTACTCAAATATATAGGGATATGCACTCCAAAATGGCTATCCTATTCTATGAAAATGATCCAAGGAAAAATCAAGTGGAAACATGTGAGTTTTGTGAAGCAAGTTAAAGAATATTACCAAATACTCAAAAGGAAAGAATTGATAACTTGCTAAGAAACCCCAGAATGGATTCTCTCATCTAGTTAGATAGTGATGCATAAACATGTTTATGAGGATTCCTGATGAATGGATTAGTCAAGCTAAAGATTTTTTCCAAGTTGCTAGATACTCATGATAGACTACACCTCTATACATCAAAGGAAATTGATACACTAAACACACACTGAGCTAGAAATTTTGAGATACTGAGGTTTCGACTTTCAAAGGACTTGAAAATTTCTTGAAATATTTGAAATCAAGTTGTCACTTGACAATGTTAGAAGAATGCTTGCTGATGAAGAAATGTCTTTGTCATTTCTTCTATTTTTTTGGGGATATATTTTGTGACCTCACAATGCACGCCCCATTTTGAATCACAAAATGGGGACCCCCTAGTTTCAAAATTCCCTATGAAGCATCTATTCTGAAGCCTCGGTCATTTTGGACCCTCCCTAGGGTCTAGGTCAAACCCTGTTCTCTAATCTAGGAAAGATCAAGCAGTCAGAGAGAAGCAAAAATAAAAAATAGACTTCATGGTGCATGAAGTGTGCATATGTGCACTTGCGCACATGCACAAAAAAGCACACTTCACCCCACTTCGAGCATGTACACATGCACATGTGCACACCCTCGGAGGTCCACACCTTTAAAGGTGTGCACAAGGCTTCCCCCCCTCTTTGTACAAATGTGTATGTGCATATTTGTGCACCATGTGCACCTATTCAAGGTGTGCATATGCACTAGTGCATGAATGTGCACTTAGCCACTTAAGAGGAAAACAAGGTGCGCACTAGCTCACCCTGCACAAGTGCATTATGTGTGCTAGTGTGCAAAACTCGCTATTTGGGGGGTGATTTTAACTTTTTGGGCAATCTAACTACTTTTGACACAATTTTTCATCAGTCTGAGTCTTATGGAGTTCTCTTTCGGGTCTTTCAACATAAGATGACTAATGTTTTCTTCTTTGCGCAGATAAAATGGAATCTTCATTATCTATAGCACAAAAAATGTTCATAGTATTGCATGTGCATTTTCAAAACAGGTGCCTTGGGATTTCAGATAGAAGTAGAAGTTCAAGTTTATGAAAATATTGGGCTACAAATTTGGTATAAATCATCAAAAATGGAAAAATAAGTACACTAGAGTGCTCCCAAACCCTGTCTAAGAAAAATCTAGAAACTATTTTCAAAATTGACAATTTTGATTTTTTGGTGAATTGAGCACCTTGCACAACTCCCTGAAAGTATGCAGGTGTGAAATTTGAATATTTGGTGAATGAATTATCTTCAGAAGGTGCCCAAGTTCACAAGGTGTGCATTTCAATTTTGATATATGCATAAGTTGAAAGACTCTAGAAAGTGCACATGTGTGAGGGTGCACAAGTGCAGAATTTTACAAGTTTTAAAGAGAAAAGTACATAGGTGTGCAAATATGCATAAATCATCAAAAATATAAAAATAAGTACACAAGAGTGATATAAAACCCCATTTGATAAAAATACACAAACTATTTTTAAAACTAAGAACTTTGATTTTTTGGTGAATTGAGCACCTTGCACAATTCCTTGAAGGTGCACAGGTGTGAAGATGTGCAATTTGTTGATTTTGTGAATGAATTATCTCTAAAGTTGCACAAGTGTGCATATCTAAAACATATAGAGGCCCCTAAGGTCTTGAACATTACCATGACTTCCTTGTCTTCTGCAACAACTAAGATCACACTCAAACCCATGACTTTCAAGTTGTGGGAAATTCTCAAGAAGTCACACTTCATGATTTCCACAGGGAAGTGAGGGAAAAGTATGAAGCTTTAGACTTATTATTTCTTCAATAAGTCACCTCTTCTACCCAAAAGTTCAAAGGGAAACATCCACACATCATTTTGATATAAAAGGGAAGAAAATCCAGATGCTAGAAATCAAGTTTTAACACTTAGAAGATTTTTTGGATTTTTGGGTCATGTCACCAAGGTGCGAAAGTACACAGGTGCTAAGGTGCACTAGTGTGTAGGTGTGCTACTACATAGGTGCGAAGGTGTGCATGTGTGCAGGTGCACTTTTCTCAGAGGTGTGCCAATTGTTTTCAAGAAGAAGCAGTGTGCCGACAGTTAACTGCCAATTGCTATTTTAGAGAGTTCCATGCATTAGAAATACATTTTAATGGTAGTTCAATTCCTAGAGACACCTAAAGAAGATCGAGCTTCCATTTTTAGAACTCCCAAAGACTCCTAGATCATCTCATTGCTTCTATCTTCTTAGCTCCTCGTTCTTTTCTTATTTTAAGTCATGTAAGGGCTCATGCACCCATTAATTGATATAAACAAGGTTGGAGACCTACTTAGCACCATTTAGAGAGTTAGTTTGTATATAATTAGAATTTTTTAATTATTTTTTATCATGAGTTTCATTTTAAGAACTCTCTCCTAAGACAAAGGGAGGAGATGATTTCTTATAAATAGATGGATGTAATATGTACACTAGGTCGTTATTTTGATGCAATAATAATGTTACTAGTGCTCTCATTCTGAGTGTAGTTATTCTTGCCAAGGTGTTTTATTTTACTAAATTCATATTCATGAATAATAATGGAGCTAATGGTTTTATTGTGTTTTTATGATTGTGTGATCTTTTAGTTATGGTGTTTGACTCGTGTTAACAAATTGGAGAAAAGATAACCTATTTTTCTTGCATAGCATCTTGTCTCGCATGAGAACACTTTTTGTGGCCTTGTGATTTGATGAAATGCGAAACATATTTTAGTTATTGAGTTCCCATCAGTGATTTCTTTAGTGGAGTTGAGGAAGTGATGCTCCTAATTTCATTGGTTTCCTACTTGATCTTTTTGACGATTTAATTCACAGACATGTTGTTATCGTGATTTATTTATGTTATGAATTTCCCTTTCAAGGTATTTCCTTTAATCTCTCATTACCTTATCTTTTTTATTTTATTTTCTTATACTTGGTTAAAATAGGAATTCATATAGTTGCATCAATAAATTGCATTCATTATAAAACAAAAAATACCAAAAAATATATCTCATTTTTTTGGTTACCATTTCAAATAGTTATTTAGAACCAACAAAGGCCTCCTTATGAGCATACACATTTATCTTCAATTGAGAAGATTTCGGTCACAAGATCGCCCAAAACCTTGGAGTTGATCCTCAATTAGCTTTTCAAGATAGGAGTTCAAAAGGATTCTTGTCGTTTAGCATCATGCAAAATGACAGCTCAATAGGACCTTATAAAATGATGGTCATCTTCCTATAAACCTCACCCATGTATAAATACCATTAACACCATTCCATTCTCAAACAAATATTATACCACAAGGTATTTATCAGAAGTTGGGTGGTGCATATTTTCTTCTTATGGAGCAATATAAAGGTGTATGTATTATATGTCCTTGCTACAAATAAACCAATAGGTAACGATACTTCATTATGACTATAACACCCCTCTTACCTTAACAATTATTAGTAGGGTTTTGAAGATTTTATAAGTACACTTGGACTAGGTTGGGAGATAGGTTACTTTTGGTACTCCTTGATTTCACAACTTTATAAATCCATACATAGGTAAAACTGTATGATAACATCTCACACTCTTAACACAAAATTATGGTACCTATCTACTTAGAAATCAGTAATCAATTAGGTTCTTAAGCTATAATATGTTTATACATATCATACAAATCATTTCTTGCTTATGATGTCAGATGTTTCTTTGCACTAGACACTTGGTCATGTTTTATATAATGTGTTTAGGAGAATCGGTATATGATTGAATTGTATCATATTATTTATGTTATTCTAAATTTATTATTTATTATTTCAATATGTTGTTTATAATATCATGATTATTAGTTGTTCTTAAGTTGGCCTGACTAACCCATTATGCATTATATATGTATGTGTTTACTCTTCTTGGTGTATCTTTTGGATGAGGGGAGGCAATCATAGTCACTTCTTTGGGAGATATACACGATGTCACACTCTTCCTTCCTTGTCTATTAGTGTTTATATGTATACAATACATATACATACACACACACATATACATACATACATACATAGATACATATACATACATATATATGTGTGTGTGTGTGTGTGTGTGTGTGTGTGTGTGTGTGTGTGTGTGTGTGTGTGTGTGTGTGTGTGTGTGTGTGTGTGTGTGTGTGTATGTAGTCAGTTGGTGATGTAAGTGTGTGCAAGTACCAGACATTGACTCCACCTAGGTACACAGGTCTAAGCGTGCCTAAAAATCCTCAAACCATAGTTGTTAAAAAAGAGATGAAACCATGATCCTTATATCCCACCTTATATCTTTAAAAGTCTAATAGGAATTCAGTCACTTAGTCTAGGGATTATGTTCTTGTCATTTCTTTTTATGGTTTTATTGGTGGACTATGGTGTGCATGTGTTCATGATCTAGATATTTGTATTTGCATGTTTATTGTTTGTAATAGTTATTTCGTATATTTATATAAGAATATATGGGTGCACACATATATACCTATATAAATATCCATTGCTACATAATTAATATATTTGAGTATTTGTGTAGTTACATAATTAATGTATTTAAGGATCTGTGAGTAATTTATTTATACACTTAGATATAAAGATAAAATTATTAGAATATTTAAAAATAAATTTAAAAAATAAAAAGGGATAAAATTAAAAACATAAGTATTTAGAAGAGGATTGATAACATGCATTCAAGAGCAAAAGGTAATAAGTGTTAACTACGTGGAAGAATATGAAACCAAGACATAAATACAATGATGGGCATAAAAAATGGGTTATAAAACACCAGAGAGGGTACTTGCATCATTTTGGGACCATTTGTTCATTATATACCTCTAAAATACCCTTAATGTACTCCTAATATACCTAAATAACTTCTAAAATGATAGTTAATTTCATAAACTAAAACAATTTCAGACTTTGAAATCAAATTTATTTTAAAGAGTGGTGTCTTTTTACCTAAAGGGGTATGAAATTTATTCAAGAACATATATATGTGGTTTTAAATGTAAATATGAGAGTGGGGATGGCTAAAAGTTAGAAGAGAACTAGGTTTTACTCTTTATAAATATTTTTATGGAGAAAAAAGAATGATATGTGCAGGAGAGTTTGTGATTATAATTTTTTAAAGATTTATAAGTTTATTTCCTTTTTGGAAGAGAGATTTATATAAGATAATTTAAAGGGCCGAGAAAGGGATTTATTACCATTTAATTTCTTTTTCTTCCATGGATATTTGTGAAAGTGGAGAGGGTTTGAATGATGCATCTCAAGTGGATTTATTTTACTCTATTGTCTCCTTGCTCCTACTTCAGTTGAATCTTCATAGTACATGAGGTATGGATTGAAATTATTAATTGTGTTATTTATCCAGAGACTAAATATAGATCTATTTATATGTTCTCTTGATGTACTATAAGTTTATATTTAATTCCTAGATTTATTTAGATGTTTTGAGGTTCTATTTGTGAAAATTGTTGTGTATTTTCCTATGGTATTCAGCCACTAGTTTTTTTGGAGATATATTATTTTTTGTTAGAAGGTTGTTGGTAACGCGAGTCATGGAATATTATATTGTGATATTTTGCATATGTTCTTATCCATGTTTTATTGTGCATGCTAAATGTTTCTATTAAATGCTTGATTTGGGGCTTTTAAACCAGTCTAACCTCTTACTTGGCTTTCAATGCTCCCAATTGTTGTTTAAAACATCAGAGGCATATCAAATTTTTATGTGATGTATACCATTTATGTTTCGCATTGAAAATTCTTGTAAACGAATATGCTTATAGTCTTTGTGCTTTTTTAATTGTTTATGCATTGTGATTCTTATAAAATGCGTTAAGGTTTTGTTTAAACTAGGGGTATGTGACCCTAAGAATGTTGTGCCCTTAAATTTTCTATGATTTCAGTTCTGGATTTTTGAGTAGGGTAGAGGCTCTAGGTGAGTGGCTCACCATAGGTTTTGGGATCCAAAAGTGGTCACTGGAGGATCCTATGTAGTAGAGACCAGAACCCTAAGTAGGTTGGCTATACATGTGAGTTTGTAATCAAGTGAAAATATTAATTAAATAAATGAGTTATTGGGGATTTGAGTTAACACATTAATAAATATAAGTAATATTGGGCCACACTTGTCCTATTGGAGTATTGATTCTATATGTCATCGTGTATATGGCTTTAATGTGACATGGTGACGACCTTTTAGGAGGTTGATCCCAACATTAAGGAAAGTGTGATAAGGCTGCATATGCCATGTTGGAGTATTGGGACCATATGGCATTTTGTATAAGGCCTGGATGTTGCAAGATGAAATTGGTTTAGGAGGTTGATCCCAACATTTGAGGGGTATTCAATGACACTCACCTAGATGTGATTGAACCCCTAACTCTTTTGTTGCCTTTCGTTGTCCATTTGCCTTGTGATTTCATTTTGGGCATTATGCTTTTTGTGGCCTTATGATATCTTTGTACCTTATGGTATTATCTCTTAGCTCGAGGGAGTGGGCCATTTATGGATCCACATGGTTGGGTGGCAAAATATTATGAGGTAATATTCAAGTTTTCATGGATGGCTTTATATGGATCCTTGTGGAGTAGTAGTCAAAGTTCATTTCTTGAAGTCTATATGTTGCATCTCCTTGAAACAAAGCTATGTAATATTGTAATGTAAAATCTTGAAGAAAGTAAAAGCTCATATGTATATACCATGAAATGAAAACCTATGTAAAAAGGGTAAAGGGTATCTCTAGGATAAATAAAGGGAAATGTGAACATATTGTATTCTTTCCAAAGATGAATGAAGTTATGAGATGCCATTACATTGTATATTCTTTGTATTTAGATGAATGTATGATGAATAAAAGATCACTGTACTTTTCATAATGTTATCAAATGAACAATCTATGATATGGTTTACATGTGTAGTTGGTGGGTTAAATCTTTTTCATGTATCTTTATTGCATGCTAAGTAGATTATAAGGATTAGGAAATTAGTTCTTTATTTGGTGGATATTAGGATGGATAATGTATCAAATCATAAGTAGACATGAAACTAATAGATGGTTTAATTTAAGTGTCATTTTTATAGTATTTCTGTAATTGTGTATATGAACTTGTTCAATTTCACCATATACATATAGGAAGATAATAATACGAACATGTGAATTTGACCTTCCAATTTGATTATAGAGCTTAATTGACCGAGACTCCCTCTCTTCTTTTGTAGGTTTGGGCTGGTCAAAATAAGTAGTCCTTTTTACTCTTCATTTTTTTTTATATATGTTGATTTTTATGGTGCCCACTATCCAAATTTCCTATAAAACTTATTGAAGATGGTACTTTCATTGATCCACATGTGATTTGAGAACAAGTTGTAAGATTTATACATCTAAAATTGGAATTGACAAGAAAATTGGCAAAGGAGATTGTGATACTGATCCAAACCATTGGATGAAAAAAAATTAAATCCAAATAGTCCATATATTATAATTTGTGTTATCCCACCAAATTGTTAATTATGTAGAGAGGATGACTAGGTAGAAATCTCCCATCTAATTTCACAAACCCTTAATTAGGTCTAGTCCTCAATATTAAATTCATTGTTTTCCTTGGTCGACTTGTAATGGGATTCAAGTAGTGTGCTACAAGATAAAAATTATTTTCTATGAGGTATATGTATGCTATAGTTAATGGCCAAAATTAAAATACCTTTAGCCAGCATGGATTTCTTGGTCAATTTGTATTTTTCATTAAAATTAGTGGGTTATAATTTTATCAAGCTAACATCGATATGACAATATTGGTTACATTTTGTTAATATGGTAAAACATAACAAGCGAATATAAAATTCCTACAGTTGTTCCAAATAATTTTTTTAATCTTCCTATAGTTATTTTAAGTATTTTTTAAAAATCCGCCTATTTTTGTTTTGAGGAAAAATTATAAAGTGCATCCACACGTTCGTATAAACTTCTTGTAACTTTTTTCTAAGACCCATGATGAACAAATTTGGAAAATCCAAAGAGACAAAATTCTCACCATAAACCCTAACAGTCAAGGAGGGGAAAAGTGATTTGAGAAAATTCAAGCACCATAAGAAAAATATGAACCAGAGGAAATTTAATATTGGATCATAAATCAAACTTTATACCTAAACCTTCATTTCTTCAAAGATTTCTAACAACTTTGAAAATATCTACAATTACAGTGATCTTTATGGAAACAAAGTATACATAAGATAGTTTACCTTAGAAAAGGAAAAGATACCCTCTTCATCAAAGAATTAGGCAAAAATTAGCTCTGGAAACCTACAACACACTTCATGCAAAAGAGGGTATCATCATAAATGGGAGGAATGAGATTCAGAGAGGACTAGGCAAAATTTGGGGAAAAAAATCTATTTCAACCTACGCAAACATCTTAAGAAGCCTGCACACCAATTGATGCACCATGCTCTTCATTCTACTACCACATCAGCACATGAAAATAAATCTTTTTGGACAAATTCACTTCTTCTGCAACCATTATATGGAATATAGTTATAAATGAATGGGTGGATAAAATGAAAATCCCTATACTATGCATGTTGTCCAGCTAGAAATGCTAGTTGCACTCTTAATAATGTTTGTAAAATTCTTATGAACTAAAAGAAAAGACTCCTAACAAAGTAGCTTCAACCAATAAGAAAAGTACAATTTCAATTTCATATCTAAAACAAAATAAAACATTATTGAGTAACTATAAATTTAGGTAAAGTCTTTTCATTTAGTATTTTTTTTAACAATCTAACTAGTAGGAAAAAAATAGTGAAAACTATAGTCTCCTACCTTAATGACAAGGACTAAAAATAAAATCTTAAATAAATTTGTTATAGCTAAAACAAAGGAGTGAAACAACCTGCTTATAGATATGATGGAAAGAGCCTTTTTTATCGTAATGAAGAGCATTAAAGGGAGGTCGTAACTTTTAGATTAAGAATTTGAAAGGGATAGGCAAAAATTAGAGATCAAAACCCAATTTCATTATTATTTGAGAGAATACTCCAAAGACTAGCTCGAAAGATTACAAAATTTACATATTAACATGTTCACTATGTTTGTTGAACACTTCCAGGCATGTTTCTCTAGCATGTATTTCACAAAAATTCATGTTGTCAGAGCATGTATTGGCTCCTGAGCTGCCAAGGCAAGAAATTACAAACTGCCTAGTAATGTTTTTACAACATGGTGATGAATGGGATTGTTAGGGCTCCTATGAGAGGAATCATAGCATTGCTTTCCTCTTCCCTTGAAACCAATCAATAATATTTTTATTTTTATTTTTATCTTCAACATCCTCCTTTCCTAGTGCTGAAAACAGGCTCTAGAGGTCGAACTGGCAAGGTTTCTCTAAAGTTGTGCATCCATTTATTATTCTTGTGCATTAGTTTTATAGTGTTGCACATGCATTCATTACAGTTTCACATTTATACAATAAAGTTGTGTCTTTACCATGCAAAACCACATATTTGTTAAGTTACCAGATTTGTGCATCCATGAAGCATATATGCACATTTGTTTGGTACTATTGTGCTTTTTTGTCAAATTGTTACACTTTTGTGTCTTATTGCTATGCTTTTGTGACCTAAAGTTGCACTTCTCTACCAAGTGATGGACAAACTAAGGATTTACAGACTTGCGAATGTATGAGGCATTCCTACACATATGTGTAGTATACATGTGCTTTTGTTCCAGAGAATATGAAAAAATATAGAATGTTATGAATTGAATCTCCAAGATCTATCTGAATAAGGGAGGGGTTCCATATATCTCGGGTCGAAACCCAAATCCAAATTCCCACCAACATTCATCCACGAGAGTTTAGTTCATACCAAACCAACATAGCTCACAAACATGACATGACAAACAAGAAGAAAATGGAGATATCACATTCGTGGAATGTAGAAATCAACATCGAATTCACATAGAGTAATTACTTAGTTCCAGTTTATGTTTCTAGGATTGAATTCATTTGCATTTTAAACAAACATGGAAGGAAGCAACAACATACATTGCACAGAGATCTGGTTTATGCTTCTTGGTATAAATTCTTCATTTTAATTTTTCAGAGATCAAGAGAGGAAGGAAGAATCATGGCCTGCTTAAATTTAAGCCTCTAGGTTGAAAGACCAATCTAAAGTTTTCTCAAGTTCACTAACTTCCTCCTAGAATCTCCAACACCTCCTGTAGATCTCCATCCTTTGTTCTTGGCAATATTCCTCTAAAAATATTCAAAATTTTGCCTAATATTTCTCCACCAAAATGTTTTCTCTAGTTTTGTCAAAATATTTCCCTTCCCCTTCATTCTCAAGAAGGCTTCTGATTTAAAGAGAGTAGGGAGTCATTGTGAATGATGGAACTATATGCAACAGACAACTTCCATGGTTTGATTAATTCAATCAACCATTTATTTATTTTTATATTTAAATGGCCAATTAGTTTATGGGTTTTCAATGTTGTTATGTACCTCTTATTTAAATAATTCACATGGTTCAATGGTCAAGTTTCTACAATCTCACATAAGGGGTCAAGGGTTCAACTCTTGTGCCCATTTTTCGTCTTAACACTACCTTGCTTCCAATTCCAAGTTATTATCCATCTCCTCCTTTATGATTCTTGAAGAGCATATTAAGTGACATGGTAATTGGCATGCTTAGAAGGTGGTATGTCACAAGTTTGAGTCCCCTAGGAGGTTTTAGTGTAGGTTTCTATTTATTATTATCTTTTATTTCAAATTGATTATCTTTTGTTTTACTTTATTTGTTTATCAAAATTACACAAATAAAATAAACTCAATGTTTCTAAATTAAAGAAACATATGCAAAAATAGAAATTGTATATTTATTTGAGCATATATCTATGCACCCATATATACTTGGAGAAATGCCTTATTAACACACACATAGACATCCTGAAATCAAGAGCACATAAATCACATGCAAGGTATCAATGCATCAAGGTGTTAACTTAAGATCACATCCATACGTAAAACCACCATTGCAAAATCAAGTATTACAATATCAAATTAGAAGAAAAATCTCAAAAGTTCCGCAAAAGGTAGATAACTCCCTAATCAGGAATTCTAGAATTAGGGCACCTTTATGGATCATAGTTCTATCTCCCTTTTCAACATCAATTGGTTCAAGAATTTTGAGGCATGCTAAAAGCTGTGTAGCCAGGTGGAGTGGTGTTTGGTACCTACATCACTGACGGACAAGATACAATACACACACACACACACACACACACACACACACACACACACACACACACACACAAAAATAGTGACAAGCAAGGAAGGAGGAGTGTGACATCATGTACATCTCCCCAAGAAGTGACTATGATTGTCTCCCCTCATCCTAAAGACACGCCAAACAAACTAGACACACATATACATAAGGCACAATGGATTAGTTGAGTTAGCTTAAAACCAAATAATCAAAATATTATAAACAAGGTAGAAAAAGCATAATAATGAATTTAGAATAGTATACAAAGCATTATACAAATCAACCATATACCTATCTCCTAAAGACATTATATAGAACATCATCAAGTGTCAAATGTAAAGCAATATCTATCATAAGCAAGAACGGATGTATATTGTAAGTATAGAAATATTTCTCAACATATAATAACATAAGTACCTAGTTGATTATTAGTTTTGAAGTAGATAGGTAACATTTTTTTGTGTTAAAAATGTTGGATGTTATCTTATAGTTTTACCTACATGTGAATTTGTCAAGTTGTGAAATCAAGAAGTACCAGAAGTAAGCATATCTCCCAACTAAGTCCAAATATATTATTTTCAAAACCCTACTAATAGTTGTTAAGATAAGAGGGGTATTACGAGTTTGAGTCTCCTATGGAGTTTTAGTGTAGATTTCTATTTATTATTACTTTTATTTCCTCTTGATTATCTTTTGTTTTACTTTTTTTATTTACCAAAACAATATACTTAAACTAAACTCATAGTGTTTCTAAATTAAAGCAACACATGCAATTAATAGAAAATGTATATTTATTTGGTCATATATGTGTGCACCCATTTATAATTGGATAAATATACCTAATTAACCCACACAGACATCCTAAAATCAAAAGCACATAAATCTAAAGCAAATATCAAGGTATCAACTTAAGATTGCAACCATACATAAAACCACCATTGTAAAATCAAGTATCATAGTATCAAGTGAGATAAGATGAGATAAGATAAGATAATTATATTAATGTCCAATAAAAGGCCACAACATGGGTCTATGGGACTAGAAGCTTACACCAAGAAGATAGCAAACAAAAGGAGCACCGAACGATGTCCACAAAAGAACAAGTACAACAAATGAAGAAGAAAGTAGGAAACACAATGGAAAAGATTAGGTATTCGTCGTCACATGGAAAAAGTCCAATAGCAACTGATTTGGGCAACTACCAGAAGCCCTATGATGAGGTTGAGTGCTAGGAGAGGAGTGTCGCTAGTGAAGAGGTCCCCTACAGGGTCTTACAGATCAGGAATACCCCGTGTTAGGGAAATTGTACAATCACTTCACACCCTGAGCCGAAGCTAATTGTGAGGAGAAGGTCGTAATAAGATATGCGTGGGATTGACTCCTGGGAAATGATAGCTGTAAAGTATGGTCATGAAGCTATAAGGACTCATGGAGATAGAGCACAATGCAATGCTAATCTGTGTACTTGAAAAAATTTGAGAGGGATTTGTAATCTCTAAACAGACAATAAAATCCCCCCCCCCCTAATCTCATAGTATATAGGACATCTGAAAAGGAAATGATCTCAAATTCTACCTTAGTAGAATTTGGTGATCGACCTAGATCCGGAGTTTGTGTGAGCCCACCCTAAAGGAGCCAAAAGAGATACACAGGGCGTGTGTCCAATATCTATGTAATTACTCAAGGAGTACAATAATCCCATCCTGAATATCTAAGAAGTGCTCGATGTAGAAAGTCATCCTTGGACGTAGTCCCCCTAGAGGATCAACCCAGGTCTGTATAATATACTGCTTGTAGATGTCAAGACTGACATGCCCATTCAACTCTTGTTAAGAGGTGAGTAGACGAGCAAGAGCATCTAATGAGAACTGATAGGGAGGGAGACGGTCAATACCAATCCCAACTAAACTCAACAGGATAGTAGCCTGAACATACCAACAGTGGGCTCTAGTGGCTAGATTGGAGTCTGCAATATAAACTGAGGAGCAATAGGCTAAGTAAGGGTATCTATATTGGCCTTCAGCCAAGTCTGTAGAGCCACAAAGACAGTGGAGAAACCAGATCAAGTCAAAAATGGTTGCAAGCCTGAGTGGGTGAGCTCCAAACTCAGCCAAAATAACAATGTGGGGGGTACATCAATAACATATGATAATCTGATGGAGGAGCAAAGTCTAAGTGCGCTCGATCATGGCCTAATCCAATTCTAAAAGGGAAGGACTCTTAAGCACTGTGGGTCTTACTAAGGAATCCAGGAGGGATAGCTTAGACAATGTGTCATGAAAATGGTGTCTAAAGCATTGTCTCTTGAGCATGGCAAGGGAACCCAACCCTTTACTGATCTGAGGCTAAATGGCTAATCTCAAGCTAAAACAAGATCCGAAAAACTTAACCCCAAGGTATGTGTAAGATGATGTAATCTCAACTTCCCAACCCTGGAAGTGAAAATGGAGATGTGAGGTCTTTAGACGGTTGAAGACCATAACACGAGTCTTCTCAAGGTTCATGACCAATTTTCTCATGTCGCAAAAAGATACAAGTCTATCCAGAAGCCTCTAAAGACCCTCAGGAGAAGAAGCAAGAACCACATCGTCAGCAAAAAGGATGGAGATCAATACCTGGTGTAGATGACAACCATCACTCAGAAGCGAGGAGTCGTGCTAAGAAAAGCCTCGAGCTCATCAATGTAGATCCCGAACAAGGTGGATGAGAGAGGGCAACCCTGCTTCACCCCAATAGTGCTCTGGATAGGGTCAGAGAGGCTCTATATGGTCCTGAGTCTACCAATCACTGTCTCATATAACCTAATGATAGTCATCGGTAAGATCTCAAAAATACCAATATCTCTAAGTCTCTAAAAAAGGGTCGCTTTGGGGATGGAATCAAAAGCCTTATGAAAATCCACAAAACAACAGTAGACTTTCTTCGAGTGGTGTTGAGCCTCCTCGATAGTAGCCTGTAGTAAAGATATGATCTATGGTCTAGTAGTTTACCATGAATCCTGCTTGACCCTTAGCCTTGCAATTCCTCCTATCAAACTCACTGGATAAAATAGTATTCAATGTTGTGGCATAAAGTTAGGCAAATGTATGCCCAATCATGATGGTCCTATAGTTTCCAAGATCGAAGGCCAACCTAGACTTATGGATCGGGTGAATAACGTGTCTCAACCATGAGTCCAAAAAATCAAAGGAAACCACTCTATTAAAGAGTGTAGAGATATAAGGGCCTAGGATCATGGTACCGAGCTTGAAGAGGTCAGCCTAAAAACCCTCCTCATCAGCTGCCTTGTTGCATCTCATAAGTTTGATGGCCTCGTAAATGTTGGAGGTGGAGAACAAGTGACAATGGCGATGTGGGCTAGGAAGGGGAGTGAGATGACGTGGGATGTTATACAACATGGAGACATGGGAGGCAAGGAGGTGAAGGTCAGGGGTGGACTGGGGTTGGCTATGTTGGGCGAACATGATGCACCAAAACAACTTGGGATACTGAATAAGTGTGTTGCGGAGGGATCTATCTTGTGAAGTAATAAATAACTGCTTCTTATGGTGAAGAAAGCATTTGTAAGAGAGTCGTAAATTGGTGAAAGCAGGGCAATGAGTATCAAAAGCCAAGTGCAAGGAGCGGTGGAAAGTTTTATAGGTATCATCAAACCACTGGTTCATGGAGCAAGTATTTTGTCGAACAAATATGGGAGTGTTGGGAATGGAGCAGTGGGCGATAGAGAGGAGAGTCGACTCCCAAATCGTGGTGGCTAGTGAGTGAAACATGGTGGACACCTGACTGTGATGCTAGCGAGATAGAGGAATCTTCTCAAATGAGAAATGAAGAGGTCTTGATCACTATCATCAAAACAAAATTGGGTATGGGGGAAGATCTGGGCAGGGTGACTAGAGATGGGTGGTAGAGGGTGGGAAGAAACACGAACCAAAAGGCTAAGGAGGGCATCATTAGCCAAGGGAAGACAGGAGATAAAGTTGTGGATTGAGAGGAGGAAAGAAGCAACAATGAGGATATAATCAACCACGCTCACACCTCCACTATGATGCCAACATGTAAAAAGCTCAGAACCTGGGAAGCAAGAGAGGCTATTCAGAATCACTAGGTCGGAGGACTCATAGAGCTAGAGAAGGTGGCGACCATAGCAAGTGAGAGGCCCACTGTGATCCTCGGACAATCGTTGAAGCCCCATATTAGTAGAATCCCTCTCTGTAGTACAAATCAAGTCAGACCCACAGTCATACTGGGGGGTCTAGAGATCTTTAGTCTGTGCATTAAAATCTCCTAAGACAATGATATCACCCGTAGCCCCAAACTTGGAGATGCTCTCGAATAGGTCTATAAAAGGGTTCCCATCCTCAACACAATGTATGGCGTAAGGTGAGGAAGTCAATGGAAAGTAACATACGGCAATGAAGATATCTCTCTGACGGTGACTAGTGCCTCCAACCCGGATCCACATAAATCTGGCATGAGTGTCAAAAAGAACCAATGTGGTAGTATTGAATAAATCATCTCTAATCAAACAAGCAACCCCACCAGAACCATGCACACCACCTAAAGCATGGGCATCCTCTCTGCAAATTGAAAGCCATTGATGCCCTGTGTAACTTGGAAGGGGCTGAGCATGACTCTCATGAGACTCGGTAACAACCAACAAATCAACAGACCCAACTGCATCATAAAGTAAGCCTGGCAAAGACCATAGGGAGCCATTGCCATTCCAACAGTTGACAAGCAGAGATCCAATGGGGGGGCTTAGACCTGCCCAACTATTGGTGCTCAGACCATCACTTGGCTTGGGTATGTCTCGCATCCCAACCATTGGGAGGTTAGTCACAAATAACTACTTTTAGATTCCTTATTACTGCCCATTTCCTGTTACTCCTTGCTTCTACCACAAGACTCCTAGAGTGCTTTAGTTCAGCTACCTGTGATTTTGTGAGGTCCTCGTCAAGAAATATCTTTGTGGGAAGAAAGAATAGCTTCTTCTTTGCCCTGAGAGCTTGTAATCGATCAACCAGTAAGAGAAACCTAAGAAAAAGGGTGCCATCATGTCCAAACCATGCTCTATCTAATGTAAGATCGAAAATACCTAGTTGTTCACTAAGAAATGAGTAACCTACGAGGAGAGGGTCAATGGAGGACGAAGGAAGACCTCCAACTCGAAGGTTGAGTTCCCAAAAGCACTTATCTCGATCTTCTGCCAACTTCTCTTGGATAATTTTTTCAACCTCGGGTAGAGGCATAGTGCTGGAGTTTTTGCAAGTAGAGGCCCAAGATTTAATTTGCTGCTTTATTTTAGTCAAGAGAGATGTTTGTTTATTAATGAGCTCGGTCTATTTGTCCTTGAGGTTTCCAATATCCCCAAAGTCTTTACTAATGGAGCTAATAGCTTTTGTAATGCATGTTGTTTGTGTGGTAAAAGTTCCAGAGAGGTCTTGGATGTGTGAAGAATTAGCCACAACGTACTAGTTCAAGTCATTTAATGATTCAAATAGGGAGTGAATAGTCTCCTGGAGAGTTTGGTTCACTGATTCAAACTTTTGCAACTATATACTAAGAGACCTTGGAAAACTATAGAGAAAAAAAGAGTTGTGACTTTCAGAGCTGCATTATCCTTCTCTAGTAATGTCAGGTGGTCAACTATCTGTTGAAATGTTGTTGGATTGGGTGGGGGGTCCATGATTCAAAACAATACTAAGCAGTATTTGAATAAACAATACTAAGTAGTGTTTGAATAAACCAAAGTAGATACAATACCAAACATTTTGTCAAACAGTTCACATGCAATTTGGTCTTGATATCTGGGTACCGTGGATAATCTTCTTGAAGAGGTATATTGTCAAACACTTGGTCATCAACCTATACACACAAAGAAAGTGCCAACAACTGGCATAGCAACACCTCCACAATTCAACTGCTATGCTACAGCCCACGGTACTTGGCTTGGATACTATCACACTTGGCAATAACCACGGCTTCAACCTGTAAAGGCAAGGCTGCACACGGCACGGGCACGGTGTCTGCTCACAAAAGGGGTTCATGATAGGGGCTCCTTTGCTTCTCCATTCCTTGCTTGCACACAACATGGGCTCCTTGTTTGCTCACAGCAGGGAGTAATCAATTCATAATTTATACAACTCTCAAAAGTTTCCCAAAAGGTAGATAACTCCCTAATCAGGAATTCTACACTTAGGGTACCTATATGGATCATGGTTCTATCTCCCTTTTAAACAACTGGTTCGAGGATTTCGAGGCACACTCAAACCTATGTAGCCAGGTGGAATGGATGTCTGGTACCTGCATCACTAACCGACAAGTTACTATATATATATATATGTGTGTGTGTGTGTGTGTGTGTGTGTGTGTGTGTGTGTGTGAGAGAGAGAGAGAGGCAAGGAAGGAGTGTGACATTGTGTAAATATCCCCAAGAAGTGACTACAATTGCTTTCTCTTATCTTGAAGACACCAACCAAAGTAAACACGGATATATATAAGGCGCAATGGATTAGCTAAGTTAGCTTAAAACCAAATAATCAGAATATTGTGAACAAGGTAGTGAAAGCATAATAATGAATTTAGAATAGTATACAAAGCATTATACAAATCAACCATATACCTATCTCCTAAAGACATTATATAAAACATGATCAAGTGTCAAATGTAAAACAATATCTAAACATCATAAGCAAGAAGGGATATATATGATAGGTATAAGACTATTTCTCAACATATAATAACATAAGTACCTAGTTGATTATTTATTTCGATGTAGATAGGTAGCATTCTTTTGTGTTAAGAATGTTGGATGTTATCTTATAGTTTTTCCTGTACATGAATTTGTCATGTTATGAAATCAAGGAGTAGCAGAAGTAACCTCATCTCCCAACATAGTCCTAATGTATTGTCTTCAAAATCCTACTAATAGTTATTAAGATAAGAGGGATATTACACAAACTATCAAAAAAAAATTAACTCTTCAACTCCAAATTTCCCTTTTTCATTCACCTTGTGGAAAGACAAAATTAACCCAAGGATTACTTAAGTTGTTATAAGAAGTTATCATGTCTTGTAAACCCTCATAGTTTTTAATGGTATGTATTTCAAAGTAAATTGCTTAAGTTGTCAAGCACTACTATTTCTCCACGTAGTAGATTGATCTTATTAGAGTGAATGTTGGAATTCTAAAACCCTAAGGAGCAACAATATGATACAGTTAAACTTGATGACCATGTGAACAATTACTCACCTCAGTTATCAAGGAAATTATTGTGATAAACAATCAGATGGTAGACCCATAGTTACAAATTCTTAAAGGAACTAGAGTAACATAATTATGTAACAGGCATGTAGATACAAACCCTAAAAGTAATTAGAGTAGCGTAACTATGTAATGACTTTGATAAAGTTTCAACACCATTCAATTTTTATTGTAAGTTCTAGTTGTTTTATGGAATTCTACTACATAATTTTTCACTTTTCGATTTTTATTGCATTTCTCACATTTGCTCGTATTTCATTAAAAAATAAAATCAATTTTTAATCTTTTATCATCTTAAAATGGAAGCACTTCCATGTTAAGAGTGTTTAGCCCTCTGAGTAAGTGGTCTAGGGTCTTTGCATGGATCTGGTAGTTTTCCCCCTATTCTTCTTTTCTCTCTCTATTTCCAGCCTATTTTTCACCGAGCTATGAAACTGAGGACTTTAGCCTCTAAGTCAAGGACGATCTTCTAGTTCAAGGTTGACCTCGACCCTAACCTAGGTCAAGCACAACCTTGCCCTAACCTAGGGCAGGGTTGACCTCGTCCCTAACCCCAAGTCCCATTTTCAATTTCTAAGAGTTTTGGGATCTCAGGGTTCTAAAACTTTCTTTTCCCGCTTCCGGGTTGGTTGTTTTGGGTTTTGGAATGGTAGACTCTTAAATTACATTTACTCTAGGTCTATTCATAGGCGTTAAGGTTAAATTCTCCTATGTCAACCTTCTCTAGGAGTTAGTGCCCTAAATCTCTATATAAGGAAGTCTGCTTCCCTCATTTTTACATCTACCTTTTATGAAGAATATCCACGCATATCTACAATCCATCTACAATTGATGAAGTTCAGTTCTACTATCAATCAAGCATTCAAGCATCTAAATCATCGAGGAGATCCATTGTTAGCCATTGAAGAATTCAATCTCTATG
The DNA here is from genome assembly GCA_028749045.1 of Cupressus sempervirens. Taxonomy (NCBI): domain Eukaryota; kingdom Viridiplantae; phylum Streptophyta; class Pinopsida; order Cupressales; family Cupressaceae; genus Cupressus; species Cupressus sempervirens. The sequence goes on along the minus strand of CM053787.1, from coordinate 363,678,134 downwards.
GAACCCTCTTGTTGAAGATTTCATCCACATTCATCCAAGCCTTCTTCTATGCAAAGATGCATTCAAGATTGGTGTTGAAGATCTAATAACATTGATTTGAGACATCCTACATACATTTGGAGCATCTGTATTTGTGGATTCAAGGATTTGAATCCTTCACAAGAATTTCCACATAAGCAAAGGTGAATAGTTCTATTTACTTTGTTTATGCATATATATTATTTCAATTATATTTCAAGGTTAATTCCAAATTAGGGTTTGACTAAGGCAAACCCCCCATACAACAAACAAACCATATTTCTTGCAGATACAAGAGTGGAACAATGAATTGGAGAGCAGATTCGAATACCATTTTCGTCAAACTTGCAAGATCCGTGAACAAAAATTTCGTTAGAGCAATGCAGGTCAAGGTCAACTTTTCAGGGTACAATTGTACCTCAAAGTAAGATTGTGCCCCCAAATAGGGTCAAGGTCGACCTCCCTTCAAAAAGACAAACTTTTTAAGTTTTCTCCATCTCGACATTTCCAGTCCAGAACAGATTGCAAATTTTCCAAAAACTATATACAGACATCAAAAAATAGCATTTTCCAAATTAAAGGTTAGTATTTTTCTTTTATCTATTTCAAGATTTAAGCACATACTCCCCACAATAGAAAAGATCATATAACCCATTTTCTCTTTATCTTCCACCACTTGATCCATTTATGCATTGAACAGTTTTTTGTGTTTAATCAATTTGGATCATTCCTTTTAGAAATTAGGGTTGTGAAGAGGGTTTCTATTTTCTTTCTACTCAAATATTTATCAATATCAATGCATCATATGAATTAATATTATTGATCAATGTGTCATTATTGATACTTGCTCTCCTCTCATTAATATTATTCATCAATGAGTCATTATTGATACCTGCTTCACTCTCAATTTGTTTATGTTACTTCTAAATATTTTTAATTATTACTATATTTAAATTAAAATATTCAAATATTAATTTCTATAATTATTTTCATGATAATCTAGAAACACTTCATGGAACAGAGGTTACCCTGGAGGGACCTCTGCTTTATGGCTCATGCTGCCCAATAATACGACCAATAGTTAGAAAATCCTAGATGGATGAAACAATAACATCAATTGCTAAATAAGTTCTTATTTCAATAATATGCCAATGAAATGTTGTCTTTCAATTCATTTAGTCTATTGTCATGCAAGCAGCAAGTTTTATTGGGAAAGACAGATCGTTAAAAAGGATTGTGCGCTTCAATTTTGACCTTCCAACGCAACTCCTTTTAAAAGCTTACAAATTTAAACTTTGCTCACAAAGCTAGACCAATATCAAATTCATTCCACTGCCACAAATTTTCTGGCAAATTCAGTCTACCGGTATGTATGCATACCAGAATCACAGATTTGAAGTATACACGTAAGTCACTAATAAAAAGGCATCAACGCCGAAATTCGACCAACCTCATTCTATTCTCTAGATTGACACAATAAATTTAAACGCGATTTCTGCTCAAACAAGTTTCCATTCCATTAAAATTTAATGCCTCGTAGTAGCTCATTATCTGTGCTTTCTTCAATATTTTCAAAAACAACATTCAATCGAAATGTCAAACAAGTTGTCCATTCTATTTACAAAATTCCATGCCTCATATTAGTACATTATGTGTTTCCTTGGCTAAGGGGGCTTCGCATCACCCTTGAAGATTCGGATTAGATAGCTCTTCTTCATTTGATTTAAAGAGGGGGGAGAGATGTTTTCCCAAGATTCTCTTATCCACACCAAGCATTTGGATGTTAAAATGCAATTGGTTGGATCAAGCACTGGTTTGGCTTAATTTTCTGTTGTTCAGGGTTTGGACCCTTTCAAAAAAAATTGTGGCCCAAACCCTGTACTCCCAGTGTATCTCTTTGAATTGTAACCTACCTTTATTTAGTTATTACAGATGAGATCAACTATAATAATGTTGCCTGATATGCAACTTTGCATTTCATCTACCATCTACTAATACTTGCATATTGGATGTTTCGACCTTTCCAACTGCACGTAACTTTCCTATTGGAAACACCTAAGCATATTACCTAACACCAATTTTAGAGGGCGCTTTTATTAGGTACAAAATAAATCATCTGTAAAGGGGAATTTCTCATATTTATGTACAGATACAACATCATATATAACAAATTAGTCTTCCCATTCCCAAAATAAACAGGCCACAAAATAAAGACAATTTGCAGTTACCTGATTCTGTAAAAATGTTTGCTTATGGTCCACAAACAAAGGAATTGTAAGTGATTATGTAATGAACAAAACTTTCACAAAATCAGAATTCCAAGTATAAACATTATACATGAAAATCATCTGTAACCTAAAATTATGAACAAGACACAAACATGACTCCACAAGACGAAGACTTGAGCCCTCTCAAAGCTAGAACTAATAGAAATTAGTTTGTTCGTGTAAAACTTTTTTCTGCACAAGTAACAACTTACAAAAAAGCTTCCCGTTGAAATCAGAAGCCAGAAGTGATTATATGACACTAGCCTAAAGCTAATGTTGCCTTTCAAATAAGCAACCAATGCCAGTGCCAGTAATTCTCCATGTTTACAGGCATACATGTCCTCAGCATTGGACTGAGGCGATTGACAACAAAAAAGAATTGCACTGTTTCGACTAAAGATTCTCATAATCACAAGAAAATATAACATGAAATGCTCAACCATGCATTTACAGAGCATTGAATTCAAGTTGTATTTCAAAAACTGTTCATGAAACTACCAAAAACGGGAGCCAGATTTTTGTAGTAATGCAAATTACCCAGCAGCGATAAAGAAACAAACTGTAACTACACCGTTCTGTTATTTTGAAAGAAAACCTCCTTCAGTGGATACAAGTCTAGGCTGGAGCTCCTCCCATGTCAATTCCTCAAAATCCCCATCCTCATATCTAATCTGAAGCAAATAATGAAATTGACCAAACAAAAGTTATAGCCAAGACTGGTAAAAGGAAATTCCCCAAAGATCTCGATATTGAACATAAAATATCAATAACAATATTATATACCTACCTTGTATAACAACTCATACCCAACAATTTCTCCATGGTAAATCCTTCCATCAAAATTTTTCTTGATCTTGCTACCAACCACAACAGTGCCCCTGCCTGGGATAGAATCTGCAATTCTCGTGCCTTCATTTACTCGTTTGGACTCCACTGTCGACAATTCACCTTTCAGATCAAGACCTGATTTGCGTTTTCTATGTGTTCTGCCATTCTCAGGAGTAAGAGAAGGTTCCTGCCACATCATTGGTTTCCTTCCCTGAGAAGAACCATACATGCCTCTGTTGATCACTGCATCAAAGTTATTCCTGCTTGGAGTGCTATCCGAACCAAGTTTCCCAAAGTTCTCCTCAGATCTGAAAACAAATAACTAATAATAATTTACATATCAACTAGACAATTTTGGATTTTAAAAAGTTATAAAATAAAATTATAAAACCAATCAATGATCTAGACCCTTACATATCTGAAAGGTTGAACATTGAAACTTCATTCAAGTAATTTTATTCCTTTTTATAAGGCACATTCATTCTGTAAAGGCATCCTCCCTCCTTTTTATATAATACACAATATTTAACCTTTTACAAAATAGAAAGTTCAATATGCATGTATCACAAGCCAATGTCGGACTGTTATGCATCAATCCTGCAAAATTATAAAGCCAATCACAAACCAGTGGACTGCAAATTGTCCACAATGAGATTCCTGAATTAGGGAAGTTTGTTCCTTTTATGGGGAGTTGGACCTAGATAAATTGTACTTTTCATTCACTTCCTCATAAACATGTAGACATCTGTCCATGAAAGAAAAAGAATATTGTAATAATAAAATGCATTTACAAGAAATCAAATAAACTCATCCAGAAAAATTCACCCACAAAGATGATCATGTTAAAAATGACTTTATTTTACTTAGTTAAATTGCATGTACCATTACTGTAGGGTAAAATAGAGATCATTCTTGAGAAAAAACTGTTGCACCTTTCAGGTTCCTCAGACATATCATCATACATTGAAAAAGTCCTCCTACAAGAGACAGAAGCTTCTGCATTGTTAAGCGGAAGCCAAGGACTATCTGGTTCTACTTTCAGAAGATACTCTTCGTCCTCATCTTCATCCTCCAAAACCTGAGGAAAAATATAAACCGGAAAATTCAAATATGCAAGAACTGATTGATTGATTACTCAACAACAAAAGGTTCCAAAAAAAAGAAAAAAATTCAAAGTTACCGAGTGACCCACCATATGTGAATATAAATTTTACTTTAGAAGCATTTTTCTAGGGGATTTAGAATGTTACAAGCACAGGCACAGATTGAGGAATAAAGTGTTTACAGGAGCGTGTGGCAACAAGAAGTTAAAAGAATGTTTTAGATTGCAGAAAACAAACTTTTGTAACACACAAGCTCTATTTAAATATAATGGTATTTCAGTTCCAGGTGAATCTTCAAATTGCAGGCTGGACCGTGTTGAATAATCCAAAACCCAGGTTGTTAGTAGAATTCAAAAAAAATCATTAAAAAAAAAAAGAAAATTTACTTTGTCCAAGTAAAAAATATGCATACATCCTAAAGTTGACACAAGATAGACATAAAACTTCACCTGTTAAAAACAATGTGCCCAATTAAATACGAGAAACAAGCTCCCTGAGAGGTGGTCCCTGTTAAAAACTTCATAGTGTATTCAAGGAAAATTATAACTCTACAGAAGACGAACTACCACCAAATAAATTATATCCAGCATTAGTTTTCAATTATTGAAGCATGTCACAGAAACAACAATCAAAGCTTGTCCACCCTTAATGAGTTATTCAACAGAACAATTAAGCACAAAGCTGCTGCTTGGAAGCCTCAAAGAGCAGATATTTTCAAATTAACTTTTGATGAAGCAGGTTAAAGTAATTCCAGCCCTGCTAAAGTAACAAACATGGTGCAATCTCCCTCAATTTTGTTAATTAGAGGTGGGTCTTTCTTCTTGGGAATAAAGAAGAATCATGAAGCTGAAGCCTTGGCATTATTTAAAATCCTAAATACATTAGTACCTTGAGGTGCAAATTCTTGGAAGAAAAGTAGGACTCACAGGTGATAATGTGGAGTTGAATCAACAATTTTGAAGGCTTGGGAATTGAGAAGTAATATGGAAGAAGTCAAAATAGCAGTAAATTTAAGGCAATATCTTTTAGTCACTGTCACAAGGAATGCAATCATGTAGCCTCAAGATGTCTGCTTTGGTTAAACCTTCCCCTCCAAATTTATGTTCACTACTATTATATAAAAATAAAAAATGAAAATGGCCTGCCTTGATAATGCAGGGTGTTGAAGGCCATCACTATCTTGTTCAAAAGACACATTTCACATGCTGCATTTATGTTAGCATCCTCACACATGCATACAAGCAATTCAGCAGCATCGTCACTCTCATTTTTTTACTTTGTTTATTTTTTATTTGGTCGAAGTTTAGGTGGCCTGTAGAAGATAAACCTAGCTTCTCTCCTCATGACTCACCCTACTGTGGCACAACAATTACTTTGCATTTTGTATTTGGCCACCAGGAATTTTGACAATTTGGAATTTTCCAGCCTCTTCATTCTCCAATCTATTTCTGAGCACAACACAAACGCCACCCAATGGTTTTTCCTTAAACCTGAGATACTGCTTGCTGTCAAGCTGTGTCACATGGTTCGCCAAATTTTCAGCTTGAGGTTCGAAATTTGGCAAACCCATAAAAAAAAAATTAAATTCACAGAAGTTTGGCTGAAATTCGAACACAGCAGAAAATAATTTTTTTACAGGTTTTTTTGGGGGTTTTCGCTAATTGTTTTTGAAATATTGGTCTCCGTTCATTATACCGTTCAGCTAGCGCAACGAGGAAATTAATCAGTCTTAGCAAGGATTCCCATTCATCCCGGAACTGTGAATGTCGAGCTCCGTTCTACAGCCGAAGACAAATTTCAGGGCATGCTCATCCCGGAACTGTAAATGTCGAGCTCCGTTCTACGGCCGAGGTCAAATTTCAAGGCACACTGGTGCAATGCAAACTGCTCATCTCGGAACTCCTGTGTTTTAATTCCCATGTTTTAGTTGTTTGATTGACATTTGACATTTTAAGTTTTGTTTAATTAATGCCGATAGGCATTTTACAATGGCAGAATGGGTGGAGTGGGATGGTGTGAGCGCGTTAATCTTAACTATTATTCTTATAGGTGAAATTTGACAACCATCTACATGTCAAAAGTTTAAATCTTATTATAAACAGAATATACTTTTAAAAATAATTTAATAAATATGATAAATATTTGTTTAAATTATAATATTTGGATATATAAACCATCCATTTTTTTAGAAATTAAAATAAAAAGCTTAAGTTAGTGAAAAACTAAATAAATCGAGATAAAGGAAATGTAAATAATTTCAGACGTAGTAAATTAAATTATAATTATTATGTAGTGGATATCTATCGACATTTTTAAAATAGGTTTAAGGTTAAATTTGACAACCATCTACATGTCAAAATTTTTAATTTAATTATAAACAAAATATATTTTAAAAAATAATTCAATAAACACCACATTAAATATTAGTTAAAATTATAATGTTTGGATCCTAGGAGATATAAATCATCAATTTTTTTAGAAATTAAAATAAAAAGTTTAGGTTTGTGCAAAAGAGTAAATGAAGATAAAGGGAAATATAAATAGTTTTCGGTGTAGTAAATAAAATTTTAATCATTTTGTAGTGGATATCTATCGGCATTTCTTTAGATAGATTTATTTAAGATATCTATACTAGTGTTTAATTTTATAGTTTTACATTTCGTATTTTTGCTTTGTATGTTATGATTTTCTAATTTTATTAAGTATGAAAGAAAATTTATTATTATTTTGAAGTGTATTAATTTTTTATTTAAACAATATTGATAATTTTTTTTTATTTTTTTGATCGGTAAACAGCCGAGGCCTTTTATATATTAATAATACAAAAGTTTACAAAGAAGTAACTCCGTTCAAACAATATTGATATTTACTATAGTTTATTCATTATTATTTTAATTTGTGTAATTTTAAATGTAATAAACTCAAGAATTTTTAATTTTTTTTATCGTTTTGATAAGTTATAATAAAATATCGATGTATTTTAATTTTATGTTTCTAAAATGATGTAGTTAAATTAGTATATATTGTTTATAAATAATGTTTTTAAAATTGATAATCAATTTTATTTGTATTTATTTTCAAAATGTGGTATCCTTTTATAAAGATTTCAAACCAATGTTGTAATGTTAAACTATTTTAATAGTTTATTGGATATACCTATATTTTTAAAAATATTATAAATAAATATATAAAGCGAATTTAATGTCAATTTTTTTTTGAATTTTTGAACCTTGTCAAACTCGAACTCGAACCTTGTGACTTAGCTGTCCAGAAAGAGATGAGTTCTGATCCAGGACTGTCAAAATATTAATTTTCGAAGGGTCATGGTTTTGTAAAATTTTGTATGTACGTATTGTGGGCCATTTGTAGTTGGGTTTCTGTATCAATGATATGATGATAAAATCATCAAGGCTTATTTCAGATTTCTGGTTTTACTGTATTAAGCTGATCATTTTGTGGGAGCGGACTCCTGCATAATGCACAATTACCCTATCAAACAAAAGAATGCTTGTAAAAAAATCAAGTGGTCTCTTATTTTGTATATAATTCAATTACTACAACATTAATAGGTGATATGAACAATTTTCGCAATGCAAGGGAATCCAACTCATTTCAAACTTCAACACTACACCTTCTCTAATCAAATCAATTGTCAATGTTTGGACAAAAATATGAAAGCAGATAATCACAAGAAACTATAAGTGGAAAGTTCAATCTCCTCACTCTTTCCCATGACATCTTACACCAAGCACACATAGCAAAGTGATCTCCTTGGAGAAGGTAATGAAAAATCCTTATACAGTGTCAGAAAAGGATAAGGTAATTTCTGAAATAGAATGCTGTTGAATTTTTGCTTGTCACTGTAAGTTTAACAGTTTCAGGGTAAATATTTTGACCTTGGACTAGAGCACCAACTTAATCTTGGAGTCATTTGAGCATTTTTTAAATATAACTACTCTTCAGAATCTATTTTGTAGCATGATTATGATTGCGTAAGAAAGGACAAGATTCTGAAAGGCATGTCATGCCTTAAAGCATCACAGGATCATCAAGGCAACATGTTCTTAATTTGGAGCCAACAACTTAAACCCTCACATATACACTATAGATTGAACTCCCTATTCCATTTCTTCATTTTGAGGAGATGTCACTTTGAAGACTATCGGTAACTCAGAAGGTTAGTATCTGTAGTCAAGAGAACTTTTTTTTTCCTGAGCCAAGAACTTAAACCCTCACATCCACACTCTACGGATTGAACTCCCTACTCTGTTACTCCACTCTGAGGAAATGTCAGTTCATAGACTATCAGTAACTCAGAAGGTTTGCATCTAAAGTTAAGAGAATTAGTTTTCCCTGAGCTTGGACTTGACAATGATGATTGTTGGCAGCCTTTAGACAAGCATGCTATGCAAGACCAAGCAAAGTGTTTAAATCAAAAATTTGTTTCCATTCACTGTAGACGCTTCTAAAAGATAACATTTCAATACTTGCATAAATGTAGAGCAGCAAACAGATTGCATACACTGATTTCATATTCCAAGCATATGGGCTTATTGCTGCATTGCACCCATCCTAGAGAGACCATCCACGTTCCATTTGTTTGTAGGATGAAGCAAGTCCACAATTGAGAAGATAGATTAAGTCTTTTTAAATTGAGATCCTTTGCAAGATTCAAAATAATCTCCGAGAAATATATTCTCTGGTATGTTAATAAAGATAAAAAGAATATACTTCAGCAGACTTTGGAAGGAGAATCACGTGCTTCAAGGTTCAAAAGGGTAATTCACCTTTAATTTGTCTCCAATTGATAACAAGAATTTCCCTTCACTTATAAGGAAAGACCTGGCATATAATGTTGTTAGACGGGCATAGTTCGATGGAGTTTTCTAACAAGGAGACATGGGGATAGGTTTCAGGAATGATGGGACAACAAGCAGGGCGGGGTGACAGCAGGAGCAGCACTGATATACATATAGTACTCAAAAATATCATTATAAAGAGATGTGTTAGTAAACTTTGGAATATTACTAAAATAGTACTTAACTTTGAAGTACACATTTACAATTTAACATTGAAGTTTGCACAATGAAAATATCAAGTTTGAAAATTATATTATATTGAATATTTCATAATGATGATGCAATGAGTAGAATGATATCAAAAATGAAAACAACAAAATGGAGGGAAGCAAGACCACTAATCATCCCCAAACTCCTCATCACTAGAACTGCTGAAGTGAACTCCACATGGTCAAGCTCCACCAAACTAATACCAATTAGACCTACCTATGTAATTGTAGCATCCTCATCAACATGTGAGGGCTCCTCTAGCTCTACATCCCACCATGTTGTTGGACTCTCTTTGTACATAAGAGTCATCTAGTTAATGAGACTCAAAATATGATGTACAGTCACAAGCTGATTTGCTCAACTGAAGGTAAGTTTATTACTCTTAAGACAATATTTGTTGCTTATTACACCAAGTTGAAATTTTGGGCTTGTACTCTCTAAGTCTGCAAACTATGGCTAGGGTGGTTGTTAAATAAATCGGTCCATGGCAATTCCGCAACAATTATGGATCCTCTTGTGCCATAGTTACCATATCCATCTTGACCACCTTAGGATAACCACAAAGAGTAGCAAGTTTGTCCATTCATTGTGAATGATGTTGGCCCCTGTAGGATCATAGATCCTTTGGATGGCCTGTAAGAGCCTTGCCTTCACCTCAATATCTAGTATGGATGTAACATTTCCAGGCCCTTGCACTTACTAGCACTTGGGGTTCAATGAATAGGCAATCATGTGCATGGTAGTGTTGATCTTATCCCGTCTCCAATGAAAAATTGGCTGGAAGTGCTCATTGTAAAATGCTAATGTGAGGTCCTCTCACATGACAACACTCAATGGGTTGAGCATAGTATCAATGCACTCATACACCTCTCCAGGTTTAGGTACATTAGCACCCCCATCTATCACTCTTCACTGCAGCCTTCAACCTCCTCCCCTGTTATGTCTTTGACTCAGCCCACCAATTACATTTTGTTGTCATAACTATTAGTTGCATTGCCTTCAGAAACTCAAGTATTCTCTCCAAGAGAATGAAATAAGCTGCATATCTAATCTAGACAGTTTTTGAGAATTTCGTCTTAGATAAGAATCTGAAAAGTGCATTTTAAGTGTGTCAGTTTCCAATAAACATTTGCACAAGTGAAAAATGTGGGCTCCTGGATTCAAAAAAAGAAAAATGCACCACATTCATGCACAGAAAGAGCGCAGGACATCAACAGAGCCTTTGACAACCAACATATTTCAGACATTAAAGTAGCTTATAGAAGCACCGATGAAGTTCTTTGCTATAATTTTTCAAAATGTATGATTGAACTAATTGACTTGGTCCAAACAGATAAGCTCAGTAAATCACCATGAAAAGAACAAACTCCAGCTGTCAAAACGTTCCTTGAATATTTGCGAAGTTTCAACTCAAGAAGGAATTGGTATGAAGGCATAAGCAATCAATGGGTGTACATATCATATGCTATATCATACTAGTTATGCCTATTGTATATTCATGCAAAACTTAAATTTGAACTTTGTAAAGAACTCTACATATTGAACAACACAGCCCCTTAGTAATATGCTATAACTCTCTTAGTGGCATATTATCCCTAGTCGTATTTATCTCTAAGAATTGTTTCATCTCAACACGTCTTGACTCTTAGCTTTTCTTAGATGTCCATTGACTCAATGATCATCTTCATAGCTAATTAGAGAGCCATCTTTACTACTTTTCACTAAATTATAAAAAGACAAATTGTGTTGTTTGATGACTTCCAAATTGGCTGGAGACAAAAAGTGGCATTGATTGTAATGGCATTCAATGACCATCAGCACAAACACATTCGATGAGCATTTTGCTTCATTGGAAAGCTTTATCTGTGCCTGAGAATTCCAAAACACAATATACATATACAGCTGAATATTCAGGACAGAAATTGACGATTGCAGTAACCTTAGATGTCTGAGAATTATTTTAGCTCTGTGATTCTTGGGTCGATTTTTTCATTCTTAACAGAAACTGCGTCAAAGAACTCAGAACACCTTGATATGAAATGATCCATCTTTCACCTTGACTATTTATCTAGGCCTCTATAGAGCTCATAAGATTTTCATTTCAAACAACTCGACTTTCAAGGTACTAGCCACATAAATTTATAAGACCTGCCGCTAATGTTTTTTTTAATTTTTTCGGGCAGAATGCTGGGTGGGGGAAGAAAAGCCTCATACCACTTGTAGAAGTGTGTTGAGTGTGTTGAGGGCAAAAAGGTACGGTTGGAATAACCACAATCAAATGTCATCTTTGTCCAATGACATGGTAAGGTACTCAACACAAGAGTGAAGGCTCATTTCCTTCAAGTATCTGGAAAAGGTGTTGATACTTGTCCAAATGAAACAGTTATATGAGACTCTGAGGGACCAAGAAAAGGCTAATGGTTATAATATGAGTCCCTCTCGTGCTTCAACAACAGGGGCAACTATTGCAATTCATTAGCAGAATAGAGAGACAGAGGCAGGCATGTCTTCTAGAGATGTAGCAGCACAATAGTCTCACTAGAGACCATATTCTAGCAGCTCAAACTCCATTTGAAGGACTTTTTTATGTGCAAGGTCAAGAAGTTGCTGATGCAGCAATTGTGCAATACATTTATGCAAATGGAATACCATTTAACAATTGTCATCACCCTTTCTATGGAGAGATGGTCCATACTATCAATAATGGAATAGCTAGGTACAAACAACCTGAGTCTAAAAAGCATAGCACAACTCTAATTGATTAAAAAAAACTGATTAGAGCAACAAACTGCACCAATAAAAAGAGTTTAGTCTACGACACAGTGAAGTATTGTGATGAATGAGTGGATAAATCCCAGCAATCCCCCACTACATAATGTCATGGTGACATGCAGCGAGGAGACTTTTTTCAAAGGTGGAAGGCCATTCAAGGCAAATAAAAATGAAGATTTTCTTCATAACCAGTTATGTAAGAGTCTTAATGGTCACTCTAATAGCCTCCTTTAATGGTCAACATTCAAATGCCATTACAAGAGCTTCAAACTTAAGCATAAAATTTATAAAAATAGAAGACAAAAGTACAGGAATTTAATAAAATCATTAAACACTGAAATGACCATTAATAGAAGATTCTACAAAGATGGCTAAAAATAGCCAAAGATAATAACATATTAAAAGAATCTAAAATATTCTAATAGTGTGAGGCAAATAAAAAATGCATATTTTCTTTGTATCCATTTATGTGACAGCCTTGAGGAAGGGGGGGCATCACATGTCCTCTAAGTTATTACTGATGTCACACCCATTTCTAAAGCAGAGGGTATGATAGTGCAAAAAAGCGCAAGCATATATTTTGGACACTATGTTCTGTGCATTCATTGAATAATGCACTAAAAAAATATTTCACAAGTTCCAAATGATTTCAGACCTCATAGATAAGGATATAAAAATACAGATGGCTCATACGTAACTATCAGCACATAGCAGCCATTTATCGCAAATTTGCAAAGGTGGAACTTATCAGCCCGATTGATAAATGGTTTGCTTCTTACTTTCTTCTTCTTGATCACCTTTCTGAAATCAAAAGAATTTTTTCTTCCTTGGCTGTTAGTAGTGTATGGGCATCATGGAAACAATCTACATCCAATATTGCAGTTGAGGTGATAAATTTGGCCCTTGGTGACCATTTTGGGGCTGATGTGAGATTTGTTGTGGACTTTGTATGTGAAGTGATTAAATTTGCAAACTTAGACAAGCAATGTTTAGGAGAAGTTTTTTAAGAAATAGATTTCATGTGTGAAAGGGTCAAGAAAATAAATAATCAAAAAGATCTTTCTTTATATCCTTTGATAGAAGGAAAATTACATGGAAAATGGGAAAAACTCAATGCGTCCCTTTATTGTGCAACTTGTGCCTTGAATTCTAAATAGCACAATACACAAGAGACCAATAAGAGGGATCCACATGGGGATAGAAAGGTAATGAAGGGATTTTGAGCTCCTAAAAAAAAGATCTAAGGTCGGGAAAAGGTGATTTTGATTCAATGGAACTTTTACATTATTGCAAGCAAAGAAAGACCATGGTGGTGGAACCATGGAGGTGAAACCCCTAAATTGCAATCTCTTGCAATCAGATTGCTCTCACAAGTAGCTAGTTTTTCATCTTTTAAGAGAATTTGGAGAACTGTCCTTTTATTCATTCACTAAAGAGGAACCAATGAACATCAAAGAAAACGAAGGACTTGGTCTACATTTGTATCTCACTTCGTTTTCTCTCTCATATTGATCTTGTGTAGCTCGAGAGTCCTTCAACAAAATGTGACCGAATTGTACCAAATGAAGAAGTTGCAGTCGTGATGGATAAAGTGGTTGAACTAGATGGCCTTAATAAATTGCTCTCAAACACCGCCAAAGGAAGCTAAGTTAGAGAGTGATGAATATCTAGAGAGCATCCTAGTTAAGGACCTTGATATTATGGATGATCAAAAAGTAATAGAGCGGACAATAAATTTTGGAATTTTGTTGTTTGTTTGTGAATCAACATCAAAGCAACAATATTTTGTATTTCAATGTCGATTGATAACCTAATATGAAATATGTAGAGTGAATTTTGAACTCTTGGACACAATAACACTAGTGTATTTAAACTTTAAAGCTATTGTTAACCAACTTAATCTTTGCCACTATTCTTGATTTCAAGGATATCAATCATGATAATGCTTTTGATTACAAAAATATATTTATAAAACTTGCGTCTCCAAAAACCTCAATGCCCTATTTTTGGAATGTTGTACCAATACATATATTGGTCTCCAAAGTCGCCAAGTATACTCACTTCCTAGTGAACTTGCTCCAAACATATGCACAGCGACTATCACTGAATGAACCACATTTTTTAGGTTAACCTCCTCGATAGCGTCCTTGAGGATCTGCAATAAGAAAATACGGTTCCCTAAATATGTAACCTTGAGATTGATGAGTGGGCAATGACTAGTGTTTGTCCACTCATCCATGACTATGCTACATCCACTCGCCAGCTATCTTCATTTTCTCCATTGGCGCATTTAACATGGAATAGTTCTTACCCAAGATTGCGGTCCTCTATTGTCTCCCATGGTGACATGGTAGTTCTACTCATACTACTATCGTCATCGCCTCCTAATAATAAGGAGATCAAGCCCATTAGCAAAGAAGAATATAAGGAGATCAAGCACATTGGCAAGGAAGGATTTCCCAATAGCATCATTTCATCATCCTCCATTAACACATTGAATAATTCAGCTATTAGGATGGGAGCATCACTTGTCCACTTGCATTTCCCCCTACACTAAACTAGAACCTATCATATGTGCAACTTGTCTCTGTAATGTAGAAGTAGAACCGTATGGTCATCTCTAATAACCTATCAGCCTATGACACAAAGAAGAAAAGATAGGAGCAACTGCATTGCCTTCACCACTCACACCACTCACACTTACATATCCATGGTTGGAAAACTCGCCAAATGCAAAAACTCGCCAAGCCCCCCAAAAGTTTAATCGGGAAAAACTCGGCGATTTAAAAAAAAAAATCGGGAAAAACTCGGGAACCTAAAAAAACGCTGAAATTTAATTAAAAATACATTTATTTTGCAAAATTTAATGAGAAGATGCATCTAATAAGTTAATTAAAGACAATACAAAAGAAAGAAACAAAGTTTAGATATATATAAATGCATAATGCGTACAAAATTGCATTCAATGCAGAATGCTCATGGTAGGAAGCAAAATAGTAAATTACTAAATAGTTTCAATCTGTCAAACTAGAAGTAAATACTAAAAGTCTAAATACATCAATACAATGTCAATCACATCTTCCTCTTTCCACTTGCACTAGCAGGAAAGCGAGGGGGTCTAGTCCTAGAAGAAGTGCCCCGCACTGGGATAGAGCGTGAGCTGCGTGACTGTGAACTCTGTGGCTGTGCCCCCTCGCTCGACGTCCCTACTGACTGGCTCGGCGTCCTAGAAGAGGATGCATCTCCTCCTAATGGTAATGTCTGATCCTCGCCTGAATCATCATCATCCTCGTCCTCATCCTCAATGTCATCCATAGTGAACTGAAAATCAGTGTCAGCCTCCCCCTCCATGGCCTGCCTCTCCAAATCAGCGATCTCATCTGGTGTAAACAATGGACTTGGCTCCTATGATGTCCAATCAGAATAAGGATCTATCTCATCTAGATCAAGCGGACCAGGTAGTTCTAAGAGCTGTGACTTTTTTATGCGCAACTTAAGATTATAGTGCACATAAACAAGGTCATTAAGCCGTTTTTGAGTCATTCTGTTTCTTTTCTTTGTATGGATGGACTCAAATAAGCTCCAATTGCGCTCACAATGGGATGAGCTACAAGGTTGGGATAGGACTCTGAGAGCAAATTTCCTTAAATTGGGGGTATTGCCACCCCAACTTGCCCACCAAGCATCTGCAAAACAAAATTTAAAAAGTTATAAAGCAATAAAAAACAAAATCAGAAGCACAACTTATCAATTAGCAAAAGTTTTAAAGTTTGACGCTTTACCTGGTACTTGAGTAGATCTTGCTCTCTTTGCTAGCATAGAAGAGAACAAAGGACCCCTTGATTCCACATAGATTTGTTGTTCGGTCACAATAAGGTCTCTCTCCTCTTCACTTGATATCATTCTCTCAATGCATTTAGAGAGACCTTCCATGACCTCTCCATTAGGATCTGAGTAGGAATCATCAGCCCTAAAACAAATAGAAAATGATATCAAGTCTTACTACACAACCTTAAAAAGTAAAGTAAAATAAAGACTTATTAAAATCCCAACTTCAAGGTCAATCAATTATCATAGTACCTGAATTTGGGATTGAGGAAGTAGCCTGCTGCATGAATAGGTTGGTGGAGCATATTGTTCCACCTCCTATCAATTATTTCCCAAATGGGGTCAAATCTAAGACTGTCCCCGTGATAGTAACTTCTAACAGCCTCTTTTGCCCTATCCATGGCCTCATAAAGACCTCCCATTGGGGATTGCTGCCCATCACATGTGCGCAAGACTAGAACCAGGGGCAGAGACATCTACATTTGAAATTTGAAAAATACAAATTAGTTAATAACATGGTAAGTTATGAATTGAAAATGAAACTTGAATACACTAAAAATATAATGAAGTTACCTCCACAATCTCCTTAGCCTTTGCAAAAAAGCTATCATCAAAGACTATTCGTGCCACAGCTTCTCCTTCGGGCTTCTTTGAGTAAGGTGAAGCAACCCAATCAGCACACACAAACATTTGCTTCAAAGCCAATATGTGGTCAAGAATACTTTGCAACGTCAAGAAGACCGTTGCAAACCTTGTCATAGCAGGTCTCATCAAATCTTTGCCTTTAGTGGCTTTTCTCATCAAACTGAGAACCCATGGGTGATTATAGATATATTTCGTGACTCGCCTAGCATCTTCCACAACTGGACTCACCCAATCAAGTTTTCCTATGTCCTCCAAAAGAAGGTCAAGGACATGTGCTGCACAAGGTGACCAAAAAAGTGTGGGATGCCTCTCTTGGAGGATTCTACCTAAAAGATTAGCAAAAAATCAATAATCAGTAACAAACTTTCCATATTTAGTATTTACAAATTACATCAAATCTAAATTGAATAATACCATAGCATTACATTCATGATTCATATTAATTCAAATATAAAAAATTAAATCTACCTGCTGCCACATATGCTGCTGCATTATCTGTGATTATTTGCACCACATTCTCTATTCCCACCTCCATGACAACATTCTCCAACATTAAAGCCAATGTGGCTGCATTTTTCACTTTGTTGGAGGCATCGACAGATTTCCAAAACACCACATCATCTTTGCAAGCAATCAAGAAGTTAATAATGGTTCTACTTCTTCCATCTGTCCACCCATCAGATAAAATGGTGCAGCCATACTTCTTCCACTCTTTCTTTTGGTCTTCTATCAACAATCTTGCCCTACCAACCGCTTTGTCAAGCAACCTACAAAATTTAAGTGTAATATTAAATAAAGTGTAAGTGTTAGTAAAAAATTAGGAAATAAGTTATAACAATTAAGATTTAAAATATAACAATGAACTAAAGTGAATCTCAATTATTTACAATTACTAAATAGTAAAATACTAACCTTCCACTCATATCCTTGCGATTAGGCGGCTTGTACCCTTTGCCTGATATTGTCATTGCATTCACCATATTGACCCAATAGGGACTATCAACGGCATTCATTGAGATATTGTTGAAAAACCAAAAATCAGCTGCTGCAATATCAATTTGCTCATGCACCTCCTTAAACCATGCAGTGCCCTCTAATGATGGCTGTGCTCCAGGTGTGTTCCTGGGCACAAAATAACCACCTATCCCTGATGGGGATCTGGATGGTGATGATGAAGAAGTAGGAGATGTAGAAGAAGTGGAACCGGTAAAAGAGAAATTTTGTTTGCGGATCCGTGGGCCACAAAGAGATCCTGGTATGTTCTCAAGTGCTTCTTCTTCCTCTTGCATATCAAAAGGAGCTCCTTCAGATTCAGCTATGGCTGCCCTCATAGCTATTTTTGCCCTCTCCCTATTCAATTTTTTCTCTTCAGCAGCTGCAAGTAGGGCATGGATGAATCTTTTTTCTTCATCAGTTACCTTGAGACAAGGATTTGAGTCATGTTTCTTTATGCTTGCAAGGTGGTATTTGAGGCGGTTTATGCCTCCAGAAATAATTCTCTCACAGGGAATGCATATCACCTTCCCAATATCATTTGAATTTGGAGCTTCATAGGCATACCGCCATGCCTTATCTCTTGCATTTTTAGGCCGAGTGCCTATATATCCAGATGGGCATGGTGTTTGTGGCCACTCTTCTTGTGGGTTTGTCATTTTTTTAATGGTTGACCGCTGCCCTACACATAAATATATAGAGAAATGAATAAACAAAGTTAGAACTTAGAAGCTAGGGTTTCAAATGATTCAAACTTCAAACTTGAACCATATCCTTAGCAAACAAAAAACTTCAACCATATCCTTAGAAGCTAGGGTTTCAAATGATCCAAAATGATTTTAAATGATTTGAAAACATTTACAAAAAACAACAAAAACAAAAGAACATTTGTTATAAAACTATAAAAAGTTTTCAAACTATGATAAGATGAACATACCTGGAAAGAAATTTGTCTTCTAAAATCGGTTAGAATCCTCTACAATCCACTCAAATCCGCCTTGAATCACTTGCAATCAGCCAAGAATGCCTCCAAACCTTCTTCTCTTCACTCCTCAAGGTTCTAAACAATGCAAATACAAGAAAGAATGAGAAAAAACACACTCACTGCCGCTTAAATCCGTCACAGGCCGCGTTCACCAGTAAATCGCGAGTTTTTAGGAAAAACTCGCCGAGTTTTTGCCGAGTACTCGCCGATTACTCAGCGAGTTTTTACCAGATTGCCGAGTTTTTAAATCGGCAAGTTAACTGGTTAAAAACTCGCCGAGCTAGGAAACTCGGCGAGTTTTCCATCTATGTACATATCTCAACACTAAATTTCAAGTTTGTCAATCCTCCCAAAAGCTTCCATGCTTCCACGTCTTCTGCTTGAACATGAAGGAGGTGGGCATTTAATCTAGCATCACTGCTCTAAATTGAAGGCTGCAAAAGTGGCACTTGTACAACCTTGTACCCTCAGATGTCTTATATCTGCTCTATAACTTTGTCGAAAATCATTTCAAAGGAAATTTAAGATAAAGGGACCCTTCAAAAACTATAAAATAATGCAGAGGGGCAATTCATACTTGCAGCCAAGCTTGCCATTGGAAACGATGGTTTGGATTTCACTGACATGTTCATCTCCTTCAACCTCAACATTTGGTGCATAAATAGATTGAACGCTTTCACTTCAACCATGAGTGACTTATTGTGACATAAAATAAACAATATAAAGTTCTTACTTAAGATTGCACAGAACGCAGAAGCAAAGGATAAAAAAAAGTTCCTTCCTGGTTCGACAGGTTGCAAAATACAAAAAAAAAAAAATCTGATCATACAACTGTGCCTATGAATATGATTTTCTTTTATAAATTTCAATGTTGATTTGTGATGACAATATGAACAATGAACAATAGCATTCAACAATAAATATACTTGCAGCCATGTCAATGAAATTATGCAAAAAAATCAAAACATGATTATGAAACTATTTTATAAAAGAATTTTAAAATAAAAATGTCACAGAATCCTACCTTATGCTTGAGAATCCTTGCAACTTGGTGTAGAGTACCTCTTATTCTTCTTCCTCCTCTTCTTCAAACCTCTTACACTTGCAAAATTTCACTCAATTTCACTCCTCTCCTATGTCACCCGTTTCCAGCCCTAAGCCTTGAGTTTTGGAAACCGTCCCCATTTCTCGGACTTGGGGACAGCCGGAAACGTTTCCAAGCCGTCCCCACCCAAGCCAAAAAATCAGAAATACATCCCCGAAACTTCAAAAACAGTCAACGTGTTTTCAGATGGTGTTGACCATCCCAGGGACTGTAGTTGTTTCCCGTCTGTCCTGAGGACTGCTTGAAGTTTCAAATTTTAAATTAAAATTGAACTCAAAAAACATTGATAAATGGTGATTTTCTGCCCATTCGCAGGCCCCACATTAAAATTAAAAAATATGCTAATATAACATATGTTGAAAGTTTATTTTTTTGGAAGCCATTACAAACTTAGCATCCAACTATGACTAAAAATTCAGACTTCAACTTTTGTTCAACAAATCAGACCTGAAAATGATTGTAAATCAGACTTTTATTTGATATTCATATTGCAGACTTGGAAATGATTGTTGCTGGGTTGAGGAATACTCAGATTGTTTTTAGCTTTGATAATACTTTAATAGCAGCAATAATTGCCCAGAAATACACAGTTGTAGTTGACTACTGCCCAAACAAGATGGCCGCTACCTGTCTAGAAAAATTTGGCACAACAAATTCAGTTTTCCTCCAAAACCCACAAGAAAGGGCAATAAAATCTAAACATATTGCCCATCTATGGCAGATTGATTTTCTCATTTTATGTCATCCTATGGTCCTGTTCTTAGACGATGATGCGATTTGATGTTATGTACCATGCTGATTTGATGAACGAAATTGATAATTTTAAGTTATGTTGCTATGATGAATGTGAAAATGTTATGTAATTCTGAAATATATATGTACATAGCCATCCCCTGCTGTCTCCTATTTCAGCCAAAAAAAAAGGCCTCGGAAACCCGATTCCTTGTCCCCCCGTGCCCCCATCTCAGAAACTCAGGGTAACACTACTCCTCTCACACTTTTGCAAGGCTCAACCTTTCTGTTCAAATGAGTTTGAAAGTTAAAAAATGGAGTTTAGGATTGTTTGGATGGCTTTGGGGGCGGCCAATTGGCCATTATGGTTCAGCCTTGGTCACTGGTTCCCAAAAAAGATTGATTTCTAAAATTAAAATTGCTTTTTTGGCCTGCCAGCCACAAGACACGCTTGGGTGTCCTTAGGATGGTCAATGGACTCTTGGGAGTCCCCCCAAACATCTCAACATCCTCGATGTACTAATGGAGGTAGTGGTCCAAAGGGGGTTGTCTCACCCCCAAGCCTCCCATGTCCTAGAAACATGGTGATATTTGGTGGGGTGGGGAGGGAGAATGCATTTCCCCATAGATCTCTAATTTCAATATGTATGTTAATAGTTTGCTTTCAAAAAACACTCACTCAATCAAATCAATATGTTTACACTGGCTATTTAGTGTCACTTCCAGCTAGCAGCAAGTGTAAAATAATACTATAGTTGATTACCATTCATTGATAATATTAACTTCAGTTTTAATCCAATCTAGTGGGTTCAAATTTAAATTTGTGTGAAATATGGGTGAAATTTATTCTATATTAGAAACGAAAGAGGACCCATTGTATTTAAATTTAATAGGAATTCATTTAGAAACAGTTATCTTTTATGGGTTTAGTGCTTCTTCCAAAGGTATGCAATTTATACAATTTAAACGCAATAATCAGTTTACTTAATAGATGTTGAACTATATGCATGCAGCATAGTGCAAAGGATTAAGATGCAAAAAAATTCTATTTGTTTTACTTATTTAGGTCCCACAAATCTTAGGAGCAGAGGATATACAAAAAAAATCTTTGTTCTCAATCTCTGTCAACCAAGGATTTCAATTTTGTTTTCCAAACTTCAGGTCGTATGTAACACAAAAGCAAAAGATACACAAAATATTCATCCTGGTTCGACAACTCTCAAAATGAAAAATAAAAAAAATTTAACATATAAACTACTATGACTTAATTGTAAAACAGTAAACTCAAATAAAAGAATCTAAATATGACAGCATACAACCATGCCTTTGAAAATGTTTTTTTTTTAAATTTCAGTGTTCATTATTGATGACAATATGAATGATGAACAGAAGCATTTAACAATGAATATACTTGCAGCCATGTCTATTAAATTATTATTAAAGAACAACTGAAATATGAAAATATAACTAAATTATTTTTTTTTAACCTACTAGGCTTTCAAAATCCTTGCAACTTGGTGTAGAATACCTCTTATTCCTCCTCTTCTCACTCCTCCCAACCCTCTTACACTTGCAACACTTCATTCTATTTCACTCCTTTACTCACACTTTTGCTCCTCTCAAGCTTCCTATTGAAATGAATTTGCAAGTAAAATAAGAATCTGAGGGTTGCTATACAGGGTTTAAGAAGCCTTGGTGAGGCCCATTGGCTATTAGGGTTCAGCCTTACGCGTTGGTTCCCAGAAAAATATGAAAATTAAAATTAAAAATCGCTGTTTTGCATGCCTGACAGTCGCAAGACATGCTTGGGTGTCCTTGGGATAGTCAATAGACTCTTGTGAATCCCTTGGACATCCTAGACATCTTATACATCCTAGTGAAGGTGGCAGTGCACTGACCGTGTATCTCACCCAAGTCCCCACATCCTAGAAATGCAATGATAATTGGGAAAGTGGGGATGTCCCAATAGAGCCCCAATTCCAAATATGTATCTTGAAATGTTTTCTTTTGGAATCTCAAAAGCTTTGTCAAAATTCCTTGTCAGTCAAGACCATAAATATTAAAATGTCTGAAGCAGAGAAGAAATGTTAAAAGCCTTACAGTCAGGCATTACATTTTTATAAGATAAACAGAATCTTAATTGGTCCAAAAAAATAAGTAAATAAACTTTCTTGAGATTCAAAATTTAACGACAATGGACGTCTTTTCGAGACATTTCCTGAAAGGCCAAAATTAGGGGACAACCAGGGACACTTCTAAATATATGTGTACGAGTATTTTTCAAAATATATTAGGATATTATAGATACTCAATTCTAATTTTTTAATGTTCATAACTTCGTCATAATAAACATATTTGCATGTTAATTAAAAATTACGATAATCCTTTGTACCCCTAGATGAGATTTGATTATCTAGTGTGGGATGAAATCCTATAAAAGTACAAATTTGATGTGAACATTTCATCATTAATTGGTAAGGCACAAAACAATGTGACATTTGAGACAGATTGCATTTACTAGGGAGTTTGTATTTCCAAGCTCCTTGCCTTTAAAGGAATGATGGTAGATTCTATTCTCCAGAGTGTTCTTCAAAATTGAATTGTGTCAGCCCAAGAAGATAAAATGGAAGTGATTTTCACTGTTCTAACAGCCAAGCAATAGCTGGCTTTTTTAGGGGAGATCAAAGGAGAGATTGAAATTTGTCTTTAACATCAATTACCCTTTGTGTTTACAGATTATGGATCACAAATTACGAGAGGAATTTTTTAAAATGAAACACAGCTATTGCATTAATGTCAATATTGTGGCAATGTATCTAGATTGAGGTTTCAAGTTTGACACCAAGGCAGAGGTCAAATGGGTGGCTCAAGAATGTGTAGCAAATGAGTGGGTGGAAGGATTGAATGCATTAATTGAGTATGTGGTTTTGGGAAATGGGATTCAGAATGATGAGAGTTTATTGCATGCAGGAGAGCTAAGGGAGGATGGCCTTGCACAGATCATTATTTGGAATACAAAAGGCTAAAGGGAGGATCGCAGATCAAATGAAAATAGCATGGGATTGTTTGTTGGAGTACTTGTAGAAGAAAGAGGTTATGGTGTGGATGAAAGTGGAGGCAAAGAAGAGGGATTAGACTTCTACTCCTCCCTTTGAGCTCTCAAATTTCTAGATTAACAGATCAATAATGGCGGATATCACGGACAAGAAGGGGAAGAATGCAGTCTTTCAGGGTTGCATATCCTTTAAGTTAATTTTATTGTTAAATATATGTTTCTAAATTTAAATATATGTTTCTAATTTTATGTATGTATGTTTTGGTGCTTACTGATAGCCATAAACAATCGCACTTTCAAGGTAGGTAAATGTAATGAAATGGATGTTAAATGCCCAATTTTGGTATGGTCTAGGAAGGGTAGTAATATAGGGTGGGGAATGCAGCTGTACCATCAAGCAATGAAACAGATGGGCAATTTTGTATCGGCTTATAGTAAGGGTGACAATAAAGATAATATGTAGGAAAGGTAGTTTTGGTAAGAAATGTAAATGTAAGAACTCTATTATTCTATATTAATAAAAGCATATATTTTCACAGATTAAAACAAAAAAGTCTATATTGTTTAAATTTAAATATATAGACATTTTTAATTTAAGTATGGAAAATAATAAATATGGGTAAAATTTTAGTTTAAACATTAAATTTTATTAAAAGCAAAGAAAGCCTGAGATCTAAAATGAAAAAGTAAAGTGACAGAAATAAGACAAAGAAAGTCATGTGTCCAAATTGTTTTTGGTAGCAAAAGAAAGTGAAAATGACTAAGCTCTAGACTAGTATGTGACAGCTCAATACATGAAATTGACCAGATTTCTGCAATGCTTAAGAGTCTCCAACGATAAGGTTTGTGAATAGGGCGGGTTTTTGTGACACAATTGAGGCTTCCTCCAATCTGCAGCTAGGGTTTCGCCTCTAGGTTTCCTCCTTCAAAATGCACTCCCATGGCAACGATTGCAGATCTGTTAGCCAGTAGTGAGTAAAAACTAGGAAAAATAAATTTGAACCACATGGGCTCTCATGTTGCCACTTTGGCAAAAAAAAAAACTTTTCTAATGCCAAAAACTGTCTGAAGGTGTCGGGTGTAGCAAGCCGTTTCAAGGAAAAACAAGGGGGCATTTCGACACCCCCTAGTCGTTAGATGTATGTAGGCATTTCCTGACATTTCCACTAATATTTTTGCAATAAGTAACAATGGCAGGACGCTCCATTTGCACCCCCCATCCCCAAAACGGACAAGGTACAAGGGGTCTATGGAAAGTGGGCACGTCGCCTTGCAACATAGATACAAAGATGTCTTGAGAGGTCAGAAAATGAAATGTGCCAACTCAATTGTATTTAATACCCTGTCTCATTAACTGCATGTAGCCATCAAATCCTATCTTTCAAACTAACCTAAAAAGGTCTAGAATTTAGATTGACTATGAACTGATGAGGATCCATTCATGTCTTTTGAGGAGCCTTGGAAAGTCACATGATGACTCGCCAACAAAGGAAAGTCGTTGTCTTATTATTTGAGGGCAATGATGCAATGCAACTTTCATAATCATTCTAGAATAAATCAAGGATTTATTCTTCAACAAAAAGGAAAAAGTTTCTATTTAGAAAAAATATTGACTCTGCAACGGCAGTAACAAGGCCAACATGTCAACTAATACATGCAAATTTGAAGTGTCTTATATTTCTTTCTTAGAGCCATTAAATACGTCTATAAGAGACGACCTTCGTTTGTGACTGGAATCCCATTTCTATATTTGCGTCTATATTTCGCAATTTTTTTGGTGCTTGTATGTATGTTCGTGCTTGCCTTGTTCTGTTATCCTTTATTTGTTCTCCTCATCTTGGCCTGTCTTGTTGGTGTTCATCGTTTCAGTGTCCTTTTGTTCTTCTTCATCTTGCTTTCGTCCTTCCTAAAGACTTATTTGCTCTCTCATTGGTTGTGCCCATGATATTTGGCTCTCTTGCAAACATCCCTTTTTGTTGTTGAGGTGTTCTTCATTCGCGAGGTCTATCATCATTTTTTTCTCATGTTTTAGTTGCAAGGTCGTGGTCACTTATCTTACCTTAGTTCCTTCTAGTCCTTGATCCTTGCCCATGTTACTTATCCGTTGGCCTTTATTGGTTGAGCTCTATTTATCTCTCTGTATTTCTAGTGCGTAGGTATTCTTGCTCAGTGGGTTGTTCTAAACTCTTGAGCTACTTTTTGCTTCTACCTCTTTCTTTAGTCTTCAATCTCCTACTTTCATTATTATCGACCCAGGTTCCAATCATTCTCTGCTCAATTTGACTCCATTCCAAACTTACCAAAGGAAGTTGATCGCAGATACTACAATACAAGATTTGATTGATCGCATATCCAAGTTGGAGTAGACCAAAGTGTGCTTGGAGTAGAAAAAACTATGCTTGAAGGACTCTTATGTATGGTCTTTCAAGAATAGTTTTGTCTTTAGAAACTCAGAACTTCAATGAATGTCGAATGTTAATATTAAACAAGCTAGAGTTAATGAATTTGATATCTAAGAGCCTAAAACTGTGCAAACCAAACTGATTTCATCATAGGTTAATTTTAAATGTGCAACAGAGAAAAAACTCCAATCATGGACTTTGGTGTCTGATAAAAATAGCAGTAGTTCTCCCTTGGCAAGTATTGAGGCTCTTGATTAGTCCAAAATCATTGAAAAATGAACTTTGGGGTTTAAAGAGCTTAGTCTCAGAGTGGCCTTCCACAGTTATCGTAGGACACTTTGGTGGTTGGCACTACATTCTTAAGAAACTATCTTGGCCTCAATGGAATCATCGTAGATTATGCTTGGTTTGTTTTTAGATTCTACATTATTTCTTCAATTCAAATGTGTTGTCGGACTCATTTGAGCTGCGAAGGCGAAGCATAAACTTTTTCCTCTTCTCTTGGAGGTGTACCTTAATGACGATTTGACTAAGGCACAAGTTGTTGAACTCAAGCATTCTAGGATGCTTTGTTGTTCTTGCTAGAAAGAATGGTAAATGCATCGCCACTCTCAGTCTCAAGGATATCATTAAGAACTCTTTCCCACCTAACTGGGAGGAGTCATCCTGAGGCATCCAGATGGCGTAGCCATAACCTGCGGAGGTCGAGAAGTTTTATGGTTCTTGACTTCATTGTCAATTGTTGGAATGGTAATGGTTCCTTTTGGTCTTCTCCAAGTTCGTTGTTGGATGTTTTAGGATCTTCTAATGTTGTTTGTCACACAAAGGCTCATGAGAGCCACGTTTGTCCTCTTTTGAGTAGTACAGGATGGAGAATAGATGCTTTGGTGGTGTTTCTAGTTCTGGTGGGGTTGCTTACCTTGTTAGGGATAGGATTTTGGGTCAAATTACAATGGTCTTTTTTTAATATTAGGGCTAGATTCTTGTGGGTTTGCCTCTGTCATACTACATCTCATCTCAAGGAATTTTTCCTTGTGGTTTGTTGCTTCCCCTCAGCCTCTACTCTTTTTACACCATTCACAATAGCATTCATTGCAACCCCTGTAGTGACATGTTTGATAGCATCCCCCAATTTTCAATCAATGGCAATACTCTCATCCTAAGGGATTTTAATGCCCATAAACAAATAATGTAGACTCCTCTTCATGTCAAGGTCATTGATTCTTTGTGCATTGAGGATATTGATCAAGACTACTCGATCCTTCTTATGTCCTCTAATGACTCCAAGGGCCCTTTCACTAAGTATGACAAGTATCTTTTTATGGCTATATGAATCTTTTGATCTTGTGTCATGCAATGGGCATCCTTGTTTTATGAGCTCCCATTTCTTCACTTGTAGACCTTAGTGTGGTGGGGCTAATGTTTTGGATTATATTCTCTCCTCTTATGTTTCATCCCTTCCATCCACCACTTCTCCATCACCACATCCCTTTGGCTAACCATCCCTCCTTTGTCTTGCCATTTCTTGCTCTTGCTCCCCTCCTCCCCTCTACCTTGTCCCATCCACTAGACCCCCTCCCCACACCTTGCTCCACTTTGACGATGGTGATTCTGATCTCTTTGTTCTACATCTCAAATGACTCCTTCCATTGGATCTTAATCCCCCCTATACGAATATCCACCATGTTTTCTCGCCTCTTTATTGCTCTCAAGGAGGTTGGTCTTTTGTTATTGCCCCATTCCATCAGCCCTCAAGTTTCCCTTCCAAGCCCAAATGCTCCTAGCCTATAAATTGTTGGTACAATGATGACTACAAGGCTCTCCACTTGCACCTTCACCCACTGTCACCCACCCTTCCTCTCATTGAAGTTGTCCTATTGTCATCGCCTCCTCTGCAAGAAACTCCTCTTCATTCCCTAGCATAGAGTCACCCTTCATTCCTCCCTCTTTCATTTCATAAAGATCTTTTGGCATACTCTTTTCTCTTGTTGCTCCACCCTCCACCCTGAGCATGTTTTTTTCCATATTTCCACTCTTTAGGATATCTATGTTTAGCCTCCTATTCAATTCACCCTCCCCCCCCCCTTTACCCCCCCTTCTTCCCCCCTGCTTGTTATCTTCACTTGTTTGACTATAATACCAACAGGACTGCTCAAAAGGATGTCTTTCCGGCAAAGATTTTTGAGCATGGTGACACCATTTTGTGTTCATATCTTTCAAAGCTCTTCAATCATGTGGTTTGTTAGAGTGTTCTACCCTCTTGTTCTCATTATATTATTCACTCAATCCACAAGGAAGACCCTACCATCGACCCTAGTGATTATAGATCTATTATAGTCAGGCAAACTTTCTCAAAGTTATATGCCACAACCTTTCTTCGGAGCTTGATCACCATCATATCAAGGCCAGAGGACAAGCGAGTTTCAAATATGTCTATCAGACTTCTTGACTCTCGTACACTATCATTGAGGAGGCTCATTCTTGCTCCTCAAAGGCTCCACAATATCAACATCTCGACTATTCTACTCGCTACCATTATAAGATTGTATAAGGAGGTCTTGGGTCGTCTTAGGCTGCCACTAATTTCTCCAACTTCATCAATAGCATCAATGGGGTAAAATAGGGCTGCCCTTATCTCCTAATTTGTTTGGGATTTACATTGATGAGATAGGAGTTTCTTCATGAGCACCTTTCGGAGGGTGATAAGTGCCTTCTTCACCAGGTGTTGGTTCATATCCTATTTTTTGTGAATGATATGGTTCTTTTGGCCTATTCCCTAACGGCTTACAAAGACAGACTACATGACTTCCTTTTGTGATATGAGGACATTGACTATGAATTTAGGTGAAACTAAGGTAATGGTTTTAATATCCTTAAAACCTCTCACCTTCATTAGCTCTGAGCTCATAATTTTTTCCTCCTATATCTACTTGGGGGTCATGTTCTCAAGACCTCATTTCAACTTGAGAATTACTATCTAGCCATGTATCAACAAGGGGTTTCAATCCCTTGCTCTTCTCAAGAGGCAATTCTTCAAGCATCACTTCCAGGACATCCCATCCAAGATGCCACTTCTCGATGCCCTCGTTCAACCCACTATTCTTTACAACTTTCTAGTTTGGTGGCTTTCACTTGTAGGGTATGACTTGGCTTCCTTTAAGTGGGTTTGAATTCTCCTTCGACAGTTTATTAGATGTAGATTGTCTACGTATAGCAATATTGTTCTTACAGAGTTTGTGGCCCACCCCCTTGAGCTCAAGGCTATTTTTGACCCCATTTGGTACTTACACCGTCTTATGGCTTTGTTGATTCTGGCATTGATCGTTGGAGGTATCCCTACTTCGCCTATTGCTCCTTCGAGTCCTTTGTGCTTTTGGTTGCTTCCTCTAGTCGCCCTTGTCGTTGGTTTTCTCATGATGCAACCATTCTAGATACTATTAGGTTTGAGATTGATTATCTTCCCCCATTCCAATACTCTTTAGATGTCGCTCTCCACCTCCCTCCCCCAGCAGAAGCTGAGCGGGTACATTAGGGATGATATTCACAGGCAGTACTTTCAAAGTTGGGTCAACCCCCACAAAGGTCTTCACCCAAAGATGGCATTCTATATTGAGCACTTTCTAGAGCTTTCAGGAGGAGGTCATTTGTTAGTGGGATCACTCTTTTCAACGTCACTTGTGCCCTTCGTCCAATTAACTCATTACCTCATTGTTTCTTGGGACTATGTGTGGCACCAAAAGGCATCTTACTTTGCCTTCTCATTCCAGGTCTATCTTAGTTTGTCGTCTCATTCCAGATCTATGAGAACATGCAGATCTTACTCGTTGATATCCACTCCACCTAGTCGAGTAGGCCACCTCCAAAGGTAACATTCAAAATGGATTCCCATCGTCAATTTTGTACCCTTAGTGAGGTGGAGTCTAAAGAGCACTTTTATCTTTCGTTGTCCTATTTTACTATATAAGATCAAACGCAATTTCTACTATCTTTTCAAGGAGGTCTGGTATCTCTTCTTCAATTTCACGGAGCAAAGATGTGTTGCTCTTTAGCTGCAGGAGGTCATTTGTCAATGGGATCACTCTTTTCAACGCCACTTGTGCCCTTCGTCCAATTAACTCATTACCTCATTGTTTCTTGGGACTATGTGTGGCACCAAAAGGCATCTTACTTTGCCTTCTCATTCTAGGTCTATATTAGTTTGCCTTCTCATTCCAGGTCTATGCGAACATGTAGATCTTACTCGCACATATCCACTCCACCTAGTCGGGTGGGCCACCTCCAAAGGTGGCATTCAAATTGGATTCACACCATCTCCATGCTGAGACTGACCACCAGTTAGATAGGTGTGACAAGATTTGTCAATTTTGTACTCTCTGTGAGGTGGAGTCCAAAGAGCACTTTTATCTTTCATTGTCTTATTTACTATATAAGATCAAAGGCATGTTCTACTATCTTTTCAAGGAGGTCCAGTATCTCTCCTCCTTCAAGTACATAGAGCAAAGATGAATTGTTGTTTATCTACAGGAGGTCATTTGTAAGTGGGATCACTCTTTTCAATGCCACTTGTGCCCTTCCTCCAATTAACTCATTACCTCCATGGGATTTTGTGTGGCACCAAAAGGCATCTCACTTTGGCTTCTCATTCTAGGTCTATGAGAACCTGCAAATCTTACTCGTCGATATCCACTCCACCTAGACAAATAGGCCACCTCCAAAGGTAGCATCAACAACACCATCCCACTAGCGCTTGTACAAATTATCCTTTGATTTTGAGTTTTTACATTGTCTCCTTTGTTCCCTAGTCTATTTTGGTGGCTTGCGATTGTCCTATCACCCCTTCCACCCTCCTCATGTTTCACAAGCTCCTACTTTCTCTTTCTTTCTTTTTGTTGCTCTATGTTTTCTGGTCACTGTTTGGTGCTACTATTGTTTGTTGTTCTCTTGTTTGGCTCTCCAATCCCATTGACCCATTTGTGGTCAAACATTGGATATTAATAAAATTTATCTTTATCTTTATCTTATATGGTTGTTCAAATGCCAGGTGTTATTTGTTCTTGTTGATCATGTTATGCTATACTATCCAAGCTTCCACAAAGATCATTGAGCATGTAATATGGTAGGTTCTAAAACATTAATATTTTTTGCTGCCACTATTATGTACAGAGAAAGTTCAATTTGTTTAAAAGATTTAACCATGTTATAAAATGTAAACTCTCACAAAAAGAAAAAAAATAAAATTCAAGCGATAAGAACCATTAAGAAATGTGTGGATGCAACAATATATAGATATGAACATTCTAATGCTTGAAATTGATTATTACATATGATTTAGCCAATTTATATTGTTATATATACCCGGTTGGACTCTTGCTTGTGAAAACATAAGAAATCTTGATTAAAATGAAAAACAATTTCATTTAATACTCAGTTCTACAATCTCTAAAAATGAGTGCAAAGGCATGCATTGCCAAGATGATAATTCTACAATAAGCAGTAGGATAGGAAAGACATACCATCTTGCACTTCAAGCTTTTAATTGCATATAGAATACTCATTCTAAAACCTCACAGAACAAAATGCTTAAAATGTTTCTATTTGCCAAAACGAACTTCACAATTTTCTTCCAAACCTTCAAAATATAGTTACAAGTGTAGGTAGAATCCCTGTTAAGAAAATGATTGCGTAGTGGGAAGAGCACTAGTAATTGGCAGGGGGTCCAATAATTGCTATGTTTTTGTCATAGTGACCCCCCAATAACCGCTCAATTTTTGTCACTTAAATAATCTCACACATGCCAATAAAAGCTCACTTAGTGTACCAATACTTGATCATTTTTTAGCTTTTTTCATTCACAATGGGCCCATTTGTGCACCTCTACTGGAGATTTGTGGACCACTATTAGGATAAATGTGCACCATGATTGAACATTTGTCCAAAAGTACCAATGATTTTGGGGGAGTGAATCCTAGCGAACAAGGGGTCCACTTTCAAGCAGCACCTTAAAATGGCCACTTTTTGACCATTCAAGGTTTGAGGGTCTCTAAAAGACAAACATGAATGCCAGAAGCTGAAATCTTAGCTTTTAGCGAGAAATCCGACATGGCACTTACGATCTACAAGTGTGCGACATTAGGGTGCCCTTGTATCAGATCTCTTCACCTAATCACTGAATATATAAATGGCTTCTCTCAAAAGGAACTATAAACAAAAGTAGAAAAACAACTACTTGATAAAATCCAATCTTGAACAATAAAAGCTGTTGATAAGAACAGCTAAAATCTACATTGTAATGCATTTATCTAAATTAGATTCGCTTATAGTACTGCTACAAGTGATTAAGAATTAAAACTGACATATAAAATACTTACATTGATACATATGGTTTAGAAGTAGTAGTGTATTGATTTTTAATAATTGAACTAGCATATAAATATTTGCACTAAACCCCATAAGAAGAGCTTTAAACACCACCATTTGCCAACGTCAATTTTTTTCTTCCAAATACTATGTAGAGGTCAAAATAAAGTTGCAGAAAGTATGGTGCAGAATCCTAGTCTAGTAAAATGCTTCTATTATATGGACTAAACTGCCAAAAAGTATTTGAAACAAATAAAGTCGCATTGGCGGCTAAATATTGAACTGGATCTTCCACAACAAATGCGATTGATAAAAACAAGCAAATCCTACAGTTTTAAATTTTAATGCATTTGGCTCCTCACTCAAGAAGAATCTAAACTCTCACTATTCAGTGTCCACTGTTAAACTCCTTCAATCCAAAAGGAAGAAACAATTTGCATATATACATAGCTTTACTTACTAAAGGTCAAAAGATATAACACTCTAAAAAATTAATAAGTAGGAGATATTTTCCAGAGCAAGTCAAACTACATAGTTGAATTCTGTTATCACAATTCTTAAACATTTTACCAGTGATGACTATGCTACATGCTAACATTATGTTCTGAGAATTACTAATCATGCAAATTTGACATATATTCCACAGATCTTTGCAAACTTCAATTTTGTCAAATCAACACAAAATCTTACACAACCCTTTTGCTTCTCTACATTAAGTCCACCAATTTTTCTGGTTAAAATTTCTTAATTTTGACCATCTTAAAATCAGTTAAGCCCTATCCGTAAAGCAAAATAAATTAAAACATTGGTTGTTTTACTCAGGGATATGCTTAAAGAAATAACTGCTTGAAAAGTTTATAAAAACCCTGGGGCAAATCAACTACAAGGAAGCATTATATCTTACACAATATTTTTACAAATTACACATCAAAACTTAAATTTTTCTATTAATATTTAACTTTTTTTATGGTTATTCTATGTCTGAGTTTCCTCTCAATATAGAATTGATAAACAAAGATACTGGTGTGAAGCAGGTATACAAAGAAATAGCTCCCAATTTTTAACGTACAAACTATAGTGATGTGTCCACCTTATAGAATTCAAGTTTGTAATGTTAGACAATTTTCTTTCAAGATTAGGAAAATTTATCAAATCTAGGCAAATTAGACTCTTCTAAATAACCCAATTTGGGAGGAGAAATGGAAAAAAAGAGCCAAATGGCACCAAAATATAGCCACTAAAAAATTCTCTAGTATATCTGTTGGTCCCAACAGGTACTGAGAGAGGGTGGTGAATCAATACCATCCACAAAACTGGTTATTTTTCTTACTGTACCAACTAACCGTGTTACAACCCACTTTGCAACTAGTATCACAATAAATGTTGTAATATAAAAACAAGTAAACTCAAACACAAAAGCATTCATCCAGCTGACACAGATATTTTATATTTTGGAAAACCTCGATGTGAGGATGTAAACCACACTGGGGATAATATGCCCACTATCCCTTATAATGCCTGTAAAGGGGTGCCCTGTTAGGAGCTACAAGTGTTTTTTTTGGAAGCACAACTTGTTGGGAATGCCTACAACATGTTAAAAGCCTATGAAAGCTACCTAGTTAGAGGATTAACAAGTCTCCTTCTAAGAGACACCTTGTAGTGCCTCTACCATTCTATTCATGTAAGTCATCCTAATGGGTGCAACTTTGACGCTCTTCCTTTATGAATGAGCGTGTTAGGACCTGTGAGTGGTCAACACCCTTGCGGTGATTAGATTTATGTTATTGTATCAGTTGGACTGATTATGCTTATGGCTGATTTATGAGATTATGATATACTAGATGGGTTCACTGAGGTTTGTGCCAGTGGGTACCTGGATTGATTTGGTATCACGATGTTGTTTCGTGATTACCTTGAAATGTGAACAATGGTTGCACTACGTATTATTGTCCTACTACACTTGACTAGGTTCCTGTATTAGTGGTTAGTCATGTATTTGACCATATACACTTACGTGTTTTAAGTGTCTTTTTACGTTGTTTAACAACTATTATTGATTCCATTATTTACTACTTAAATAACTAAAAATGAATTGCCCATGTTGGATTCATTGGTTATCGTGCTATAGATAAGTACCTTGTGCATTTCAGTAATTTGTGCAAAATGGGCTATTTAAATGATTATGTAAATGAAATTAATTAGATGCTTTAATTACGTGAAATAATTGATGCTTCTACTATTATTGTTGTACATCTACACTTAATTGTGTTCGTTTATTGTGCAGGACTTATATCCCCAGTAGTGGCACACGCAGTTATTGATCAAACCTTTCGTGATGAGCCGATATCGTCCCTGTAAGGGTGATGTATCTTTATTGTTATTTTAATCCTTCGATAATTGGTAAATCCGGATTCATAATGCATTATGTGATTAGACTTGCGAGCATGTCTATGCATTTAGGATTTCTCCAAACCCTCTTGTGAGAAATCAGTATTTTGCTCATTGCAGGAGGTTGGCTCAGCAAATCGTTGCGAGGTCAATCTCGTTGGATTTGTTTCATGATTGCTCTGCTATGCCGATGGTTTCATCCGATTCGGCGTCCCCATCATTTTATAGTGGTATTTCTCGCTTTGCCCTCTTGGCTGCGAGGTAGGGCTTTTGGGTTTTATTGGTTTTACTCCGTTTCAACTTCTGTTTCGTGTTGCTAAATGTTAGGGAGTGAAAAACTAGTATTCCCCTCCATTTTTATGCATTCATATCACCCGGTTGGATGGGCGTGAGCATAATTTCTATTTCATAGGAAATTAGAAATACAAGTTTATGCGTTGTTATGTTGCCAATTTTTACGTGGTTGCTTGGAAGTCAAATTTTATTTGATATTCCTTAGTTTGGGACTATTTCATTGTTGGGTTTTCGATTTTGTCGAATTCCAAGATGTTTTAGTTTTGGTTGTTTTGGCATTGTCTCATTTTGCGTGTCATTAGGGTTTTCGCCCATTTCTTTGTTTGGCTTATTTAGAGATTTGAACTTGTAGCCCTCACCTTAAAGATTAGGATCGTGGAATCAAAATGGTTATAGGACATTCCGGAGTATTTTATTTCCTAATCTGAACTCTAGTTTCCATGGTGCATTTTGTGGACTTGTGTCTTTTGCCGAAATTTTTGGATTGAGAATCCGAGCCTATTTGGTGAATTTTATTGGACCCTTGGTCTTGTGACCCTATTCTTGGGTTGGCATTTCAATTTCATTGTTACCCGAGAACTTTGAGTTTTTGGCTTTTTATTGTTGCCTCAGTTTGTATGTCACCCATATTTTGTTGGGATTTTGGCAGTCTCCTTGGATAGTGGAAATGGATTCTATTCCATGTTTCCTTGCATGTTATGTTGTTATTTCATGGACACTAGGATTCGTGTAGAATCCATACTCCCAGATTTAGGCTAGTTGAGTGAGTTCATGATGTATGGTTTTGTTGCATCATTGGGATTTGTGTCGAATCCATACTCCCAAATATAGATCGATTGAGTGATCTTGATAAACTTGGTATTTTTATTGTTTCTCATCCAACCCTTGTTGTTTATGATCTTCGTGTAGTTGGTGTGCCCACAAACGAGCACATGAGCATGCACTTGTCGAGTTCTTGCGAGACTCGAACTCCCGGTTGCTTTCGGTTGAGTTATGTTCATTGGAGTTGGGTTGGGAGACTGCATTGCCTACAGGCACTCATTGTGTGATGAGCATGGGTATGCAGGCTAGACAAGTGGAGGGGCTTCTCTCGTAACCCCGAGTCATGTTCCCGACAAGGTTGACGTGAATAAGTTTCTAATAAGTGATAACTAAATGAAGTAATGGGTAATAAAACTAAGATAATAAAAGAGAATGCGTGTACGGGTTTTCCAAGGGCGAATGGTTGTATGGGTTTACCAAGGACATAGTGTGATGGCCTCCCGAGGGAGTCCCGAGGGGGAGTTTTCGCATGATATTTAGCTTGGGAGTCCCAAGCGATTTACTTTCCACTATAGTCCCTACATAGTGGACCTATAGAGCGTCTGACCAGGACCTATTGTATTGCATTGTCTCATGATCTTGGTTTCAGTCCTCTGTACTATTAGTCGTGAGTGTTAGTCATGGATGATTGCATTGTGTATGTGGTCAGATCATTATCTCCATTAGCACGACAAGAGTGGGCCTACGAGTACCACATGGTTGGGAGGCATAGCTACCTATACCACTGTTGGGGAGCAATGTACAGAGATGGTCTATTTCCAGTTTGAGGCCAATGTTGGGTATTCACTTGGTACTTTGGTGTATTTGGAGTATGTTCTTCAGTGATTTATGTTTTACATTGAATGCATTTGATATCATGTTTAGATGATGATTAGTATGTTACTTGATGCATTCCTTTATCATGGTATTGTATCATATTGCTAGATGATGTTTCTTATCATTCCTTGGATTAGTGATGCTCTTGGTAGATTAGCATGTTGGATATACTTGTTCTTATGATGTAATTTGTTGGTTATTGATAAGCATAATCTCATGAAACAACTCCAACTATCTTGTTGGAAATTTGAGATTCATACTCGAGGGATGGTTAGGGCCTTTGAGGTCTCAAGATGCCATTATGGTTGGGAGGAAACGAGCACAGTTGTTTTTAGTTTGGTGCCTCTTTGCTTGTGCTTTCCTTCTTGAGATAGTTGATTTATGCACATGTATGTTCATTGTGATGTTGTTTTCTGCATGATTACATTAGATGCTATGGATTAGAGGTTGTGGATTAGATGTTAGAGATATTTGATCTACTTTATGCTTTTGATTGCTTGAGCCTTGAGATTTGTATTTCCAATACTCCCCGATGTGTAGGATTTATTTTTATTGTACTTTCTTGTTATGTGTTTTATCTTGTTGTCAGCCCTTTTTGCATCGAAGTGCACTTCCTCACACAAGGAAAGCATTCTCTTGCGCAGGCCATGGTAGATGGTCACACGGCAGTGCGTTCTCTAATGCTTGGCGTTTGCTCATGCGAAATAGTAATGTCCCCATGGCCAAGTTCTCTCACACAATCGAGTGTTCCCTCGCACAAGGAGTGAAACTTGCTCGCATGAGCACGTGTTCACTCAAGTGAGTCTAGCATGCTATACTTCTTCGCGCGACACAAAAGGAGTATTTCCGTGCACCTTCGAGAAATGAGATTTAAAGTTTTGGATACCCTATTGGGTTGCACACCTTCCTAGATCTTGACAGTTCGAATATAAAGTATATCTTGTATGTTTGACTTTTATATTTGGTTAATGAATGCGTTGGTAAGTAGTGACACTTGGAGATCGTTGGTTGATTGGACTATTTGGTTTAGTTTTTCGTTGTGATCTTTGTAATCCATTGTATGTTGATGTTTGTTGCCCAAGTTTCAGTTCATATCTTTTTGCTTTAGGGTTTTGAGTCAAGTCAAGTGTCAATGTCTTGAGTCCGAGTCTAGATTGCCCATAGGATGGCCTTTCTTTTCATCATTCCTTTGAGCTAACCTAATGCAAGAAATCATATAAGCAATGAACCAATCCAATGGCTAGATGATTAGGTTTTGGAGGGTTTGTTATGTGTTTCTCAAATCAGAAGAAAGTTGTTTTGATACTCTAATGCTTTGATCAAGTGTTCATGGTGAAGACAGGATGCATCTAAGAAGATTGCAAACATATTCAGAAACAAATGGCAGCAAAGAATATGAGGATCAAGGTTAAAGACAATATGCAGATCGTGAGAATGAGCTACAAGAAGGATTAGTTGAATTTGACGTAGAATGAACACTAAAAGATGCAAAAATGGTGAAAGAATGTGGTTAAAGGTGGTATGACTCTCCTTGAAATTAAATCGACAGCACATATTTGATCCAACTGTCTATGTTGCAAAGTTGACAAGTCAAATGGCTCAAGGATTAAATTCAGATCGTCAAATGAAGATCAAATCAAAGGATGATATTTTAAGATGAAATTATAAGTACTCAACAATGCATCTCCTCAGTTGTCAGATCTTAGAAAGATCCACGGTCGTCGTTATGTCGCTATAAAAAGTTGTTTGATCATTATTCATAGCAACATAGCAACAAAACATGTGTACTTGTGGGCCATTTCCTTTTGCAGCTGGTACAGTGTCAAACGAGGCGACAAGTGTCTTTATTTGATTGGTTCTATACGAGACAGAGTCAGGGTTATTAAGATTTTATTTTCATCGTTGATCTCTAGATCAATCGATGGTCGTTGCTATATCATTATAAAAAGTTGCTCGACTATTATTCATAGCGACATAACAACATAGCAACATGTGTACTGTTGGGCCCATCACATTCCACGAGACACAGTCAAAACCTAGTCACCAAGTGCCACAAAGCAAAGAAGGTCAATGTCGAATTCTCCAAGCAATGAAATTGTGCCACCTGTTTGCCACAGTGCGCATAGCTAGAAAGTGGGCCCACAGTGCAGAGCAAAACAGAGACAACATCTTTTATTGCCACCATCAAATCAAAAAGAGATCTATGCTTGTTATGTCGCAATAGAAAGTTTCCTGAACGTTAATTATAGCGACATAACGACGATTCGACACTTGTACCTAGGTGGACCCAAGGAGAAAGTCATAAAGGGAAATGGCTGGGTTTTAATCGTGATCGTTGGTTTAAGATTGACAACCAAAATTCAAAATCGTTGTGGCCATTGAGATACAAATTATACAGATTTGGCGCCAACAACAAAATACGAAGGAAACAAAGAATTTAACAAGGTTTTCTGAAGGCACATGAAGATGAATGGTTTCCAAGTGTTCTTAGAGGTGTCATGAGATCATTACATCGCCGGAAATGATGTCACACGTCTATACCATGTTGAAGATTAGATATTTTTCATGTATTATTCATATTTTCTTTCTATTTTGTGACTGTTGATCTACCAGAACTGAGGGATGACAAAAAACTATAAATATAATTTCTTTTGATAATACAAAGGTCGGCAAACTTGACGGTGAATTGGTCTGTAATTCCATTTACCTTATTTTCTTGTCATGTTTTGTGGCCCATGCATAGAGTAGCTTTGCACTAAGAGTTGAAAGACAATCACCTATGATTCTATGAATAATCAGATGAATTCCATTTCATTTTGATCATTGCACTCTACAGTATAGTGATTCCATTTACTTTCTTCATATATGGTTTTGTTTCTTCTCTTAGTTTCATAACATGTTAGATAGTTTCATTGGGAAATGAAAGATAAACATGTATGAATCTATTAGTTATTGGTTGGATTCCATTTCATTCAAGGCTAATAGTGAAAGCAATTCCATTTGCCCTCATGTACATATCTTCTTCATTCCTCTTCTGCATTTAGATGAGGAATCTGCATTTAAAATAGAAGGGTTAGAAATCTCGAGATAATCTACTACAGTCATTCCATTAAGTGTGATAGGTTATTCAAATCCATCTTACCTGAATTGTTTGTGCCTACAAACAATTTGGTTACCCTTTACTACTCTCAAGTTAAGAGCTTATAATGTCAAAACTTCTGATCTCATAAAAACACATTCATTGCATATCATTGCAAATCATAAGGGGGTTGTACCTAGTAATTCAAAGGGCAGTGTTATACACTGACCTATTTGTTGGTAAACATCCTTTTGTCTCTCCAAATATTGGGTATCAAAGAGTCAGGTTATAAAATCTAATAGGAGGACAAACTGTTTACCAACAATGTTGTATGTATCCATGCTTAATACCTTTAAAAAAAATGTATTGGCTTTCATTTGTCCTTGTTCCAATGATTTTCAGGCGAGATATGACACACCTTGTTAAAGAATTTGTACAATAAGCTTATTAATGAAGCTTGCCTTGTTAAGAGCTTACAAATAGACACAATGATAAGAAAGCATTCTAAGTGTTTTGACCTTTAAACGTATCACTGGCTTGCCATGTAGATCTTTGTCCAGTTTCCTTGAAGATGTCATGATCTTCCCTCTTGCTAGGTGAGTGCTTTGTTCTTCGTTCTCACCTCTCTCTTGGCTGCCTGCAACACCCTGTCGTTGTTCTCTCCTTACTCTACTACCCTTTCTTCTACTAAATTCCTCAACTTTTTGCTCTCTATTCTCTTCTTCTATAGTAATGACTCTTACGACAACTCTCTCTTCACAACAACCTCCTTCAATCTGATTTTTTTGTTACATATATCCTTCTATCGATGCTAGGGCACAGTTATCCATGACCAAATTGTCCCACTTAATCTTGAATTCAAAATTTGAATTCCATGCTAGCTTTGTCCACAAAAGACCCGAGAACCCTACACCTTAGGATCTAGACTTGTAGCCTTGCCAGCCTTTTGTGAACCAATGGTGGCATGTCGTCCTTGCCTACTTGCGCCATTTTGCTTTTACGTTCTGTCACATTGGTGGTGACTTGTCACATTGATGACTTGGATCAACAATTATCCATATTTGACTTATTGTGCCAACTATTAGAAACTACAATTGAGACAATTGTTATGTTGTCATTGACGTCAAACTTAATTGGTAAGATAGTTTGCTATTTGATTATAGTGTCATATCAAGGATTGATGAAGAGGATTTGAGAAGATCGACATAACAAAAGCACCTAGAGAAATGGTTGAGTTATGAGAGGAATTACAATCGGCACTTGATTAGTTGGACTTTGACAAGATAAAGTGATTGTTTAAATCATGCTACAAGTGAAGAAGACAATTGTATTGAAGCCTTGAAGAAGCGATCAAAGATTGACCAAATACATAGGCTTGACCGAGCAAGACAGTGGAAGAGTATGAAACTTGAAGTGTATGCCGAGTGATGCTAGCGTCGATCGAGTTCCAGTATGTGCCAAGCAAATTTAGTGTCAACTGACCATCAATGTTGACTAAACGTTAATATATGTGCCGAACAGAAAGGTTAGTAGCGACCAAGTAACCTAGTGATGACTGAGTGTCAAAACACAGTGTTGGCCGAGGGACAACATTTAACAGTTTATGACGAAATCGTGATTTCCAACTAACAGTTGATTTCTTGGAATATGTAAAACGTGTGGAAGATAAGGATGGATGACTTGGAGCATTTAATTCGAGGAAAACCATGTTTGAAAAATTCTATGCAAGGATTCTAAGCGAAGTTTGGAGAAGTTCCTAGAAGAGAGAAAAGGAGACGAAAAGTTTCGATGAATCTAACCAAACCCTAATATCTACGATGGTGTTTAAGCAGCAAAAGATCAGAATTACCTATTTAAGGAGGTACAAGGGCTAACCTAATGTGGTTGAAGCAGTTGTTGACACTATTGATTGGCGAACTTAAGCTAGAGGCTAAGAAGATTTGTGAAGAGTCGAAGTGTGATTGCTTGAAGGAGTGCCAAGCAGATCAGAGACTGCGATGACAATGAAGGCCAGTTAGTGGATCAGCATGTGAACCGAATTGTTATTTGTATTTGCAAAGTGAGTTGTATTTGTTAGATGAAACCTACTGTTACTTTCTAATCATTATATCAGTATTGAATTCCTTTAATCAAGATTGACCTAACATTCATACGAAAATTCTTTAATCAAGGTGGCATTCTAATGGAATGTTCTTAGGTCCTCTAAAAAGGCCACTCCTAACAGGGTGATTAAATTCTCTACAAGGTCACATTTAACAATGTGTTTTGTAACCTTTAACAGCATTAGTTCCTAACAGAGTTCATTTTAGAAGAGTGAAAGATTGGTAACATGTTACTGGTGGTTTTTCCCAAATTCCCAAATTGGGTTTCCACATTAAATCCTAGTGTCAACTTGTGTGGATATTATTTGTGATGATTTACTGTCAATGTTTTACATTCTGCAAGTTTGTTATTATAAGGACAATGGACAGCTAGTTGATGTTTTCGATAATCTACTATTGAGGCCAAGCTAATGGATGTTTAGATCTGGATTAGTCGAAGTGTTTACTTGTTCAATTGGTACATCTAGACCTTGGATAACTGATTCACCCCCACAGTTATTCTAGATATTCTAACACCAACATGGGTGTGCTAGAGTGTATGCTGGTGTGTCTAATGACCAGTAACTGTGGACTTCCTTCTCCTTCTTCCTCTAACCGGTTGTCACACATTTTGCTAATCAAATGCTTTTTTCCATCAATGACAACATATAATACTTATTTCATTCTTCATGTCAAGGATGCATGCAGGATCAACATTATCCTTTGTCCAACAATATTATAAATAAATGTCCTCAAATTCAAAATTGCATACCATTGAAGATTTTGGATTGTGGGAACAATGGAGGGCAAAACGATAGGGGAGCAGAAAGGTTGGTGAGAAACCAAAGGCGAGGGATTGATGCTCATGTGGCAGAATTAGACAGAAGAGGGCGTTCTCACGCAAATGGTGGATGTGGCGGTGACCATGGCACAAGGCAACACTCGAAAGGCAATGCAGGTCGGGATCATGTAAATAATCAAGATGCAGTCCAAGATGATGCGTGAATGTTGGTCATGTTTTGCAAGTTTTTGTGAAGAATGTATACACTGGTCCGAACTGATGTAGAGTGGTAATACTCATTTTGTCTGTCTCTGATGAGTATTCAGGGGTACAACATTTTCTTACTTGGGGTATTTTTGTCTGTGTATAGCCATGGCTAGTAGATACAGGAGGTTGGACTGTTTTCTCTGCACAATTCATGGGGACTGCTCTGATTTTTAGAAATGATAAACATTTGTAAATCCATATTTAAAATATTAATAAAATATACAGAAATTTCCCGATCAAAAAAAGCAAAATAATATTATAAATAAATACAAAAATAACTACCAAATCAAATCAGTTTACCAAACATATTGTTTGTGATAAATAAGATTTAAATTTTGTTAGCCAAAAGATTTGCCATGATTTGGTGTTCAGAAATTTGTAGTCATTAAAAAACAGCCCAACGTTTAGTCTTAACCTGTTTCATGATCTAGTAAATCACATATAAGCACTAATTAGAGCAACAAGATTTTGATATATGCACTTTGAAAACATCAGAGCATGAAGCTATATAAAAATTTTGATGATGTTAAATTACCTACCAACCAAACCCTAGAAAGTCAAAGAATAATAGAAGTTTCCCTATTAATAAAAATCGAAGAGTGAAAATATTGCTTAATGCAGAACACTTATTGAAGGACTGTTGTTATGTAAGGATCTAGAAATCGCCATGTTGGAAATAGAAAGGGAATCTGCAATTGTGGTAAATGCAGTAAGAAATGGTTCAATCCCCAATTGGAGACTCAGTGCATTACTTGAAAGAGCCATGGAGCTACTGGAGTATTTTGAGCTCACTATCGACCATGCTTACAAGGCTGCCAACAAGGATGCTGAAAACATGGCCAATGT
Organism: Cupressus sempervirens; assembly: GCA_028749045.1. NCBI lineage: Eukaryota > Viridiplantae > Streptophyta > Pinopsida > Cupressales > Cupressaceae > Cupressus > Cupressus sempervirens. The sequence continues at coordinate 363,634,601 of CM053787.1, read as the reverse complement.
GATGGCAGACGGATTTATAATGGGAAAATATTACCTAAGCATTAAAACCCACCAGCAAGGAAAAGTTTAAAGCTGTTGATGTCAATTGGGAATGGACACTCAAGTAGAAAGTCACCTCACATATTAATGAGGCAATAACATGGTGAAAGAATCCTACCTCCATCAGAGGTCTCAGTAACTATGACAACAGTGACCTCTCAAAGCATCAGGGAAATGGCCCTATGGAATAATGATGAGAAATTTCTGACATACCACTTGACTGTTCAAGAAAACAACCTGGAGAGCAAATCACAAAAAAAATCGTAAGGACAGATGACAACACTTCCTGTCAGATGGTGGCGTTATGTACAGATATGGCATTGTTCCTACCGTCTACAGCACAGATGGTGAATTTTTTGAAGATTTAACATAAGGTTAAAATGCAGCCTATGTCTAATCAACTCAAACCCATAGAAAGTGAATTATGGCTCATTAAATGACTGCTCTCTGCAAGCTAGCCCAACCAGGTAACATTTAGGCTATAAATAGCACTCAAGCTCTATTCGAGATGCTTCTGCATGCATGGATACTCCTATTAGGCTCAAAAGCACTCGGAGACAAATGTCCTTCCTAGAACATATCTCAGCCCATACGCTAGATGCTATATGCCATCCGTCCACCATCTTGACTATGGAAACCATCAGGATGCTCTTAGGCAAGGACTTCTTGACCTTTACCAACCAGTATAGGTTCAACACAATATCTGATCCCTGTTCTTAGCACCACTACTAAACATTACTGAAGAAAAATGCAGGCACTGTTGCTGCTCTGACTTGTCTTCAAGGATGATCTTTTTGTTGACAACATTGACCTGGTGGTACTAGCTGAACCAGGTGTCAAGTTGCCATGGCCAGATGACACTCCTAAATCCTTTGAGTCAGACACAAAGGTAACCTGTCAGCCCTTCATCTTCAGGCTGGCTAAGCAAGGTTTAGAGCAACATCGCGGATGGGTGCAGGTCGGCAAAGAGATTGTACACAAGGCAATGATCATTGGGCATGATGGGTTTCCTTGGTTAAAGAGTTTCGCCACTATGGTAAGTTCTGAAGCCTTATACAAAGGCACTTAACAAGTGTTAATGGAGCTGTGGTCTAGTTTGGCTTTTTATGTTTGAAAGCTGTCCCTAGGTAGCCAAATGATGCAATGGGTCTCTGCTGTATGGAGAGCTTGTTTTGGTATTTTGATATATGGTCTTGGTCCTAGGTTTCCATATGGAGAAGTCACTATACTGCTATCTGGGTTTCAATCTAATTAGTAGTAGGTCTACTGGTAATGTTCAGCAAAGCTGTTTTTCTGTAGATGCAGAATTTGCAGAATGTGTATATGCAGAATATGCATATGTGAAGACAGTGGTGCCAGAACAATGCTAATGATACTCTACATGGTACATGGCTGTCTGTATTTTTGCTCCAGTCTACTCAGCTCCTCAAGTGTCTCTGTCCTGGCCACGGGTGGCCTTAAATGTAAATGGACGGTCATTTTGTCTCATGGGTGGGATCACTACTCGAATCTCCTGCAAAACTCTATGCAATAATCTTTTATAATATTAATATATTTTCACAGCCAGGCTGCACATTACCAATTTAAAAAATGTATCCAAAGAGTGAAAACACAGAATACATAAGCAACAAAAAGAAAGAAAATAACAATTATGCAGTTACAGAAGACAGGCAACAGAAAACAGAGCAAGTTTAAACTTTTAAAATTAAAAAACATAGTGAATGCGAAAAATTTCAGAAGCAGTGTTCAATAAAAGAGATGTTACAGTTGAAACAAGGCTCAACGAACTTCAAAGATGAAGTCTGAAATTTGTCGCATATTCAAGGGTTAAAAGAAGTTTGATCAGATTTGCTAACAAATTTGTATTTAAACAGATGTATTTTTATTTTTATTTTTGAGTCTTTCTGTTGGCTGCTTTGTCTGGCACAGACAGGAAAGAGCGTTTAAGCCAACGCGAGGGTTTAAGCCGACACACGAACAGGAAAGAGGGTTCACAGCAATCTGCCCAGTCAATGAATGGTACCTTCTATATATTCACCAACAGAACAACGTTGACTTTGATGACTCATTCATCGCTTCCGTTTAATTTACTGTCGTCTACATTTGCAGTCAGCCTTCATTGGGCTTCCATGAATATTTTATGCAGGTTCTCCACGATCTCCCATCGGTAGTTAACAAGCCCCGACAGACATTTCTAAAAAAATTATTTCATTTTTAGGCATTGGTGGTTTATTATGTTTATAATGAGGTTTATGATATTATTAGAATGGATGTAATTTTTATTTCATTATAAGTAGTAAAATATTTTTTTATTAAAAACTCATTAATGTTTAATATATATTTTATCTTATTTTTTTATTAATACAAAATCTTAATATTTTGTATGTTTATCTATTATTATTATCTTATTTATTATAATTACTTATATATAATATAGATTTTAGTTAAAAAACGGCGAGAGAGCGGGAAGTGGAAGGCTATGGCAGTTGGAGGCAACGGCTACCTGGTTATGGCAGAGGAAATCAGATAAGGCAAGAAGACTTCTGCTCAGGTTTCCGTCGACACGAGGGAAGGATTTATGGGCAGCAAGCTGGACCCAAATGGCCTTTCAACCGATATGATATTAACCAGAGGTCGATGCCCGATTTCCAGCGAAATGATCAGTTTCATCCTCCATAAAGAAGACCAGTTAGGTGGAATGAGAGGAAATGGAGAAATCAGACCCAAGGAAAACAACCGCTCTACAGGAAGTTTGACAGATTTGATTTTACACAGATTGCCCACAAGTTTTATCCGCCTAAAATGCAGCAACAAACGGGAGAACTAGCAAAAGAGACAGTCAAAGACACACCCCAAAACCCTGATGAGCATATCACTTACGAGGTAATGTCCATTGTGCACATTGATAATGAGAAATGGCAAGAATCAGTAGGGGTTTTAAAAAAGAAGGCTTTCTTTTTTAAATGGTTACGCCCTTGGCCCTCTGTAAGAACTATAAGGTTAGGATGTAAAGCCATATGGGGGAAGATTGTAGACTGAAAACCCTAACAAATGGCTTTTACATAGGTCTGGCACCAAGTAAATCTGACAAATGGGAAATTTTAAATAATGGCCCATATCTTTTAGAAGGAAAAGGCATGTATATGAAGGATTGGGAACCAAATTTTGATCCAGGCAAAGAAAAGTTGCAGACTTTCCCTTTATGGATTAATCTCTATAACTTACCAACGGAATACTAGGGGGAGGAGGTTTTGACAGAGACTGGGAACACGATTGGATCTTATGTAAGAGCAGAAGAAGTGCTGAACATAAAGGATTCCTCTTCTCACCCAACGATTCTAGTCGATGTGAAGGAGGGGAACCCATGCCCAGACTTTATCACTCTTAGCACAGAAAATGGAGTGTGGAAACAGCCTGTAGAGGTATGGGAAGGGGATGAGAACTCAATCCCTGAAGAAGCCTTACAGAACAGTATATTTGCAAAAGGGAAAAGGCTAGAGGTGGATAGACTCTTAGAGATTTTGAAATGGAAGGAAGACCAGAGGGAGAAAGAGAACAGCACTCTTTTAAATTCTCATCTAAACAATCCCTGCGAAAATCAGCAGCAGCCCCCAACAAAAAAGACAGCAAAGACAGAGGCAGTTAATGAGGTAACATAAGTCAGAATGCATGAGGATAAAGTGCTTTCTACTCAACTGGTGACAGAAACCCCTCTCGAGCAATGGGATGCAAACAGGGAAGAGGTTTTAAACATGAGGAGTGGGGAGCAAGGCAAAGAGTCACATGAACAAGTCACTGCCTCACCCTCAATGACATTGGTGTGTGAAGAGAACAAAGTGACAGCCCAGCCTGAGTTTCTAATATCAGAAGACTGTGAAGAACATATTATGGAAACACCCTTGAAGATGCAAGATCAAGGTAGGAAGACTTCAATAGAATAGGAAAACCAAATTTTCAAGGATATAGAAATGTCTCCTAATAGGAATTTGAATGATTCTTTTGAGGAAACTATGGATAGTGGTAGCTTGAAAGAAGGAGAAGATTCATCTTAGGAGACTCCGGAAGAGAAAGACAATTTACATGATCTTGGCCTTTTTGAATGCCTAGGCTTTCAGGAGGAAAGATCAATAGAACAAACAAGTTCAAAAAAGAAGAAACAAAATGTGGGGAGCAAAAAGAAAAGGGGCCCCAAATCTTATCAGATTAATGTTGGAGGTGGCAGGCAATGATGCAAGCCAATCTAAAATTTTGAGATTGGGAAAAGGTTTAGCCTTTTCCCGGGCGCCATGAAAACCTTATCATGGAATGTCAGGGGCTGCAATGCTCCTGACAAGATTCGGTTGATCAAAAGATGTCTTGATCAATCGAAACCGGACTTGGTGCTGCTACAGCAAACGAAGATAAAGGAGGACTTTTCTTTTTTCAAAAACAAATTCAAAAGATGGGAGTGCTTACTGTCAGGAGCCCAAGGAGCTTCAAGAGGTATGGCTATTTTATGGAAACCGGATATTTTAGAAATTACTGATGTTTTCTTGGATAGTAATTGGCAATGGGTTAGAGTTAATGTAAAACAATTACAATGCTCCTTTTCGGTATTCAATATTTATGGCCCAAATAATAATGCTCAAAAAAGGATCTTATCGCAAACCCTATCCACATAAGTGCAAGATCTCGATAATGATGTGGCAATCCTTGGAGGGGATTTCAATGCAATTCTGAACCCAAGGGACAAAAAGGGTGGGAAAGGATGGATTTTGAAGAGTCAGAAAGATTTTAGTAATTTTGTTAATGACAGTGGTCTAGTGGAAATTAAGTTTAAAAAAGGTGATTTCACATGGACAAATAGAAGGGAGGGTTTTGTGCATATAGCAGAAAAGTTGGACAAGTTTCTTGTGGCCGGAAATTGGGCTTAAGCAAATTGGTCTAGCAAAAATCCTTCCTTATCAAGGTTCAAATCACTTTCCAATATGTTTAAGGATTCAAGACGAAAATACTCCAGACAAGTGTCCTTTCAAATTTGAGGCTATGTGGATGAAAACAGAAGGATTTTCCGACCTTATTACTAAATGGTGGGAAAATGCCCCAATAAGGAAAGGTAATAAAGCTTTCATCTTCTTTAAAAAATTACAATATCTCGAGGAGCAGCTGAAGATTTGGAATAGAGAACATTTTGGTAATATCTTTGATTAAAAAAGGGAGGTAAAGGAGAAACTTAAAATTTTGAGTCTTAAAGTCATTGAAAACAAAATGTTTGAGGAAGACTTTAAGGAGGAGAAAGTGCTTAGGAAGGAATTAGAAGTATGTCTAAGTAAAGAAGAAGTTTACTGGAGAGAAATCTAGAGAAGTGTGGTTAAAGGAGGGGGACAGGAACACTAAATTCTTTCACAATTCAGTAAAAATTCGTAGGGCTAATAATAAAATATATGAGATTCAAAGTGTTGATGGGACACTCATTCAAGATGAAGAAGTAATCAATGTGGAAGCAGTTAATTTCTTCTCTCATAAAGGTCAGCAGACAGTGAAGAATCATTGAGGTAGATGAAGTGTTGAATGTTATCCCAGAAAAGATTATTGCCTCCCAAAATAAAACTTTAATGGAACCAATCAAAGAGAGCGAAGTGGTGGAAGCTCTAAAAGATTTAGGAGGGGACAAAGCCCAAGGCCCAGATGGCTTTCCTGCTATGGTCTTCCAAAAACTGCATTTTATTTTTCAAAAGGATTTATGGGAAGTTGTTGAAGAATCTAGGCAAGGAGGCTTCATCCTGAAAGATTTCAACAATACCTTTATTGCTTTAGTGCCAAAGAAAGAAACACTTGTAACCTTTGAAGACTTTAGACCAATTTCCTTATGTAATACAGTTTATAAGATTATTTCGAAGGTCATGGCAAACAGGCTTAAACAAGTTCTTAGCTCTATTATTTCAGCGGAACAGAGTGATTTCTTACTTGGGAGATCCGTATTTGAAGGGGTAGTAGTAGCACATGAGGTAGTCCACACAATTCGAACCTCAAGAACTCAAAATATGATGGTTAAATTAGATATAAAACAGGCCTATGATGAGGTGGACAGAGGTTTTTCGCTAAATGTTTTAAGAAGGTTTGGTTTTGGTCCGGACTGGTTACAATGGTTAAAGAGCTGCTTATTTACACCATGTTTTTCAGTGCTCATTAATGGAAGCCCCCAAGGTTTTTTTGAACAAGAGAAAGGCATTAGACAAGGGGACCCCTTATACCCCTTTCTTTTCATTATAATGGTAGAAGTATTAGGGAGGCTTATTCATTAACAACGAGAACAAGCTGTTTGGAAAGGAATCAAAATTACAGGGATAGTGGAAGCCTTAACCCACTTACAATTTGTAGATGACACCTTTTTAGCAGGAACAACAAGTTTAGAGGAAGCCAAGAATATGAAGGACACTTTAGAACTTTATGGTAGAATATCAAGACAGTTTATTAACTGGAACAAATCAGAGATTTTTTTCTTCAACACCCCAAATAATATCAGATTTAGAATTACAGGATTATGAACATAAGAGCAGGGATGTTGCCAAACAAATATCTAGGTATTCATTTTTTTGCAGGTAGAAACAGAGCAAAGTTATGGGATAAATTGATAGAGAAATGTCAGAAAAAAATGGAAGGATGGAAAGGGAAATGGTTATCCTCAGCAAGTCGAATCCTAATGCTTCAAACAGTAATCTCAGCCATGCCCATTTTTGCAATGATGTGTTTGGATCTACCCAAGAAAGTAATCCGTATTTTGGAATAGAAAATGAGGAAATTTTTTTGGAATGGATCAAATGAAGGTGACAAAATTCCCCTACTTGCATGGGAAAAAATATGTAGACCCAAGGCAGAAAGGGGTGCTAGAATAAGAAATTGGCAACTAATGAATAAAGCACTGGGAGCAAAATTAATTTGGGCAATGTTTGAGAATTCACAGCTATATTGGGTAAGAATTTTGAAAGGCAAATATCTCGATTCTGAAGAGGCACATAGGATCTTAACAATTCGAGACCCACCAAAAGGTTCAGCTATTTGGAATTTAGGTTCAGCTATTTGGAATTTTATGCTCTCATGCAAACAGCTAATAGTCAAACATATTTCTTAGCGTATTGGGGATGGCAAACTAGCGAAATTTTGGGACGACTCTTGGAATGGGCATAAGGTTTTGGATGAGGAGGTTGTTAATATGGACCTAAAAACATATTTCAAAGAAAAGTGGGGAAATTCAGTAGCTGACTATATGACAGAAAAGGATGGGCTATTAGGGAAGGAATGGTGTTGGAGAGATGTTTCAAATGAAGAATTAACAAAGTCACAAAAACAGCAAATGAAGAACATTTTCAAAGAGAGAATCATCATGGTGAGTCTTAAGCAGGACAAAATAATTTGGTGTGGTTCTCAATCAGGTAATTACTCAGTTAAATTGGGATGCAATATGCTGGCTAAAAAAAATGAGGAGATCTTCACTTCAAAGGATCTATGTTGGGACAAAGACATCCTCTCTAAGGCAGGGGCTTTTGCATGGCTAGCCTACAATGGGAGAATCTTAACAGCGGAAAGACTTAAGCGAATAGGCATCATTGGCCCATCAAGATGTCCTCTATGTGAGAAGAATGAGGAGACTATTGATCATCTTTTGGTTCAATGTCAGTATGCGAAGAAATGTTGGGATACAATGCAATTTAAATTAAGATCGCAAGGTTCTAGAGCTCAAAGTGTCAAAAGGGTAATAATGGATGGATGGCCAAGGGAGCAAAGGAAAACAACACTCTCGAGCATTTGGCAAGCAACTCCATCTCTTATAATGTGGGAACTATGGAATGAACATAATAGAAGAATTTTTGGAGAAGAAAAAGAAACTCTAAGATGCTTAAACAGAATAATTAATGCTATTGAAGAGACAGTTAGTGTCTCAGCTACAAAAAGACAAGCTATGCAAATTCCTTACACTAAAGATGATAGTATATTACAAGCTTCATAGCCAGGGATAAGATTCAAATCTCCCTCAGGGGCTTTAGTAACCAAAAAGAAAAAAGATAAACCAAGGAAAATTGAATGGAAAGTCCCACAGCAGGGTTGGATGAAAGCGAATTTTGATGGAGCAGCTAGTGGCAACCCAAGAATCTTAGGAGTTAGTGTTATTCTAAGAGACAGTAGAGCTCATGTCCTCTTGAAAGGTGCTAAAAACCTACCTACAAGAACCAACAACATAGCAGAATGCCAAGCAGCACTGCTAGCAGTAAGGTTAGCAAGGAAGGAGAGGATTAAAAAATTGCACTTGGAAGGAGATTCTCTTTTAATTGTGCAGGTAATAGCAAAATTGCAAACTAATGCTTGGCATCTTGAGGTTATAATCAATCAAATTATGGCAGAATTAAGTCATTTTGAAGATTTCAAAATTACGCATATTAAACAAGAAGAAAATTCAGATGCAGATATTTTATCCAAATGGGCTCTATCTTTGAGTGATGAAGAAGTTCAAATCAAACATTCAAATAAAAGGGAAAATATAAATTTAAACCCAAATGATGAAGTGATGTAATTAACCACAAAGCGAGCCAATGCAAGGACGCGATAGTCAGAATGACAGATTTGGAAAGATTTATAAAACACTTCAAATCTTTTAAGAAGTGTGCGAGTTTTATTACTCGTGCCGTGACAGGACAAGCTTTTAAGAGGCCGGCAATTACAATGATGAAGTGATAAGAGATGTCGTCAGGAAGAGTGTGAGAGACTCTATAAAACAGAGGAGACATTTATTTTCAATCATAAATTTGCATAAACTTGGTAATTTGTTGCAGGTCCAATGGAACCGACTTTCACTTTTAGAACTTCCAAACAACAAAAAGCGCTTTTTGGGAGTGTTGCAGACCACCGGTTGAAAAAAATGGTGAAGTGTCCTTCAGAGGAAGTTATTCAAGCCATGCAAGAAACATTAGGGTCGTTTTTCCATGAAGCTGAGCATCGCTAGAAATTGCAAGTGGATATAGCTGCCATGATTATGGCATGGGGTTTACATGTAGGTGAGCATGAACAAGTGGTCGCCTGGGTAATGAAGGAGCTCTTTGAGGAAGTTCTATTTCCAAACATGGAAGCCCTACTGGAATGGGCACATCCGGGATGGGCATTTTACTTCAATTAGGGATATGCAAATGAGGAAGAAGGTGCTGAAAAAGGGATATTTCCCTTTGTTAGTTGGCCGCGCAAGCGAATAGATCAAGAAGCTTACACAAATGAGCGTCGCCGTGCATGGCAGGCACTCAAAGGTGCAATATTGGCCAATAATGAATAGAAGAAGAGGGTGACGGTTCCACAGAATTTTCCGAAAGAAAAACGGTCAGCAAGGAACATCCGCCATGCGTGAAGTGTAGAAGAATTGGTGTCAATTTTTGAAAGGGCAAGGACACCCGAGGTTTTAATGAAATCTTTTTGGATGAAGACAGCAATGGGAAGTTTCGAAGCTTTTGTCAACATGTTGGTTTTTTGACGAGCAGGAAGCCTAGAAGAAAAAAGTCCATGCAATAGAGGCTGTTTTGGCTCCAAGGAGATTGTTTGAAGAAGTCCAGATTACGACAGAAGAAGGTGATTGGGGCAAATCGATCCAATGATTCTGGTTTCAGGAGTATCAAGGAGTATGTGAACAAGGTTTTAGAAGTTGCAAGCTTTAAGAAGAAATGACCTGATGTAAATTGGCCTAAAAGAGGCCTTTTATATTTAGAATGTGTAGGAGATATAGTTTCTTGTAAAGGATGGTCCTATAGATAGAAGGAAGGACCCTAGAATTGTGATGTAATTACTACTATTATATTAATAAAATCAAACTTATTACCGACCAAAAAATATATATATAGATTTTAGTTATGTTTTATATTAGTAAAATATTAATATATGGTATGTTCATCTATTATTATTAATTTATTTATTATAATTATTTATATCTTCTATTTTTTTTAAAATTATCTAGGGTAAATTTCATGTCAATTTTTTTCAATTTTTTGGACCTTGCCGAGCTTCATCCGAACTTCATGTTCATTGAATTCGAACTCGAACTCGAACCTTGTGACTTAAGGTTAGAAGTGATTACTGATTTCCCTTCTGACACTTTATCACAAGTTTCAAAAAGCGAAACTTTCATTAAAATAGCAAAATATAGAACATAGCCTTAAAAGCTTCTAGGATGATCCAGAACAGCAAACGTGAAGGCAAAACAATGGTTACCACATCCAGCCAGATGTCATTTCAATTCAGTTCAATTAGGCTTTTTGGGACTGGCTAGAATTGTTGTACAACTCCACAATTAACTGAGTTTTTTTTTTTCAAAATTCTGGATTCCTAAAAACTTTTGAATATTCCAAGCCATTTGATTTTTTCAGGCCTGGTTACTATGGCCAAAACAAGTTCTTATTTTATGAAGTCTTGCGATGGAAAACACTAAAATTTGAATGCAGTACCCATTTAAAAGGGAGAATTGGAGATATCTCCATGTAAATCTTCTTCTCTCTATAATGTTATACAAAAAGCATGACATCCATAAAATTACCAGGCTTTATAACATAGCCTTAAAACTTTAAGGATAACCCAGGATAACAAACATGAAGCCTAACCAGGGTTTTATTTACAAAAATTTACAATTGCCTATTGTTTTCATATTTCCATTTACCATATACACAAATAATTTAGACGCCTTCAATCTCAAAATTTTCTTTTGCAGGCAATTAAATAAAGAAACCATGAAATTAAAGGTTTTACATTTTATAAACCTATAAATCATCTACAAATCAACTATGATATTAGGTAAAAAAATTTCCACTATCCAAACTATAAAAACTAATCTTAAATAAATAGGATTTTTACCTTGGGGGATTCACTTGTGCTTCCTAGATTCTTAACATTCTCAACAATTTCCTCTGGATACCGACAGTCTGCTTCTAGAGCCAAATTCTCTTTCATCTGAATCCTGGCTAATGTAGCTTGTTCTCTCTCCTCACGCCTACTTTTGTAGTTCTCCAAGGCTACTTCAATATTTCTTTGGGCTTCCTCACTCAACTCACCCTGATGAAAGACACCCTCTGTAGCCATCGCTTCTTTAATCAATCTATGTTTATAGGTAGTTTCCTGCTTATCACACTTTTTTTTTACATCTAACCTCTCCCTCCTCAAAGCATTTTCATTTGCTCTTTTTGATCTTTGGGGCCACTTTCCAGACCGTTGCTTGCCTCTCAAACGCCCAGAAACAGGACCTGCATCATGATATCTTTCCCTGTGCCTGTTTAACTCAAAAAGACTCCATTTTGATGTCCTTCCAAGGCATGGATGAAGGCAACAGACATATTTGTCGCGGACTCCACTCTCTTTCTTGATCCCATACCCTTCATGTGCCATGACTATAGGAACAAGCATTTTCTGCATCAAAAAACACGAAAAAGTTGAAGCAGGAGATGCATAACCAGATGTGGTACAATTGATCCTGCACATAAGTTGAAATATATTGCTTGAGATACTAAGTACATGCTCAGTTCCAGATAAAACAGCTCTAACGTTCTGAAATCGTGCAGGTAAATATTGGAGATTGTAATCCACACTCAATTTCATAGGATTTATTTAGCTAAAAGAGTTCTGACTCAGATTGCCTCTATTGATTATTCTTCCAATTAAACATGAATTTATTGCAAGAAATGTTTTAAAAGCTTTCTTCAATCTGCATTGTAGCATACACCTGCAAGAATTTAACGTATATCAACAGTCAATATGCACATTAACATTTACTAGTAAATGTTAAATAAAACAATCTCTTCCGAAGAGTTTAAAATTTTTTACACTTCCAATTAAGGGTTGGCAAGAAATGAGCCTGTATTGACAGCCTGTGCAAGCCGATAAGCCTACAGTAATTCACTAGTTAAAGGAACTGTCACAAAAACAAGCACTGGGTATATGCATGATGATACATTCCCCAGAAGGTGACTAATGGCCAGTATCTATCTATAATTCAATTCAAGCTAGCTTATGACTTCTGTATATCAAGAAGAATGTTGGATCCCCAACCACTCTTAACCAGTCCAGATATTAAATTTTGAAACAAGGAAATGCTAGAAGAATCAAATGAAGTTATATGGATTGGAATTGAAACTCCCCTCTTAATAAGTATCAAACCTGCATGCATATGCCATCTCGAGCAAGTCTGAAGTGTTATGATTACTCGAGCAAGTCTCAAGACTATGAATAAAAACCATGCCCAACATTACAATTCCATCCTACGTCACAAGGTTTGGGTTCATGATAAAGTTTAGCTAAACAAATGCAATGAAATTTGAGGAGACAAATTTTGAAATAACAAAATGATTAATTTATGTTAAATTTAAATACATTGTAGTAAATTTAATAACATTCAAATATTGAAAATTATTAAAATGTTGATTTAACTATTAATGATATATAAATGATAAATAATAAACTTGTATATATTAAATAATAAGTAAATTATATTTAAATATCTAATTTAAATTTTTCAAATATTGAATTGAGGCATTGGATGGAGAGACGCCAAGCAACAAAAGTCACAAGTCTCAAAAGATCAATAAAAACCACACCTATCCTTGCAAACTCTATCTCCTCCCACCCAGACCGTTGGCATGGTATAGCCGGGTCAGGGTGCTATAGTGGAGGATTTCCTAAACTAAAACGAGGGCCCTCACTATAGATAGAGTGTCAAACATAAGGTATAAGCTCCAGATTAGGGATGCCCTAGCTGTGTCAAGCTAAAAAAATAAAAAGAATTAGTAAGTAGAACAGACACCCAATGTCTGAACTTACAAGATCAAAAAATTACCATGTTACACTTAAAGACTCATTTTTCTAATATATTTTAATATTAAAACCTAGGTCTCATTCTGTACAAGTATTTGGGCAATTTTTGGTGATTTTTAAGAAATTTAGGTGTTATTAGAAGTCCAACGAGTTTCAAACTTCATGACTGCAATTCAATGAGCCCTGTGACTTTCCTTCCATCTACCTCTCTGACCACTACTACAGATACCCATAGAAAGCAAGTTATATCTAAAAGACTAAAACTCATACCACCCAATAAGTGTACCCTATGAGTCTATAACACTAACTAGAGAAAAATAAATAAACAGAACATGTTGAAAATTTCAAACAACCACATATTCAAGTTTTAATATAGATAAAACATAAACATCTCTACAGTTAAGAAACTAAATATCAGAGATTCGGGCTCATGCAGTCAATTAAAACTTTTTATGCAGTTTAAGGACGACTTCATAGTAATGTATTACAACATCAATGTTTTAGGTCAGACTCCCTGATTCATCACTAAGATGAATGATGTATATGGGTTCAGAGCTTGGGCTTCTTATATAGATAACTTTCCAACGAGTACAGAAAAACATACCTTGTGAAAATCATAAATTGCCAGTTTCTCTGTTATACGATAAAATAATTTTCCAAAATATATCTGGGCCCAGTTCTCAGGTTCTGGATTATAGACCTCCAAGAATGCCTTAATTCTAAACCCTCCTCCCTATTTATACAGTTTGGTATTTTACATTTACAGATAATAATCCTTCGTGATTGATTAATTTTACACTTACACTACAAATCCGCAGAGCAGCAGAATCTGACTGCTCTGCAAAAGCCAATCTGTCCATGCAGTCAAGGTGGCTAGAAGGGTAGGAGCAACTAGATTGCATCCGGAAGGGAATTCCCTAATCATTTTTCAGGCAATTGTTAAAGGCACAATGGAAGCTTGGCATGAAGATATTATTGGAGCTGAATCAGCTTTGTTTAATTTCTTCAAAATCTTGCATGTGAAACAAGAAGGAAATAAGGAGGCGGATCTCTTACCAAATTGGGCCCAATCATTTGAGAAGGAAAATTCAAATTTGAAGAATTCACTAATTTAGTAATTTGAAATCATAACATAGCCACAAAGTAACCGTTTATTTTGATAGGAACAATAAAAATGGCAAAAAAGTGGCGTACCGGTGAGGCAAATTAAAACTGGTGCATTGGCCAAAATGACAGGGAGCTTGATGGGAGGACATTGCATAGGATGTGGATGGCATTCTAAAAAAATTGAAAAACCTTTTCCTTTTGAGCTCATTATTATGGTAGCAGGTAATGTGTGGAAGGGTCTAGCCTGGTTTTTATAGTGGAAACATTCTTCACATTAGAAGCAATTAAGTATCAAAATCCATTTCATGGGCCGGTGTCAAACAAAAGATCGGACTGAATGATTGCACTTGAGGATCATCAGCTGACTAACTCTGTAACATCGATCTTAGGGGACATGTTTAATCAGCTTAAAAATAGGCACAAAGCGAACAAAGATGTTTACTCAATGATTATAACTTGGGGTCTAAAGTTGGGAGAGACAGTGGGGAATGTAAGCATGATGATAAAGGTCATTGGACCCACAGAGTTCCTTGGAGGAATGGACTCAATTTTAGATCAAGTTGTACCAGAGTTGGAAAAGAATTTCAATGATGACCTGGTGAATCATATACCACTTTTGTTTGGTGGTCTGATGAGAAGTGCAGATACATCTTCAAAGAAGCATGCTGAGGATGGACAGGCCTCAAATTGGTGGTAACCATTTGGCAACAGGACAGAGAAGTTCAGAAAATGCAGAGAGGGGTCGGGTAGGTCGAGATCCCTCAGAGGAGGCACTCGCCAAGAAAGAGAAGCAGTGGCAGGGAGGCACAAAGCAGATGAAAGAACAGGCACATTCAAAGCAAAATACAAGAAAACATACCAGATCTTGAGTGCTTTTAATCCTTTTCCTGTCTTTTGATGTCTTATTTTTTATGTTTCTGTAATTTCGTCCGAAAAAATGTTATTGCCATAAGCTAGAAGGATGGTTGTTAGTGGGCATGTAAATTTTGTTGTTGATAGCAGTGGGCATGTTGTAACTTTTGAGGGCATGATGTGTAGGGTTAGGGTTCAGTTTGCGCGACTAGGTTGGTGATGCTTTCAGATGTTAGGATTGGATAGGTGGATAAAGATGGTGTTTTTGGAAGTTACTTTAAGACTTAATTTTCAATGTAAATCTCTTTTAAATTATTAATAAAAGCGACAATCTGTTACTGAGAAAAAGAGGAATGAATTTGTCACTTTTTAAGAATATAGTATAGTTTTCACAAAATTGTTCATGTTCAGCGTAGAAATTTTTATGTGGAATGTCTCCTATTGGAACTTTGATTTGCCCTAAGTTTCAATAATAAGGATTTGGACCATGCTTGGAAATGTGTCTTGTCGAATTCATGTCTGAATTTTGAGCCTGTAACCAAGTTAGCATCACAGAATAAGAAAACGTGAAATTCAATAATGTACCAATTTAGTTACAATTATTCAACAGATACCTTTGAAGTTCCACCTAAACAATTGATCGCTATTAGGGAGCACCCATGGGAGACGATCCAAGGCAATATGAGGTAACCAACAATTAACAAGTACAAAGGCCATACTGCCTCCTTCTTAACTCTTCAAAGTTCAGGGATGCAGAGGCACATCCGTAATCAACCTCCTACTTAACCTGAATGGATCTTTGGCTTTTTGCTCTCCTTATATAACCCTATCTGCCCTCCAGAATGGAATGATAAGTTGTATGATTTTAACCATCTTGGCACCTTACCTCGAGCTAGTGGAAATGCATGTCCTAAGCCATTTTGGAAGTTTCCTCCTACATTGCAAGGTTTTATTCCATCTATAGCTGACAAAACCAACCTATCCTCTTAATAGTCTTAGCAATCGATTTAGAAACAAGGTATGTATATATTATTAACCTATGTATTACAAATATATATGTTAATGTTATTGTAGCTATGGTTCGATTCCTTCAACCCGAGATAGATAACATAAAGGTTATTATAATATAATTATTATGATATAATTAATATATTGATAATTATTGATAATATATTTATTATATTATTATTGTTGTATTATAATT
The DNA here is from genome assembly GCA_028749045.1 of Cupressus sempervirens. Lineage (NCBI taxonomy): Eukaryota > Viridiplantae > Streptophyta > Pinopsida > Cupressales > Cupressaceae > Cupressus > Cupressus sempervirens. The sequence continues at coordinate 363,618,589 of CM053787.1, read as the reverse complement.
ATAATTTTAATGGCGAACTTATGTGATAAATTTTGTTTGAATCGCAGGAGATCACTAATGTGAAATAAACCTTCATTGAACCACGGCATAGGATCTGTAAATGACAATTTTTAGGCTCGGTAAAGAAATTCCTTTGCCCTCTAGGCAAATGAAGGGAAAACACTACATTGGGACTTAATGCCTAGGGCACAGAATGTTAAATTGAATCAACAAATTCAAGGGCAGAATAGGAACTACAACTTTTGGATTTCCCATTCAAAGCAAGGAAACAAACATGCTAATCTTAAATTGTCAAGGAGGAACTATGTATCGACATAAGGGAAACAAAGGGGTAAGACTCATCCTCAACCCGATGAGGCGGAATCATGGTGGAATTTCGTAAGAGGCAGAAAAGCCAAGAGAGGGGACTGCAAGACACAGTGGACTTAAGCTATAAAAAATCCAAGGTATGGGTTTTACCAATTACCTCAAAACTCCCTAGTTTTGCTTCTGCTATGCACTGTATTGCTTTAGGATGTTAACCCCTGGGCCCAAAATTGAATACAATCAATCCTGACCACTTCCAGCAGAATGGTATTAAGGGTTGGTCAAAACAAATCCGTGTAATAGAAAGTGGTAGAGTTTTGAAATGCCCTAATAAGAAAAATCGAGCTTATAAGCTTAGGCATACTAGATAGAAGTCAATTAGAATTAATAACAGAGCTTAGGTTTTCAGTAAAAATTAAACCCTACTAACGCAGTCCAAGGCAAGAAAGTCCTCACAAGAGATGTCCTAGCCCCCACTAAACAACCACACAACAGAATATAAACAATAACACAAAGATTTAGATCCACACAATGTCAATTCTCATACTAAGATTTTCATCCAACATACCCGGCTGTAAGGCCTTCCGGGTTACAGCCAAATACATCAACAATTACAATTACAGTTCAGTAAGATCTCACAAGATCCAAACCACTAGCTAGCCCAGATCCGCAAACTAGTAGAGAACTCCAAGAAGAATCTAAACTCGTGCTGGCAAGCCACCAAGCAACCTTCTTGTTTTCCCAAGCCCACACTTAGTTACTAGCTCTGCTACACTTCGCTCCTCTCAGCTACTCCTTCTCCATGTTGAATGATAATGACTCCACTAAGACCCTCTACTTATACTAAACCAAAGCACAAGTCGGCCTAGCCAATTACATTAATTAAATGCACCTACATTATATACAACCTTCAAGCCACAAGTCAGCTTGGCAACAAACATTAAATGCATGACATAAATTAAATACTTAGGACAGGCCCCAAGTTTACAATGCATAACTAACTTATAAGACCACATATGAATAGACGCACTTAAACATTGGTCCACATGCCAACCAACTATCCAAATCCAAGAGGAGAAACATCAACACCCTCGAATCGAAGCTCACAAATACAATATCCAAAGCTCTGCCAGCAAATAGGAACACATTACTAGCAACCACTAAAATGGCTCTAACTCCAAGATGATGACTCCAAACATCACACGCACTTAAGGAAAGGTTCCCCAATATGCCTCGAACAGAACCCCAACCGCACAAATCATAACTCCACAAACTCGAGCACGAAGCCTCTGCATACAAGATTGCTAACTTCCCTAGGATGCTCCTGTGTCACCTACTGAGATAAAAAAACAAGGCACGGCCTAAGAATCAACTTTGATCGGGGCAAGGAATACATGATATTAAGAGGCCAAAGAAACAAGAGTTAGAAGAAATTGGAAGTACCTACATTGCAAAAATTTCGATCAAATTGCTCGATGGAAGAGTGGGTGGCTCTTCTATTGAAGAAATTGCAAAATGTCTCCAAAAAATTCACGGAATGCAAGTAGTACCTCTATCTCAAAGGAAAATTTAATGTTTATGGATTGTTTAGATTTACATAATTTTAAATTCTTTAGGTAGTAATTTAGTGTATATACAACATAATTTTAAATTCTTTGAATGGTCTCAAAACTTTGACTACAAGATGGTGGACTGTAGATCTATAAGAAGTACAAAAATACAAAACTTACGTGTTGAACTAATGCATACAGCTATATTAAAGTAGATAGGTGATCTTTTAGGGAATTTTCTAAGGGTAGATGTACCATCCCCAATAGGATATTTACCCAATTTTTCCTCAAACAGTTTTCAGAATATAAGCATATATTTTATACCAAATAACCAGCAAAATAAACTAGCAATGAACCAATAAATAACCAGCAAATACTCATTAAACTCCAGAACTCGCTATTGCACTATACATCAGCAAATCAATAACAATCAAGTCCAATCTTAAAAACAGAAATACAGTCAAATTGGAGATAAACAATCAATGCACCTATAATCCCAATGTGAATTATGATGTGAATCCATCACAAAGATGAATCGGGGCTACATACAATCCACCTAAGAAGAGCTTGAAGGTTTCCATCCTCAGGATCATCAACAAGAGAAAGCTAACAGCTTCCCAAAATTCTCCAAAGAGAAAACCAAAAAATGAATTTCAAATCCAAAATGTGTCCAAATGAATGAGGTTTCCTCCTTTTAATCCTCAAGGCTATGACTCTTCAACTCTCCTCCTACCTTTTCATCTTATCCATCCTTGTCACTTTTTTGCCCACTTTATAATATTAAATTGACCTTCTTATAAATTCAAACTATGCTCCCATAGTCAGTTTCAATATTATATGAATATATCTTAATCTTTTAAATTTCCTAATGTCCCACAGCCCTCCCACCTCGAGATTGCTTGCCCTCAGGAAATCATGGGTCCATAATCCAATACTAGAGTCCCATGTCCATCTACAGGTAGCTCTATAGCCCAATCTGAAAACACATTCTGCCACATTACAAAGCAAGATGTCCGAGTGCAACTCGTTCATCAACCAGATCCCTAAATCCCATGTAGATCTGTGAAGTACCGATCCGTCTGTAGGCTGCGTGACTTTTATCATAACTATATCAAATCTCAAATTATGTAGTATTAGAAAAGAATCCACAAAATGCCACGCATACATCCGGTCAACACCAGTATCCCAAACCATCCTATTAATACGATCCTCGAAGGAGTGATGGATGTCTAACAACCTATCATCCTAGATCAACCAAGTGAACAAACAGATCACCAAACCAAAACCACAAAAATGCATGAAGTTTGACTCATAAGTCCGCCACGTATCACTGTTATAAACCGGACCAGCAATACGGAAGATGACATTGTTGTCATTATACCAATGTACCAGAAGGGTAAACCTCTCATAAGGTTTGTGTCTCAAGGTAATGTATCTCCACGAATCAACCTACAACTCGCTAACCTCTAGAGGCTGAACCAATTCCGGAAAAATAGTAGTAGACCAAAAGTAGAACCCATTGATAGCTGGAGCGTGCATAAAGATAAAATCACCAACTAGCAAATACATAGCTGCCATCTCACGAAGACTTGGTTATATGTCTCTAGATAATCGATAGAAACTACCAATATACATTAAGGACAATTCTGAATTTTTATCATCACCATGAGTATCATCACTCAACTCAACATCTCCATCAATAAAATGATCACCATAACACGTAGTTTTGAAAGTTAAATCGTTTGTTTTCGTGTTGTAAAAATCAGAACCCATCTGTTTGACTTCTTGCTGGTCCTTACAGCTTTGTTCATCATAATAAACCTCATGTAGGTACGGTGAAGTGGGGGTACTGAATTCACCTTCATTCTTACCAAGGATATTGATCCCTTCTACAATGTGCAAGATATCCTTGATTCTATGATCATCTTCCATGGGAGTAGTTGTCATAGAAATCTGATTTTCAGCTTGGAATAAAGAGTGATGTGTCATACTTAGTTGGAGAGATAACACATCTATCTCCTCTTTATCTTCAACATGATTGATAGCCATGTCCCTGTTTTCAGAAACTTCAAGTAATCTGATTTGATCATTTCCAATGCCTCTTTGAGCATATGTAAAAATCCAATATTAATTATATTCATTGTCCATTTTCCCCTTTCCTCCTTTTGAACTTCCCACAACACCTCTTCAATGCTCTTATGGGTGTTATCAAGGTGCACTAAGGCTGCAATAACCATTTCATCTGATACTTTCAGTTTATCCTCCAAAGTAGATGCTCTGAAATCATTAACTAGAAATGGAATTTCTGATTGGTTTTTCAAATCAGCCCCTATATTGACATCATCATTTTTAACTGTGCACTTTTTATTAGTTCTCTCCATCTCAAAATGTTTTACCTCATTAATTATGATGCAATTGTTTTCACCTAGTCCATTCTCGTGGAGAGATTCATTGTAAACCTTGTGACCACCATAATGTTTGTCAATCATAACCTCCAACTCACCAAATAAGATGCTAGAATAACCCTTACCACTAACCAAAGTGGGTTCCCTCTTATTGTCTTCATTATGTTAACGACTCTACAACTTTCTCAATGCTGATCTGTACTTCTTGAGCTGTCTTTTCCTCCTTGTTATCCCCATCACAAGTGTGACCAAGTGACAAAAAATGCTTGCAAGTAAAACAAATCTGCTCTTTCCACATTTGGTTCTTGCTCGTATTCTGAGATTCTCAGAGCTGTAATTCCCTTGCCTTCAGTTCTTCTTTAGCGTGTTGTTGTTTGTACTTCTCAATTTTCAGTGCACCTTGTTGACTAACTTATAAGCAGCTTGAAAACCCTTTTGTTCTCTGTTGGAAATTGATAACATTTGTAGAAGTGGCTGGAAATAAGCATCACTCTCATTAATTGTCACAACCATAATGCTTTTCATGGCTGCAATAACATCTACACTGTGTTCTTCTCTTATTGTACCTAATAGATATTTAAACATGGTGCGTATTTTATCGTACAATCCTGAGTCAAGCATAAGATTGCATAATCTGATTTCTGCAAATGTTTTTTTACTATAGCAGCCCTTCTAGAGAAATGAGAATTATTGAGGTCTCCAAAATTTTGAAAACTATCAATGATCAACTTAAGTACCTCCTTCATTATGTCTTCATAAGGTTCTTGAGGTGCTAAAATCCTTGTAACCTCCATCAAACATGAGATAACGAGTAGTCTCATCTGGCCATCTGAATGATTCGGCCAGTTGAGTTGTTTCAATTCAGTTACTGTAGGCACAAGAGCAATCTGTAACAAATCAGAGGGTGATTGTTCTATCATGGACAAACATCCTTCAAATTTGATCAACATGCTGAGAGTCTGTTCACTCTCAACGTGCTGACAGTATGTTCCCCTGTTTGTAATTCTGACCCTAACTTGTTACCTGTTTCATAAAGTTCTCGGATCAAACTGTTATTTAATGCCATTTTTGAAATTTGCTAATCTGATGCAACCAAAATTCTGCACTTTTGACTACTGCTTTATTTCAGAGGAAATTTGTCAAACAGTTTGTGTGCATGATGACTGGATGTTTCAATTTCAAACAAATCTGCAATAGCTCACCATCCAAGATTAGGTTATATAGCATACACAGAACATAAAATTCATCGATTAAACAGCAGAATCTGTTCCAAAGCCAGTTACTTTACTGTGGCAATTTAACATCAACTTGATGCAGCCTGAGGTTGTTATAGCCTCAAAGACTCTATTGGAAAACAATCTTATACATGCCTATACGATTGATACAAATCTTGCAGGACTGTTATTCATAGGTGCAATTTTCAGAATATACTGGCCCTCAAAAACAAACATCCTTACTCAACTTTTAGACACCTCCCAACTCTTATGGTTCCACCAAGAATGCATAGGAAAGAAGCTTCAGATCTGTTATTAATTCCCCGTCATGCCAGCAACTGTCAAACCTATCTCATCAAGTGCTTCATGGACGTTATCGAACCTCTGCTCAGGAAATAAATAAAGTTTGTGGTTGCAATCCTAATCGCTGCACAAAAGGTCAAGATTATATGATATATTCAGGAGCACTATATTCTATTTTTTCCAAAATTTCCCCCAATGGCTACTCCTTTCAATATTTTCAGTTAACCAAGCCCAACTCCCTTCAACACACTGAAAAGCCAATAGCATCCCCTTGAAAGCATATATTTGGGGCAACTATGGTTTTGCGTAATTACCTGGACAAAACATCTGAACACCTGAAGTCAACTTAGACTTGAGTCAGACACAGGTTGTCATTTCGTCCCACTCAAACTCCTATAGGTGTTTGTACTTACAAATTTCCAACAATATATATATATATATATATACAGAGAGAGAGAGAGAGAGGCTTAATGCTTCAGGCGTCTTCAGGAAAAAAATTATGCGATACTAGCTTAATGCCGAAAAACTCTATTTTGAGTATCCTTCAAACAGTGACATGGCAGTTTGATTTTGATGTTGCAGAATTCCACAACTGTAATGTCCAACCGAGATATACTTGTTTACCCTCAACCTGCTCAGCGATGAATACAACATAAGCAGGTAGCTAACCAAACGCCCATATATCTTCAAAGGATATTGAACAACATATTCAACCAATCATTAACATATGACTTAGCCTTATCGCATAACCTATTTCTTCTTCATTGTCCTCCATATAGCTCCAAAATAAAAAACTTAGCCTCTCTGCAAAGACAAGAATCTGTAACAGTTCTTGGAAACTGTTCGCTTGTCCCAACTCAAATATGTATAGCTTGAACTATAAGTTGCAGCAAAATAAAGTATTTGTTTGAAAGATCGTATCGTTTCCCTTTATTTCCACGTTGCCAAAAAATATTCCTCAGAAGTAACGGCTCCAGTCCTTCATGGCTCAGAAGCTATGTTCCCCCAAGTTTCCGGTACGGGGATGACGGGGGACGGCGGGACGGGTTTCCGGGACGGCAAATTTTTTTGGCGATTTTGGGGACGGGGGGGGACGGGGACGGCTATATATATAGGAAAATTTTAAAATACAGTATATACATTTAAATTTGTAAATATACATGTCATTCATATGAAACTAAGCACAAAGCATGTCATTTAAACATTATAGAACCATAACATACAACATTTGAATGCCATCTATGAAATAATATCCGATTTTAGTATTTTACTATTTAGTATTTTAGTATCCAATTCTCAAAATGCATATCAATACAATATCAGAGAACACTGAACAATGAACATTAAGTTATTAACCATTGTCAATATTATAAGACTCATAATGATAAGCATGATAAATCATAAATCTGAAAATCAAAATCAAAATATGCCCAAAGCTATAGGCTGCCATAAAGTAATAAGTATCATATAATCAATGTATTATAATCATGTTCATGTTCAACATAAAAAGCAAAACATAGAAAATGAAGCAGACTGCTGCTCCTATTCTGCCTCTACTAATCCATGGCATCAAAATCAGAATCCTCCTCACTGTCATCCTCCACAGGAAGCGCAGTCTCATCTAATGGAACCCCAACCAGTCCTGGTGCTATGTCATCCTCATCTATCTGGGCCACATCCTCAGGCTCAACATCTCATCGCAAAGCTGGTGTCTGCCTATACTCTGGAGCCTAGCGATCGGCAAGTCGAAGAGCATGATGCACTGTCACTAGCTTCTCCGCTCTTTTAGAGGTAAGTCTATTCCTCTTGATAGAGTGGATATATGAATATGTGGACCAGTTCCTCTCTGCAGCTGAAGAACTAGCAACCTGTGAAAGGAGGCGACGGCAAGTATCTTTAACTCAGGTGTATCTCTCCCATGCCAAGTCCACCATCCAATAGGATCCCTCTGTGCCAAAACAACTCTATCCAACCGTGCTTGTTGCTTACCCAAGTTTGGGCCACGAAGGTTGGTGAAGTCAAGGAACTGTGCACGAAGAGTAGAGGCATCTTGAGCTGAATACATCTTATCAATTGCTTTTGTGAAGCCATCCAAAACCTCAGGATCATCACATGGGAGGCCCCTTCCACCCAACTGTGCATACCATTTGGGATTTAGAGCAAATGCTGCCATATGAAGCGGGGTATTCATTATGTTCCACCTCCGCGTCACAATAGGCCTAATATGCTCCTCATAAAAGCCCAATGTAGGATCCTTTGCCGCAACAATTCTCTTCATCTTACCCAACATGTTGTCAATAGTCTCATAGATCTCTCCTAAACTAGGAGCATCAGTATCAGCATATCTAATGACATCAACAATGGGTGCTATGACAGAGCAAATGTATCTGCAAGATCAAAATGCCAACAAGAAAAAAATCAGAATTAGAATTTTAAGAATTTTAAAATTATTAGTAGGAAAATCAGCAAGCAAAAGACTAATAGTAAATTTAAAAACTAACAACTTACTTCATTGTGGACCACCAACTCTCATCAAGGATCCTTTGCCTCACCGCTTTTCCTTCAGTGGACTTAGAATGAGACCATCCTCCCCACTCTGGATTCACCACCATCAATTGAAGGGCTTCATACACCTCAATCATCCTCTCCATCAAGATGAAATATGTGCAATACCTATAGCAACAATTAAAAATTAAAAATTTAAACTTAAACATTAATGATTAAAATTTAAAACAAAAAGCATCACATATAAGTAAACTTATAAATAATTTTTTTAAATAACTTAAAGTTAAAACAAACTAAAAGTAAACTATAATTATAATTGACATACCTTGTCTCGGCTGGTTTGAGGAACTCCTTCTTAGAGAAGGACCTAAATAGAGCAAGTGAAGTGTGGTGGTTGCAAATAAACATTTGCACTTCTTTAGCTTCTAGCACCGCTTGCTTCACCCATTCAATCTTCCCTATGTCCTTCAATGCATTGTTCAAGGAATGAACACAAGGGGTCCAAAATATGTGCCTATAAGCACCCTCTATCATCAAACCTATTGATTTGCACACAGGTGCAGAATCTGTGATAACCTGTACAACATTAGAGGGCCCAATCTCCTCTATGGCATCTCGCAAAATGGTGAACTGAAAATCTGCATCCTTCTTCTTTCCTGAGCAATCTATGGCTCTCAAAAAATAAGAGCCAGCAGGGGATGTGACAATGATATTGATGAGTGGCCGATGTCTAACATCGGTCCACCCATCCATCACAATAGAGCAGCCTGTCCTAACCCAAGTGTGTCTCATATCCTCAAATAATAAAGCAACCTTTGAGTACTCTTCATATAGGATAGTGGTTCGTAGCTTATGCTCACCAGGGGGCACAAATGAGGAATTCATGCTCATAATATCTTTCACCATTTGTTTATAATAAGTGGAACGGGCTGCATTATATGGGATACCATTAGCAACAAAGAATCTACCAATGGATGCCTCACACTTCTCCTTTGCCTATGCATTAAACATACTTTCCACCGAGCCTTTCTCACTACTACTTATCTTTCTCTTCCCTCTAGACCCACTAGGGCTGCCACTAGTACCAATGGTGGATGAAATATGCCTAGATGATTGTGAGGGAATGGATGGTGATGTCACTGTCAAATTTTGCCCCTCCATTTCAGCCTCTAAGTGCAATCTTTGACATTCTAATTTTTGTTCATTGGTTAGGTTAGGACAAGCTTTGACTCCTTGGCATGTAACACCTAAAAAATATGACTTCACTCTTGTATAGCTGCCCCTAAAATCATCAAGACAAACATGACAATCCCACACCCTAGTCCCTCCCGAATTCTTTTTATCTTTTGGCCTAGGTGTGACATATTGGAGAAGAGGTTTTTTCCTATTGAAAGGACCCTTTGCAAAATTCTTCACAATGTCGGAAGGGCATTTAAACAAATCAGCTTTAGGATTAGGTTTTTGCCTAGTGTCACTACTAACAACATCAACCTCTACATTTTCTTCTTCACTACTACTACTTGTACTCCCACTGCTGCTCATTGTGTTTAAATATGCAATTGAATAGATATATGAGCTGAAACAATGAAAAAAAAAAAAAAAATCAGACTTTGCAAGCTACAAATTTATTAAAAAAATGATAGATGAAAGCACAAAGAGTTTTATACTTACTTAGTGGACAAAATAGAAGATCAAACCCTTGGTCAAGCTCTTGGAAGCAAAACTATTACCTCCTCTACTTGCAAAATGAAAACTTCAGCCAGCTGCAACATAAAATGAAAACCAAAGAATGGTTAAAACAATTTAAATGTGTTGAGTTATATACATTTTAAGGTTTTTGGAGGAGTGGGGCCCACTAGCCGACCAAAAAAGACACAACAAATGTTTTTTTTATGTTTTTTTTTTTTAATGTTTTGCGCTTGCAAAAAAGGGGGACGGCCGGCCGTACTCGGTACGATCGGGGGACGGCTAGACGTCCCCTTTCCGTACCGGGGACGGCTAGCCATCCCCCTTTTGTCCCCCCACGTCCCCAAGTTTCGGGGACGTCCCCTGCAAAAAAAGGGAATTTGGGGACGGCTGGGGGACTTCCCATACCCGTCCCCCCGTCCCCGAAACGGGGGATTTTAGACCGGGTACGTGTCCCCGGGGAACATAGCTCAAAATGTAATGCATATGACAAGTACAAGCTCGCAAGGACAAATAAAGGGACTCAAATGTCTAGAAATTAGCAGACTAGTACCAATCCAGTAATTTCCTGCCCAGATGCAAATCTCGGCAAAGCGATCATTCCATTTCTTTCCTATGCCAATTAAAAACAAAAGCACCTGGTAGCACAATAAAGAAGCTGTTACGAATTTTAGCTCCCTGTCTATCGGTTGCCCACTTCAACTCTACATGTTACCAACTCAAGGATCATGTTATCACTTCCGTGTCTGAGAAAAATCATAGTCTGGAGCAAGAATGGTGCCTAAGGATTTGTATGAATATGGAATTTCCCAGTGGCTAGTTTTATTATCACTCTGACTGTTTCCACGGATTGTTTTTATACAAGGCTTGGTTCAAAAACGAAATCTCTTGCTCGATTGAGGTCTGCTAATTAAACTTCTTTGAAGTTGCACTTCTTATTCCAGAGGGCTTGTTGAGAGTTCCAAAGGCTTCTGATAGATTTTCTCTTTCTGTAACGACCGCCCTAACTAACTTGGGTGCTCAAAACCATGTAACACCCAACTCCAGGGGTACTGATTCACGACAGAAAGTATCTGCAATCTCCTCAATATTTTGTGATCATCTCCTCTCTTCCAATCTAGATCTTCTACCGACAAGATTTACAACAAAAGATAAACCAATCGAACCAATGTTTTGAGAAGTTATGCCCCAAACTATACCCAAACTCGAGGCATATTCAATATTAATTATTTTCCACTGACAATTATAACTTAGCAACTCTTCTCCAAAATACTAAAAGGCGGCAACAATATACGTTCTGATAAATACGGCAACCCGCAACTATTAAGTATGAAATATTCCACGGCAATTTGACCTAAAAAATAAGCAATGGCAAGTGCTGAAGAATTTTTTAGCAAATGTAATTTACGTCAACTACTACTTCAATATTTATATTTGTCGAATACCATCATAAGGGTCCACAAACCATTTGCCCATATTAAAATTGTGCCCCGACCATACTCTAACGACACCAATTTTTAATACTAACTATAGTCTTTCAAATCTGAATATCCTGCAGCTTCATAATATTAATCAATACCAAAGGTCGCCTGATATACTCTTCTTTGCATATAGTCTCAGAAACAATAAACATGGGCCCGCAGGAGAAATATATTGACCATCAAATATCTGCCCAGACAAATATTCCCCCATGGTGATATGAGAAATCTCCAACTTTATATTTGTGTTTCCAAAATTCAACCAATCCAAGGCAATAAACTTTATGAATTAACCCTTTGGTAAAGTTTACATAATATAAGCTCAAATAATTAAATATATATGCCTTTAGAGAGTGGCACAAACTCCCAGCCAGGTTTGATTCTTTCCCAGATTTTATGGAGTCTGTAAAAAAAACTTGCAAGGGTCACAATATATAATGTCCTCAAAAAAATTCTGATAAATCTTTCTGAATAAATTCCATTGGATGGCAGAAGTTTTTAGCTCTGGTACCACTGTACTGTTCCAATAGGATATTTTCCCAATTTTTCCTCAAACAATTTTCAGAATATAAACATATATTTTATACCAAATAAACCAGCACAATAAACTAGCAATGAACCAATAATAACCAGCAAATGCTCAGTAAACTCCAAAACTCATCATTGCATTGTACATCAGCAATACAATAACAATCAAGTCCAATCTTAAAAACAGAAATACAGTAGGATTGGAGATAAACAATAAATGCACCTGTAATTCCAATGCGAATTCTGATGTGAATCCACCGCAAAGATAAATCGGGGCTACATCCAATCCACCTAAAAAGAGCCCAAAGTTTTCTGTCCTCAGGGTCCTCAACAAGAGAAAGCTAACAGCTTCCCAAAATTTTCCAAAGAGAAAACCAGAAAATGAATTTCAAATCCAAAACATGTCCAAATGAATAAGGCTTTCTCCTTTTAATCCTCGAGGCTATGACTCTTTGAATCCCCCCGTCTTTTCGTCTTATCCTTGTCAATTTTTTGCCCACTTTATAATATTAAATTGACCTTTTTATAAATTCAAATTATGCTCCTATAGTCAATTTCAATATTATATTATTAATATGAATATCTTTAAATTTCCTAATGTCCCAAAAACGGGATCTTACAGTGGAAGAGGATTTTCTATCATGTTCTGATATTATTATTAGCATAACTAAGTTAGAACCTCTAGATCTGAAAATCAGGAATTGCATTTATAGGATAACTCCAGAAATTTGCCACAATAAAGAAAGCAATAAATATAGTTCAACCCCTCCAAACAGGATTCCTATACAAACACCGGCTGTTTAAATCAAATTCTTTGAGAATAAGGGAGTTTTTATTATTGAGAATCCAAGCATCAGTCAACACAAGAAAATCACTTGATTACAGAGATGGAAGGACCCCCAAGCACCACTGAGAAGATTAATGGAAGAATTAACAGAGAGGAAATTATCTAACACTGGAAAGACAGGTTGAAAAGTTGGAAAAAGGAACTCACAACACAAACTGCCCTGTTGATGCAGTCCAACCTTATGGAACTGTTTATAACCTACTAAGGGAGGAGGGGGAAGTCATCGAAATAAAGGACACGAGCATATTTGATAAAACTAATAATGGAGCGAACCAGCAATATAGGGACATCCCCCCGAAACATGACCTACTCTCGAAGAGTGAATTGGTGAGGATGGGTTTTAAGCTGGAAACCAATATAGGAGAGGTCATTATAAATCATTTAGAAAAAGACATGAGCATAGATGAGTACAATGATTCACTAAAGGAAATCTGGAAGCAGCCAGAGGCAGAGGCAGTTAAGAGGGTAGTTGAAATGAATTAGGTAATATTAAGAAGGATGTAGTAGAAACAGAATGGATTATTTAAGACAAGGAATTAAGAATAGAATAAGTTAAGAAGGTTGTAAAGGGCTCACCAAGTCAATCAGCAATAGAAGAAAATGAAGATGGAACTCAGATGATATTAGTGATTAATAAATTCCTAGGCTTAGATATGGATGCCGGATATGAGAATGAAGAAGCAGTTGCTGCAAAACAGGAAATGTTCGCCAAGGTTTTTGACTCTATGGTGAATGGTGAAGAGGATAAGACAAAATACGAAGAAAGGCTTCAGGTAGTAGATAGAGAAGGGTTAGAAATAAGTTCAACTGATTCTGGAAGAACCTCCCGTGACTGTGCGTAAGTGTTGAAGAATAGAGGGAGGAAATCAAAAAACAAACTAATACAAAGGGATGGCACCGCTGCAGGCCAAACAAAGATCACAGAACTCATGAATTCAGGGAGGGGGAAGTTCCTTCCCAGCCCAGTGAAGGTAATCACATGGAATGTTAGGGGCATCAATGCCCCTAACAAACGGTGTTTAGTTAAACAGTGCATCTTCAACTTCAGGGCAGATATTACCATGTTACAGGAGATAAAACTGGGAAAGGATGATATGGAAGGATTTGAAAAAAGATTATGTGCATGGGTATTGGAAGTTGCTCTGGGGGTTTAGGGATAGCATGGAACCCAAGGAAAATCAATGGAAAATACTGGTCTTGTGGAATGGTTAGAAGTATTGAAAGTAACTTTGTTTTCTGTTTGATCAACGTATACGGCCAACCTCTATCCAGGACAAATGCAGTGTGTGAGGAGAGATAGGTAATTTGATGGAAAAAATTCTGCGTCAAAACTTCATTATTGATAGTGATTTTAATGTGGTATTAAGAAAGGAAGAGAAATGGGGGGTGTGAATAAAGATTCACAAGCAATCACAAAGTTTTAAGGATTTGGTAAAAAGCAAGGAACTTATGGAAATCAAGATTGATAACAGAAAGCACACATGGAATAATAGACGTACAGGATTCAGCCATATAGCTGAAATATTGGATAGGTTTTTTATAAGGGTAGCCTGACTGAATTTAATCACAGTCTCAGAGCCACAATTCTATCCACCTCAGGATCAGATCATTTTCCAGTCCAGCTTGATATAGAGGAAGGTATACAACCAAAAAGATGCCCTTCGAAATTTGAGAAGATGTTGTTTACAGATGATAATTTTCAACCCTTTCTAGAACAATGGTGGAAGGAAGAACATTTTAAGGGATCAAGGGCCTTCGTGTTCATGGCAAACCATAGATCATTAAAAAATTAAAAATAAAATTGGCAAACTGGAGTAAAGATCACTTTGGCAATATGTTAGAGAAAAAGAGGTACATGAAAAAGGAAATTTAGGATCTCAATAATAGGGTTATAATTGAAGGGTTATAAAAGGAATTATTAAATAAATATAAAGATATACTAGCGAAGGAGTAAATATATTTATGCCAAAAGTCTAGGGAAACTTGGTTACCAGAAGGGGATAAAAATACCAAGTTCATTCATAACAGTACAAAGATTAGGAGAAACCTGAATAGAATACCAAGAATTACAAAATTGGATGGAAGCTGATTATAAGAACCTGAAAGAATAGCAGAAGCAGTATCATACTTTATGGATGTACTTAACAATAGGGAATGTGCTAACTTTAGCACCCAGAACAAGATACTTAAAAACTTAAATTAATCACCGAGGAACCAAACAAGATGTTGAATGCCAATCTCACAATAAATGAAAATAAATCTGCGCTTGAACGGCTGAATCCTGATAATACACCAGGACTGGATGGATTCCCGGCCTTATTTTATCCTGGGGGATGAGGTGACTTAAGTAGTGGAATGCAGCTGGAATTCCAGGAAACTGTACAGAGAAATTAATTATACATTCATAGCCCTTATCCCAAAGAAGGCAGATATTAAGAATTTTGAAGATTTTAGGCCAGTCTCATTATGCAAAACTATCTATAAGATCCTGACAAAAACTATGGCAAATGGGATGAAGAAATTGTCCCCTGCATTAATTGCAGATGGGCAAACAGGGTATGTACCGGGCAGATCAATCTTAGATAGAGTAATCATTGCTCAAGAAGCTATTCACTCAATCCAACATAATAATGAAGTTGGCATGCTCATTGAAATTATAGCAAAAAAGCTTATAATAAAGTGGATTGGAGGTTGAATTGTTCCTACTGACTTCTGACTATACCAATAAACGTTGGCAATGGCTGAACTATAGGCTGGGATGGAAAATAACATTCTCAAAGTTTATTGGGCTGTGAGCTTCCCGCAGAAAAAAGGAAAGGATTTATAAAACAATCTATGGATGACAGCACCCTCGCTGCTGATATGGGAAGTGTGGAAGGAGAGAAATAGAAAAAAATTACAAAGAAATAAACATGATAGTAGAACAGCTTACGAACAAGATTGAGGCAGCTATTGTAGAAGTTGTCAACAGCAAAAACATAAATGTGAGTAAAAAGAAAGTTTTCTCCATATGGGATGATAGGATCATGAATAAATAGATTGGACTAAAGATACCTTTGTTGGGAAAAACTTGGACGAATCAAATATGCTGCATTAAAATTGCAAATCGGAAGCTCCTCTGGAGGGCTAGATTAAGCTGAACTTTGATGGTGCTTCAAGACATAATCCAGGAATTGCTGGGATTGGATGCTATATTCAAAACTCAAAAGGTCAGACAATTGCTGAAGTAGCAAAACCAATTGGTAAGGAATGCAACATTTCTGCAGAATTCGTAGCCTTGTTGGAAGGACTGTTAGTATGCAAAAGACTTAAGGTGGATAGAATTGTTATTGAAGGGGATTCTGCCATGGTAATTAATGCTATAAGGAAGGGGCAACCCCAAACTGGAGACTCAACGGACTGGTTCATAGCGTTATGGAGATTCTAAGTGTTTTCAGACATGTAACTATCAATCACATTTACAGAGAAGGGAATGGGGAGCCAGATAAGCAGGTGAATCTTGGGGTGGACAAAGTATGGATTGAAAGGAAGGAGTGTGGATAAAAATGAGGACTGTGTGTCTCTGCTTCATAATGCTTGCCTCGTTTCAGTTTTAAAATATTTTGTTCTTGCTTACTGAGCCCCTATGGCGAAGACACTGATATCTTATGATATTTAAGGCCAATATACTTTACATGATACTGATTTTACCTTAAGTTAAAAATGACTTTGTTATGGGGATGACTCTGGGAAGTAATGTAAAGGGGTATAGCTTTGTTTGATAGCTTCACTGTTTATGAAAAACTGCTGGTCAGTAACTCCTGGTAGTATTGATATTGATAAGGGTCAAACATGAATACATAAAAACATACACACACACACACACAAACAGATATATATTCACAGATTTGTTCACACAGATGCACCAATATCACTCTTTCCGAAGTTTAGGCATTTATTTCTATGAAATAAATTTGCATGGTTTCCTTTGGCAAAGAAGCATAATGTTATCTTATGGTTGTACGAATGGCTGGTGATGTACTCATTGCAAAACTCAGATCGCGGTTACTATTATGGTTATTTCAGATATCTATCTGCTCTGTGATAATTATGGCTGACAGATAGTTAATTGAATGAGATACAAATTAATTGATAGAGAACATGGACTAATGGTTATAATGAAAAGAAGGAAAGAATATCTACAGGGAATTCATGCTTATTTTTGTAACTTCCCAAAGACTGATTATCCTAGGAAAATTAATAAATATATTTTTTAATTACTATACTGTATATCTGTAAGAGTATGGGTGTATGTGTGGAATAGGTCACAAAGTGATTGGTTATATCTGGAAAGATTTAATTCACAGTTCACTGCAATTATGCTTCTATTATCTTAGATATTTCCAGTATGGACTTTTTGGATGGCCGCTTGGATTATGGATTCTTAGAATATCATGCGAAGTTGCATACCTATTAATATACTGAGGTGTATGATTGAGTTTTTTAAGATTCATTTATATGAGTGTGTTGGTTTGTACATGTAGATATCAGAAATAGATGACTACACTTACCTACTAATGCACTCATCTATAGATGTGGCTCTTTCGATCTCAGTTTATATCTCAGTATGTTGGTAGACATGTAACTTCACATTGACTAATGTCAAAGGATAATTTTTCCAGTAGCAGCATTTACAAGTTTATTTAATTTCCAATTCATAGTTGTTATTCTGCATCCCTACATAATGGTTATAGGATGAAAGGATTTCTACAGTGGACATCTTGAATTATGTATGAATATCACTAATGTCTGGTGCTGCAGGATATCTTTTACTAACAACTGGTAAGATAGAATTTGGCTAATTCTGGCAGGCAACACTTGTAGAAGTCAAGACACTCCTGAAAGATAAGGACATCAGTGTCTATCATGGCTTAGGAGCCAACAATTCCATGTATCACAACATGTATCAGCAAACTCTATGTAAAAATGTAAATAAGATTGTAACAAAAGTTCACTTGTAACTCCTTGCCTCTAAGAAAGCCAGGCAAGGTGAAGGCCAAATTAGTAATATAATTGTTATATTAAATGATGTAATTATTGAGGTACTATAATTGGTAATATAATTATTGATAATATAATAATTACATTTTATGTGATAATATAATATTTATTGAGATAATATATTTACATTATATTTATTGTGATAATTATATTATATTTATTGCGATACTATAATTACATTAGTGATAATCTAATTATATTATTGTGATACTATTATTATCAATTAATTATATAATTAATTAGAAGAGAAATATATATTTAATTATTGGGGCCAACTTGGAAGAGTGGCATCCCTTGGTGAAGGGGCACCTTTTATTGGTATAAAGGAAATCCTCTCTCAAGAATGAAATGAATATGCACAATCTGCTAGATCTGAGAAGCAGCAATGCTCAGGCTAGATAATCATGGATTGTCAATGGTTGGGAGGCAAATCAGTACCCGTGGTTAAATAAGCACAGAAAAACAACATGGTATCAGAGCCATGGTTTCAATTTTATTTTATTTTTCAGATTAATTTTCATTATTCAACAAATACTGGCAGCACCTTGGCAATGTCAACTGGCACTAAGTGTCTATGCTATCAGTACATGCAGGAGGGAACCGAGTCTGGTCACTGCAACAGTGGTCAAATCGGCAAGTTTACAGTGGCTGACTTGGAGATGCCATGTTGGATCTTCACTGGTTGTGAGATGGTTTGCAGTTTGAAATAAGGCGGATCTTTCTTTGCTGGCATGACCGTGGATCGCCACTGTCGAAATGTGTGTATAAAATACTGCAGACACGGCTTGTTGGGTTGACAAATGTTGAAACTCACCACAATGAAGGGGGAGATGTAAGCTGATGATTGTGTCAAGCCTACATGGAAGGTTTAAGTCTGTGTTTCTTGTTTTTATCAGCAATGATTGAAGTCTTGTGATATAATTTATGAAGCAATCAAACTACTAAGAGAAAATACAACTATACTTGAAGAGGTTGTGATAGCAAACAAACAAATATACTTTGTTTTATTTGTTCACAAGCTTACACGGCAGAAAGCCTTACAGCAAAATGACACAATATTGTGTCAGAAACCTTGAATGGACAGCAATTATCACATATTCGAAGCAGCGCTCTAAGAAATTGCACAAACAAGCACGGCAACTATATTGAAGCCATAATACATGTTGATAAACTGCTATTAAGATATACAATCTGTTAAAGATATATCTATTATTTGGTTTGAGCAGGGTAGTATTCTATGGCAGCAACTTCATCAGTGATATTTGTTAAAAGAGGTGATTATCTTTAAAGAATGAAGCAGGTTATTGTATGATGGCACTTGTCACTTCTTTCATTTGGAAAGTCATCTGAAGATGTGTATTTAGACTCAACTGTTGCCTTCAGGATAGACATTTTTATTAAGTATCATTTATTCATGCCTTCTGCGTTTGGATGTAACACGTTCTAGAAGGGAAGATACTTCAAATCTCTATATATGAAACACTGTGTCGTTATGGAGAGGAATTCCATCAATTTATGGATGTATTGATTGCAGTTGTCTGGTCAGCCGACTGAAAGCAGTGGTATAGTGCGACTCCCCTTATGGGCTCAGAATTGAGCAGAATGTGTCTGTGGGTATTCAAACTGTCTATACTTGAGAGCCTCGTTGCATCCTGAACAAGTGGTGATTAAAGGAGGGAAAGAAATTAACCATTAAAGTTGTTATCTCCTAATCATACTGTGAACAAGAGATTCGCATGAGTACATAGTCAACGGGCTTAACTGATTTGTGGAGTTGTCACAGAGATCTAGCCTTCACCTTGTCTCTGTTTCCATAGGGCTCACGGCTTAGAGTTGCTGAAGAATTCAATAATGTTACCAGCTATTTATATCTATGAACATTTTAATAAACAACAGAGGATGTGTGTGAACTGCTGAAAACAAGAGAGTGAGAGCTTCATGTTTGAAAGATTCTGGGAGAAAGCCTTTGCTGAAGAGTATGTGTATCCAATGAAACTTTGAAGCAAAGTGAAGGCATTGTTTATGATTAAGACTACGTGAATGCTCCAAAGACAAAAAAAATCTGAATTGTATAGTGTGCTACAAAAATCAGCTTGACATTTTAATTTAAGGCATTGTTGCTCAAGGGGTTCAAGTATTGCCTAGAGGCATTATCCTTTGACTACATGATATAAGTATTTTATGAGTATACCTTTGAATATTGATCATGAATTTTATGTAGTTAATTCATGCTATAACTGATGCAGGAGCATCCAGAGGTATAAGGGCAATCCTGTGTCACCCAAAAAAATGTACTTAGACTTAGTTTCTATTTTATGTCTTTACATTTTTGGATACCCATTTGGCTCAAATAAAGGTTCCAACTCTCATAGTTCAACTATCAGTGCATTTAAAAATCCCGAAAAAATAGGAGCATGCAATTTGACCATCATTTTGGTGACCTAGAAGGTGTGACTTGGCCAGATGAATGTAATCGAGATTTAGAGCATTCCAGAAAAAGAATCAGGTCAAAAGGCCCCACGGTTTGAAAGTTATTGCAGTTTTTCGGGTTTTGGAGACCCCCTAAGAATGCTTCAAAGTCAGGTTTGGGGCATTAAATGACCTCGAAAAGGGTCGAAAAATGGGGGACGAGCAAAGCTTGTCCATAGGGCTATAGAGCGCTTCGAGAGCTTTCCGAAAATGTAAACGGTTCGTCAATCGGAGTTACGGTTCAAAAGTTATGCCTCCCGGAAGTTCGGCTACCGTTTCTGGATTCTTCTAGAATTGCACCGACTTCTAACGCAGCTTCCGGAACCTTCCATTTTGTCGGTGGATGCTTACTAGCACTTTCTAGAATGTACTCCTAGTCCTTAACCCTCCGGGGTCTATTTAAGGAGATTTCTGGCATTGTAAAAGGCAGTTCGGATTGGAGCTTGAGAGGAGGTGCTAAAAGGAGAAATATTCTCCAGATTTATGCTATTGTAAGCCCGCAGGGCATGTTTTGAGTTTATTTTCTCTGCACTGTTTGTACCAGCTTATTTTCTCAATTAATATAATTTCCCCTTTCTATTGTGTCTATTCTGGTAGTTGGATTGTGTCCCCATCAAGTGGTGTCAGAGCGGGTTTTCCTGAGTGTGTAGACAGAGCGCCGACTGTGAGGCAGTTTGCACCAGGACTGTGTGGTTGTGGGTTCGAGTTAGAAGATGCCTCCACGAAGAGAGCGTGGTGGAAGGGCCAGAGCTGTTGATCCTGAGGAGGTTAGAGCCCTCCAGAGACAGGTACAAGCATTGCAAGAGGAGCTTCGTAGAGGAGCAAATATTGCCGCAGATGACAATAGTGAGGATGACAATGAAGAGGAAGTAATGGAAGTTGACGGGGAAGTTCTGAATCCTATAGAGGAAAGGCTTTTTAGGGCCATTTCTAGGTTTGGGAAAAGACCTACAATTGAAGTGGGTATATTTTCGGGAAATTTGAAACCAGATGAGTTGATCGACTGGATCAATGAACTGGACGAATACTTTGAATATGAGGATATAAGGGACCCAGATAGGGTTAAGTTTGCAAAGGCCAAACTAAAAGGCCATGCCAAAATCTGGTGGCAAGAGATTCAACTGGAAAGACTTAGAAGAGGAAAGGAGAAGATCACAAGATGGGATCGCATGGTGGACAAATTGAAGAAGCAGTTCATTCCTGTGGACTACGAGCTTGATCTGTTTAAGAAGATGCATGGGTTAAAGCAAGCAGGAAGATCAGTCCAAGAATATACAGAGGAGTTTTACCGACTCCTGATTAGAGCAGGGCATGTAGAAGCAAATAAGGAGAAGGTTGCTCGTTATATCAGTGGGTTACGACCTAGCATCCAGGAAGAACTAAGTCTGGTAAGAATGACCAGCGTTGAAGAAGCATACCAGTTTGCCCTACGAGTTGAAGAGAAGCTGAGTAAAAGGTTTGAAGGAAGACAAAGAGGGCGCGGTCAAGGAGGAAGGGGAAGCGGTAGATCATCTGGAGGCCGCAATGAAACTCAAAAGAAAAATGAAGATGAGGGTACTAGCAGGAACCAGAGGAATGAGGGTTTCAACCGCTCCCGTGCTCAAGACTTTGGAAATCAAAGAGGAAGAGGTAGAGGACGTGGACAAGGAAGAGGAGGCTTCCGTGGTACCTGTTTCCATTGCAATGAAGAAGGTCATCGTGCCTTTGAATGCCCTCAACGACAAGGAAGGACAGATAGGAGAGCTGAGGGCCAAGCTAGGGTTGCTCATGTGGATGAGGATGCACAATCATCACATTCAGAGGATGCAGAAAGAGGAGAGGCCTTGGTAAATGAAAGAGTCCTACTAAGTGGTGAGAATGAACCAGGACAACGGAGGAGTTTGTTCCGTACCAGATGCAAGTGTGAGGATAAATGTTGTGATGTGATCATTGATGGTGGTAGCACTGATAACCTGGTATCAGAAGAGATGGTCTCTAAGCTAAAGCTCAAGAGGGAGAAACATCCCCAGCCCTATCGGATTTCTTGGGTAAAAGATGATCATAAGGTCCTGGTAAGTGAACAATGTTTAGTAAAATTCAAAATTGGAAGTTACCATGATGAAGTTCTTTGTGATGTTATTTCGATGGATGTTTGCCATCTATTGTTGGGTAGACCATGGCAGTTTGATAGACATGCAATACATGATGGACATGCAAACACATACTCTCTGACAAAGGATGGAGTTCGCCACAAATTGAAGCCCATGAAAAAGGAAGGTGAAAAGGTATGTAGCAGTGCTAGGATTTGTCTTGTTGATGGAAGGAAGTTTTTAGATGGCATGAAACATCAGCGCATGTGCTATGCTTTGATTCCTAGGAAAGATAAAGAAGGTAGTAGTGAAATACCATTGGAAGTTTCAGATTTACTAGGAGAATTTGGAGATATTATCTCTGATAACGTTCCAGATGGATTGCCACAAGTAAGGCAAATCAGTCATCAAATAGATCTGGTTCCAGGAGCTAGTTTGCCTAACAAGGCTGCTCACAGGATGACTCCGACTGAAACAGAGGAGCTAAATAGACAGGTTCAGGAGCTGTTGAGGAAGGGCTTGATTCGAGAGAGCCTGAGTCCATGTGCAGTACCTGCAGTACTTGCACCAAAGAAGGATGGAGAGTGGAGGATGTGTACAGATTCTCGAGCTATAAATAGGATAACCATCAAGTACCGGTTTCCTTTACCAAGGATGGATGATCTTATGGACTGCTTGAGTGGAGCTCAGTACTTCACAAAGATAGATCTGAAGAGTGGCTATCATCAGATACGGATTCGAGAAGGAGATGAGTGGAAAACAGCCTTCAAGACCAAGGAGGGTCTTTATGAGTGGTTAGTCATGCCCTTTGGATTGACGAATGCCCCAAGCACCTTCATGCGGCTCATGAATGAGGTACTTATGAAGTTCTTGGGAAAATTTGTTATTGTCTATTTGGATGATATTTTAATTTTCAGCAAGACTTTGGAAGAACATTTACTGCATATTCGTAGTGTCCTTGAAAGGCTAAGGGAAGAGAAACTGTTAATTAATCTAAAGAAGTGTGTCTTTGCAAAAAGGGAGTTAGTCTATTTGGGATTTGTTATATCACCTGAAGGTCTCAAAATGGATCCAGAGAAGGTAAAAGCCATCTTGGAATGGCCTACTCCAAGGTCTGCTACTGAGGTAAGATCATTTCATGGTCTAGTTAGTTTTTACAGAAAGTTTATTAAGAATTTCAGTGGCATATGTGCACCTCTAACTGATACAATAAGAGGGGATAGAAAAGAGTTCAAATGGACTACAGCAGCTGCGAGAAGTTTTGAGTTGCTGAAGAAGAAGGTGACTGAACAGCCTGTGTTGGCACTTCCAGATTTTAGAAAAGTATTCCAGGTGGATAGTGATGCTAGTGGTAGTGCTATTGGGGCTGTATTAAGCCAAGAAGGTAAGCCTATTGCATATTTTAGTGAAAAATTGAATGATGCAAAGAAGAAGTATTCTGTTTATGATCAAGAGTTCTATGCAATAGTTCAGGCCTTAAAGAAATGGAGGCATTATTTATTGCCAAAGGAATTTGTTTTGTATACTGATCATCAGGCATTACAGTACCTAAATAGCCAAGGTAAATTGAATCAGAGGCATATGAAGTGGGTAGAATTCTTGCAGAGTTATACATTTGTGTTAAAGCATAGAAGTGGAAAATCTAACAGGGTTGCAGATGCATTAAGTAGGAGACAATTGTTGCTTACAACAATGCAGGTTGAAGTAGTTGGGTTTGATGAACTCAAGAATTTGTACCCTGAGGATCCTGATTTTTCTGAAGCATGGAAAGCTTGTAAAGAACCTGTTGCTGTAGATAGAACCAAGTGGTTAGACTATTTGATTCAGGATGGCATGTTGTTCAAAGGTAGTCAATTGTGCATTCCAAGGAGTTCCATGAGGGAAAATCTGATTAAGGAGAAACACAGTGGAGGGATGGCAGGACATTTTGGTCGGGATAAGACCATTGCCATTCTTAGAGAACATTATTTTTGGCCTCAAATTACACAGGATGTGAAGAAGTTTGTACAGAGTTGCCAGGTTTGTCAAGTGGCCAAGGGGTTTAGTCAAAATACTGACCTATATCAGCCATTGCCTGTTCCATCAAGGCCATGGGAGGACATAAGTATGGATTTTGTTCTTGGATTGCCAAGGACCCAAAGGGGTAATGACTCAGTATTCGTGGTGGTTGATAGGTTCTCCAAAATGGCACATTTCATTCCATGCCACAAAACTCATGATGCTGTCCATATTGCAGACTTGTTTTTCAAAGAGGTGGTAAGACTACATGGTCTTCCAAGAAGTATAGTTTCTGACCGAGATACTAAATTTGTGGGGTATTTCTGGAGGACATTGTGGAAGAAGTTGAGAACAGACTTGAAATTCAGTTCCACGCATCACCCACAGACTGATGGCCAAACAGAAGTGGTAAATAGAAGTCTGGGCAATTTGCTGAGATGTTTAGTTGGAGATAAGCCCAAGGGATGGGATTTGATTCTACCACAGGCAGAGTTTGCTTATAATAACTCTGTAAATAGGAGTACTGGAAAAATCACCATTTCAAATTGTATATGGAAATAGCCCAAGGACTGCACCAGAATTGAGGAAGATAGAACAAGGGGAGAGAACAAGTGTTGAAGCTGAGGATTTTGCTGAACACATCAAGCGTCTACATGAAGAGGTCCAAGCACACATTATCAAGATGAATCAAGAGTATAAAGCTAGGGCTGATCAAAGGAGAAGACATAAGGAATTCCAAGTAGGGGATCTTGTCATGGTGCACTTACGAAAAGAAAGATTTCCAGTTGGTACTTACAACAAGCTGAAAATGAAGAAATTTGGCCCCTGCAAGGTTTTGAAGAAACATAACTCAGGAAATGCATATGAGGTGGAGCTGCCAGATGGTATTCACATTTCTCCCATTTTCAACATTGCAGATTTAACAGAGTATCATGATGATGGTGCAGATGAGGAGCTGGTTTTCGAGCCATGCCCAATTCCTGCTTCTAAGAAGGAGGAGATAGAAGACATTCTAGATCATCGTGTGGGTAGGAGTACCAGAAATAGGCAGTATGAAGAGTATTTGGTCAAATGGAAAGGACGACCGATCGAAGACTCAACTTGGATTTCAGCAGCTGAGGTTTCCCATTTGGGATTTCCTCTATCATCCATAAAGTGACAGGGTCACTTTTCAATCTACCCTGGGTGTCTGATGCAGGAGCATCCAGAGGTATAAGGGCAATCCTGTGTCACCCAAAAAAATGTACTTAGACTTAGTTTCTATTTTATGTCTTTACATTTTTGGATACCCATTTGGCTCAAATAAAGGTTCCAACTCTCATAGTTCAACTATCAGTGCATTTAAAAATCCCGAAAAAATAGGAGCATGCAATTTGACCATCATTTTGGTGACCTAGAAGGTGTGACTTGGCCAGATGAATGTAATCGAGATTTAGAGCATTCCAGAAAAAGAATCAGGTCAAAGGCCCCACGGTTTGAAAGTTATTGCAATTTTTCGGGTTTTGGAGACCCCCTAAGAATGCTTCAAAGTCAGGTTTGGGGCATTAAATGACCTCGAAAAGGGTCGAAAAATGGGGGACGAGCAAAGCTTGTCCATAGGGCTATAGAGCGCTTCGAGAGCTTTCCGAAAATGTAAACGGTTTGTCAATCGAAGTTACGGTTCAAAAGTTATGCCTCCCGGAAGTTCGGCTACCGTTTCTGGATTCTTCTAGAATTGCACCGACTTCTAACGCAGCTTCCGGAACCTTCCATTTTGTCGGTGGATGCTTACTAGCACTTTCTAGAATGTACTCCTAGTCCTTAACCCTCCGGGGTCTATTTAAGGAGATTTCTGGCATTGTAAAAGGCAGTTCGGATTGGAGCTTGAGAGGAGGTGCTAAAAGGAGAAATATTCTCCAGATTTATGCTATTGTAAGCCCGCAGGGCATGTTTTGAGTTTATTTTCTCTGCACTGTTTGTACCAGCTTATTTTCTCAGTTAATATAATTTCCCCTTTCTATTGTGTCTATTCTGGTTGTTGGGTTGTGTTCCCATCAATAACTTAGAGAATAGTGAATCGTGTATGCTTGGAATATTAGTCAAGACATAGGCTAATTTTTCTAAAATGCTTCTAGGACAGATCGAGAAGCATAAAATGATGAGAGATTGCATTCAAAGGGAGTCCAGCAATCCTTTAGAGGCAACCTTGGACGATGAAGTCAGGAGGTTGAGCTTCAAAGGGAGCAGCTAGAGAATCTGCTTCATTTGACTTGAAGAAAAATTGGTCATATTGATTCAAAGGGAGTATACCATGATTTCTCTAAGTGACAGAAAATCGTAGCAGTAAGAGGACTATGATTCATCGAATGGAGTTCCATGTGTGTACAATGGAAGGACTTTATGTTGACAACTAGGTCATGATATTCTTGATAAATGGATACTTAGTGAACTTAGAATTCATCAAGAGTGATGCAAACTCCAACCTTGTATTTCACAATAGGTCAAAGCATTTGGAGATCAAATACAACTATATTAGAGATATGGTGCAAAGGAATGTTAGTCAGTTGAGGTACACTAGTTGGCAAACTAAAGTTTGTGCATATTTGGGAGAAGCTTGGAATTGTGGAGAATGGGGCCCTTGCTTAGAGGGAATCTTAGCTTCAGTGATTCTTTGAGATAATTAATTTTTCTCCATGAGGGAGAAGTTTGAAGTATAAACCCTTGTTTACAAATTCTTCTTTGTGAGAGAGAAGTTTGAGGTGCAATCCATTCATGTGTGAATCACTACTCATGATATATGGGTCGATGAGTTTGACTCAAAAACTACACAATTAAATCCTAATAGCAATATCACAACTTGACTTGTCGTGGAAAATATCTCCTACTTATCAATTGATGAGCTTAAGGGGCTTTCTAATGAATGGTTCATAAAGCACAACACTTGGGGTTGCAAGCAGAGTGGGTTTAACCATGTTGGGAACTCCGTAGTTAAGCATGCTCAAGTTGGTGCAATATTGGGATGGGTGACCTCCCGGGAAGTCCCAGTGCTTCACCTCTGTGAGCATCACCTAGATCTAATGAGTGCTAAGTGTTCCATTTATTCTCATGAGAGATGGATTCATGTGTGAATCACTACTCTTGATATATGGGTCAAAGAGTTTGACTCAAAAACTACACAATTAAATCCTAATAGCAATATCACAATTTGACTTGTTGTGGAAAATATCTCCTACTTATCAATTGATGAGCTTAAGGGGCTTTCTAATGAATGGTTCATAAGGCACAACACTTGGTGAAGGTTTTGCAAATGGGATTTCAGCTGGAGTGGGTTTAACCATGGAGGCAAATTCCTAGTTAAGCACACTCAAGTTGGATTTGTACTAGGATGGGTGACCTCCCGGGAAGTCCCAATGCTTCACCTCTGTGAGCATCACCTAGATCCAATGAGTGCTAAGTGTTACATTTATTCTAATGAGAGATGGATTCATGAGTGAATTACTACTCATGATATATGGCTCAATGAGTTTGACTCAAAAACTACACAGTTAAATCCTAATATCAATATCACAATTTGACTTGCAGTGGAAAATATCTCCTACTTATCAAGACCATGATCCTCAAGACCCATTGCAACGATAGACTAAGTTGCCCTATCAATGATGGTACACTGATGTGAACTAAAGGTGACATCCAACTATGGAGAATGTCGCAGCAACTGACTGAGTGAGAGTAGATTTAGTTCCATCCTTGGAACATAGTACACATCGAGGAAAATGAGATTCCTCCTAGCAAACTAAATTTGAATGTTGCCTTTGCCGACAACGGTGTACTCTTCTCCACCACCAAAAATAACAGAATTTGAATAAGGTTGGTAGTCAGTGAACCAATCTTTGCGGTGGGTGAAATGACGAGAGGCACTTGAATCAATGTACCAAGCAGACAACTTTACATAATCTACTAGTCTTTTAGCCATGAAGGCATAAAAAGCAGGTTTTGCCTGCTCAGTGTGCTCTACACTTTCGCTTAGGGTTATGAACCTGATTGCTTAGATTGGGCTGCTAAGAATTTCCGACATTCAACCTTCATGTGACCATACTTGTAGCAATAGTTGCATTGAATGTTTTTCTTCTGGGAGCCTTCTGAACTTGGAACAGAGGATTTATGCTGAGAAGACCGTTGAGACTTGCCTTCATCCTTCTGAAAGGATTTAGCAGCAAAGGCTTAATTTGTGGAGGTAGAGCTAGAACCGCTACCAAATTGTTGATTTCACCGATCTTGCTGAAGCATAAGTGTGTAGAGATCGATTAACTTCAAATCAACACCTGAAGACGTGATGTTGAGAGTCTCGATAAAATACTTGTAAGACTTTGATAAACTCTAGAGAATGATAACAAAAATGTCCTCTTCCTCCATCTTGCGACCAATGGCAAGCAACTGATCACGGATCTCCCGAATCCTATTCAGGTGAGCCTTGAACGAGGTTCACTCATCCATGATAACAGAAAACAAAGTGTTCTTCAAGAAGAAAGCTCTAATTTTGTCAGAAGTCTCATGAAGATTTTTGAGTTGTGCCCATATCTCGGCAATTGTCTTGTCGGATGGAATCTGAGAGAGTTGATCATCAACTACGGATAATTTGAGAAGCATCACCACCTCTCGATTATTCAAATCCCACATATCTTGATCTGTACCAGGGGCAGTCAAATACATTGTAAAACCCAGAACAATCTGATCAATATTCCAATATTCAAAAATTGTTATTCTCCGCTGCTTCCAAGTGCCATAATTTTGACCATTGGATTTTGAATTGCTCTCGAGTAGAATATTAGTCAATGATCCCATAGCACGTTTTTCATTGAAAGAAGCATGAAAATTTGTAAGGGCACGTTTTTCGATGCAATATTTCAAAAAATATTGCTCTGATAATTTCGAACAAGAAATTATAATATTTTTTAGAAAAATTCAAAGAATTGGCTCTAATACCATATTACAAAGTAATTGGTAAAATACTTGCTTCTTATTAACGAAGACCAAGAGGTATATACAAAAGAATAAAGCGATGTTTCCTTAGGAAAAGATCGTAAAGAATAGAAATATTCTATAATAGCTGAAAGAAAGTTAATAGATAACAACAGCTAGTAAATATTAGAAACATTCTAATATTTACGATAGATAACAAACAAATAATCATTAACTAATAACAAAAGCTTACCTATTATCGTAATACGTCAACCATAGCATTTGACCTTGAGAAATATCATTAATGTAAAATAATCTAGGGTGGTATGGTGTAGTGGAAAAGACAAATAAGAAGGCATGTTTGAATACTAATTAAAATATGGGAGTATATGGAAGCCTTAGAAATTGTGAAATATATTGTTAGTCATAGTTTAATATTAAAACCCTAATGTTGATTTAAAAAAACCTAAATTAAACTATGTTTTGTAGTATTAATCATAGTAACGAGAATCGCCTGAATCGGCGATTCCGCGACCTGATTCATCTTGCGCGATTTTTTTTGAATCGTGAATCAGTATCGCCGATTTTTGGGCCATGAATCGCCTGAATCGCCGATTCAGGCAATTCATGTAAAAATCGCCAAAATCGCCTTAAAAAATCGGCTATGAATCGCCCGCGGCATGTAAAAAGGGAAGTTGAAATTTTTTTTTAAATCACTTGTTTTTTCACTTTGTTTTTGACCTATTCTCTTTGTTATAACCCTAAAGGGCCTTCTATTTGTGAAGCATGAGTAGAAGAGAGGAAAAGTGAGAGAGAAGAAGAGAAAAGAAAAGCCATAGGTTTCCAACCGGTAAGAAGGAGGAGCACCAAAGAGATCAGCAGGCCATTTAGGGAGCCCATCAATTGCTTTGGGAGCATTAAGGAGCCAATATCAACACTCCTCAACTCATTTGCAAGAGGTAAGTGCTTATTTTTTTCTTGCATGTTAGTGTATTATGCATTTTTTGTTAAATTTTTAGTGTATTATGCGTTTTTTGTTAAATTTCTATAGTTTTCAAGAATTTTAGTGTAAATCTTGAATGTTCTTTATTTTTACTAAGTTGCAAACTAGGGTTTGTTGTTTTCTAATTTTTATTAGCTTCAAACTTTGATATTTTACATTAAAAAATTTATTGCAGCAGCCTTTGCTCTCATTTGTCGCAAATTCCAATGGGTAAAAAAGATGAATGTTGGAAATATAATGAAGAGTTTCCTGGAAGAACCAAATATCAAACAAAATGCATGTTTTGTAAAGAAAAAATAACTTCCGGAGGTATTTATAGATTGAAATTCCACATTGCTGCTATACCTGGACATGATGTTACAGTTTGCACTCACCAAACTCCTGAGGCAAAACACACTTGCTTAATGGCATTAGAAAAAATTGAAAAAGACAAAGCAAATAGGAAAATGCAAGTTGAAGGGTTAAGGGGTATTGGCTCCCATGTTCCCGCATCCGCAGCCGCATCCACATCTGCATCTGCATCTGCATCAGCTTCCGCATCCATAGGTTGTGTTGGAGAGGGTTCTTCTAGGCCTCCTTTTTATCCTAGTTCTTCTGCTCGTGCTAATGCTAGTGCTAGTCGGTCACATACTGAGACAGAGTCCCACACCAACCTATTGCAACCTAGAGTGCGGAAAAACAGAATGGATAGTTACTTTGTGCCCCGCACTACTCCTAGTTCCCAACCCACGCTTGAGGGCATGGGTTTGAACAAGGAGATTCACGATGCTGCCAGAAAGGAGATATGCAAATTTTGGTACTTTTGCAACATTCCATTTATTGCAACCAGGTAATTGATTCTTTTTTCTTTGTTTTCTTTAAAGCTAAAATTAAAAGTAAAAGTAAAACTTTAATTATATCTACTTGTTTTATAATTTGAGTCTTTGACATCTAAACTTTTATTTGTGACAGGGCTCCTTATTGGCAGAATATGATAGATGCGGTTGTTATTTGTGGTCTGGGGTTTAAAGCCCCAACTAAGGTTGAGTTGAGCGGATACCTCCTGGATTAGATGGTAGAGGACATGAGGGTTGACCTCGAGGAGAACCGAAAGGAATGGATTGCAAAGGGTTGCACCATCATGACTGATGGTTCGACCGATAGGAGGAATAGAACACTCCTCAATTTTCTTGTATCCTGTGGAGGTGATTGATCATTCTACTTTCCTACATACATTGTAAATTTTGATTTGTTGAATGCTAATTCGTTAATGATCCATTTAATATTATAATTCGTTGTTTTGTTACTTGTAGGATATACCATGTTCATAAAATCCATTGATGCTTCCGCACATGTGAAAAATGCCACATATTTATGTGAGGCCATTGAGGAAGTTATAGCAGAGGTGGGAGAACAAAATGTGATCCAGGTGGTGACGGATAATGCAGCAAATTATGTTGCAGCAGGTAAACTTTTAACTTTGCAAGTTTTGAAAATAAATTTATTTGAATTTTGAAATTTGAGTTTCTAATTGACTTAAAATTGTTGTAGGTAAACTTTTGATGGAGAGGCACCCCACCATATTTTGGTCCCCTTGTGCGGCACACTGCATTGACCTCATATTGGAAGAAATTGGCAAACTTGAGTTTGTCAAGTCATGTGTGGAAAGGGCAAAAAACATATGCAAATTCATTTATAATCATGCATTTGTCCTTAGCACAATGAGGAAGTACACAAAAGGCAAGGAGTTAGCTCGCCCAGGTATCAAGAGGTTTGCCTCGAATTTCATCACCTTGCAGTCCTTGTTGACATCAAGGGATGGATTGAGGAGCATGTTTGTTGGGCAGGAGTGGATTTGCTCTTCCTATGCTACGACCACTGTAGGGTTAGATGTGGCGGATTGCATATTTGATGAGGATGGTTTTTGGAAACCCGCTAGAGAAATCCTTAAGGTAAATTTATTGCAATTTAACATTTAGTATTTTGCTTTTACTTTAAGTTATATTATTTTATATTTAAGTTTTGACTCAAATTTTTTGTTTTACTTTATATGTAGGTCACTGAGCCCCTTGTAGCTTTGCTACGAACTGCTGATGGGGAGAAGCCCTCTATGGGCTACATTTATGAGGGCATGGATAGGGCCAAGGAGGCCATCAGAGCCCAATATGCAGGAGTGCAGGAGAGGTATGGCCCTATTTGGGATATCATCGATAGGAGATGGCAAAATCAGCTCCATCGACCCATCCACGCAGCAGCTTACTATCTGAATCCGGCATTTCGTTTCCGTCCTGAGTTCAAGGCGGATGCGGAGGTTCTCACTGGCTTATACACAATGATTCAAAGATTGAGTAGCGATGAAAATAGCATTGCTGCGATTGTTGAGCTAGACCAGTTCAACAATAAGGAGGGGCCACTTTTCTCTGGCAGGATGGCCATAAATGCTCAAACAACACTACAGCCAGGTAAAAAATAAATAATATATTCAATGTTCATGAATCTAGATTCTAAACTTAAAGTTGATTATATAATGCATTAATTTTAGAGTTGTAATTTGTAAATGAGACTAATTGTTTTTGTTTTTTCCTTATTTCAGATAGATGGTGGCAAATGTTTGGGGCCACAACCCCAAACCTTCAAAAAATTGCCATCTGCATTCTGAGTCAGCCGAGCAGCGCTTCTGGATGTGAGCGCAGTTGGTCCATGTTCGAGCACATCCACTCGAAGAGGAGAAACAGGTTGACAGTGCAGAGGTTGAATGATCTTGTCTTTGTTCATTACAACCTTCGTCTTAGGATCAGACAAATTTTGGGCACTGACTCCTCTCCGATCATTCTAGAGGAGATTGATCCAAAATCAGAGTGGATCACAGAGACCGTGGACCCAGTCTTCACTGAGGAAGACCGCGTGTGGGTTGACCACGTGGATGTAGAGGTTGAGGCTGTGACTAGGGCAGAAGAGGCAGCTAGAGCACGTTCAGGCATTGGTAGACACACACGCGCACGCACAGACGCAGGCCCTAGCGACTTTATTCATGAGCCCATTGCCCATGCAGGGGACATGGCTCGGCGGTCCTCTAGGACCTACCTTACACGCCTTTCTCATAGGCAAACTGGATACTCAGAGGCTGAGGTTGAGGCTGCAGCACAGCTAGAGGATGATGATGAGGATGATGAGGCTTGAGTTGGAGCCTTGTTTTTATATTTTGTTTACACTGTATAGATATTGATAGTGATACTGAATCACTAATAGACATATGTTTCAAACTTTCATGGATCTTCATCTTAGATTTATACATACATTTATGATTTGATGTCTTATAGATCTTCATGATTTCATCTTACTGATTCTATGATTTGAATCATTATGATCATTTGATTTTTATTTACTTCAGCTAGCATACAATTTACATTTTAGTACATAATGATAACATAGTTACGTATGTGATGGATTTTATGTTTCATGTTTATGTATGTTAGATTCTATTAGTATTTGATGATGTTATAGTGTTTTTAAGTTATATTCAATAAAGGGTGCATGAAATAAGTCTTAAATTGTTAAAATCTTTACATTTAAAGGGTTTTTTCAAATTTTCCGATTCACCCCCGATTCACGATTCGATTCGGCCATGCCGATTCCGATACGATTCCGATTCACGTTACTTTGGTATTAATCTAGTTTGCCAAAATATAGTCTATGATAATCTCATAAATTGCAAACATATGATTGTGTAACTAACCTATATTTAATGTTTGCCAATCTACAACTACAGTTTTTTCAATATTAGCAAAAATTAAATATGATCAGTTACTAAATATAAAGTTCTTTATGTTAGAACTCAAGAATAAATGCAATGCAAAAATACACTGAAATCTGAATATCTTTACATCTAAAAAAGATAATGTTAGCATGATCGCTCTTTGCAAATGTTCCATGTATGCAAACAGTTGTTGATTTCATTTTCTCATCTAAACCAATTTAGTAATTCATTTTTACAAGCACAAGAACAAGAGCAGTGGCAAATGGGCTTCAAATGAGTGGAATATCCTTTTTCAAAGCAAAAGGACCAGCAGCGACATGCGTTCTATAAGTACCTAAGAGATTTGACACTGCTTTTCATTTTCATATGCCAACTTATGCCTTGAAGCTCTACCATAGATTTGTTGTTTCTTTTGAAGCATTTTCTATTAATTCTTGGGAAAATTTGTTATCGGTTTGAGTTTGTGATGTTAGTGGAATTTTATTACTTGCAAGATAGCTCTCTTACTTTTTTGTTTATTTGTCATTATAGGATTAGCAAGAGATGCAGTGTGTCATGACATGGGAAGTGAAATTTCATGTAACTGCTCTTGAAGTGTAATTGCATATGAAAGGAATGAATGCAATGTCCCTTGGCATGTAATGACGAATATGGAATGAAACAATGCATTTGCTTGAAGAGGTGGAAGGTGGAGTGAAGTGAAACGTGATCAAGTTCTTGGGAAAGAACTTGCAATTTCTTCCAAAAGAAGAAAAACAAGAAAACAAACAAACAAACAACGAAGACAAGCACAAAAGAAACACGTAACTTTGGTCTTAGACTCAAACATGTCAACAAGCAAGATACTTCAAAATGCAAATTCAAAGTTAGAGTTTGGGGAAAATCCGAAAATATGAAAATGAGAATTTTCATCATATTTAAAGGAAAAATGCACTATTCATGACATATATATGAACAAGTGTGCAACTTCAAGCTAAAATATGCATGGAAATAGCAAGATAAGCATGAAGATAAGCATGAATTGATGAGCAAGTTTGAAAATGTCCCCTTACTTGGAGTGCAAAGAGCCAGAGCAACAAGAATCATAAACTTTGAAAACCAATTCTCCTCCAAATCCAGATTCTCGAACAATAATTTGACTTCTTCTATACTTGCATTCCACAAATCCTAATGAGCAATGAAGGGTCGAATTTGAGATGAAAATGCCAAATACATGGTTTCCAAAGGCAATAGCATGTACTAAACTCAAAAACAAGCCCTATTGATCCAAACATATGGGCTGGAAATGTCAGTTTTTGAGTGTTTTTAACAAAAATGTCTCATTTTCATGCAAAAATCTGGGTCGTTTTTGCAAAATCGTCTCACAAATGGATATATATTGATCATTTTTTTACTTAGGAATGCAAAAATGTCTTCCCCAAATGCATATACATGAACACAAATGCAAAAATGAGTGTCCAAAATGCAAAAAAAGTGAACGGAAAACCCAATTTTTTGGGCATTTATAGCAAAAACGTGATTCATAAAGGGCATGAAATGAAGTGTTTTTTACTTGTAAAGGCAAATACATGTTCTTCAATAGCATATATACCTCAAAACGACTTACATCTGAGCCAAAAAGTGATCAAAACTGCCCCAAATTTGGGCGTTTTTCACAAAAGCGTGGCTCAAAAATGCAAAAAAATTGGGTCATTTTTGTCTTGGATATGCAAAATCATGAAACCCAAATGCATGTATATGCATAGTTACACCGCCCTGGGGGACGGGGCGACAAGTTTATAGGACGGGGGGACAAAGGGGCCTTATTTTGGGGATGGTGGGGTGACAGCAGGGAATAGGAGGGGGCTATATATATATCCACATATGGTACTTAAAATGCTAGTTACGAATAATGTGTATTGCAATATAAGATATAAAGATGTAAAAGAGTCAATACTTGAACATTGCACTGAATTGGAACATCGAACATTAAACATAAATAGTTGAATCTACAAATAGTCAACACCAAGATGTCCCCCATCCTCGATGGAAGTGGCGGAATCTGGTGGCAACATTGGAGGGGGAGGGGACGAGGTCCCCAAGTCCCCAGTGCATTAAAGTCTCCGAAATGTGGGGCAAAAGGGGGGGGGGGGGGGGGGGGGGAACACATCCTCGTGTTACTATGTGTATATGCATTAAAACTCAAAAACACCCCCTTGTGATGGATTTCAAGCCATTATATGGGCAGATCTAAGCAATTTTTATGAAAAACGTGTTCTTGAGGGAAGAAAACATCATGTTTTTTGCCCTTGAATCCTCAATTTCGGGTTTCTTGAAGATATATACATGCATTTTAGGACAAATCGCACCTTTTAGGTGCATTACATGTTTTAAAATCTTTCAAAATGACTCCTACACAAAATCGCACCTTTTGGGTGCAATTATATATTTTAAATTTTGTTCAAAATGACCTTTAGTGCAAAATCGCACTTTTTGGAGGTCACTGCATGTTTTGAAAACACTCAAATATGTATGTCTCACCTTTTGGGAGTCACTGCATATTCTAAAACACATGTAATGACATGTTTTATGTGTTTTCAAATTGCATTTTCATTCAAAATCGCACCATTTGGGTGCAATTGCATATTTTGATGAAAATGTGCTTGTAGACATGTTATGCACAACTTAAGTGATGAATTAAGCACATGTCAATTTAATTTTTGAAGAAATATTACTCAAATGGGTCATAAATAATATTTACACTATATAGTTAATATATAATGTGCAAATATCTTTTTAAAGGCAATATTTACTCTATTGTTTTGAATTAAAACTCAAAAATTAAATTAAACTATATAGTTTATATAGTCACTTAAGTGAAAAATTAAAAAGAAACTCAACTTAAAAATATAACATAAAGTGCTCTATAAATACTTAAAGTGAAAAATTGAAATGATAAAGTAGTTTAAAAACATAACATCAAGTGAATTTATTTTATATTTTTCAAAAAGTAAATGTCAACTTCAAAATATCAAATGATATTTTAATTCGTGCAGTTGCACCTAAAAGGTTCACTTCTTCAGCACTAAAATGGTCATATCTTTTGATTGCCAACTTCGATTAAGCCCCAAGTTAGATCGAATCAAAGGGAAAACCGAAAGCAATGACTTGAGCAAAACCAAAGGACCAAAAGGCAACAAACACACTCAAAAATGAGAAAAAGGACGTTGAAGGCTTCAAAAATCAAACATAGGCTCAACAAACAGAAAAACTAAAAAGACTTGACAAAAGCCTTCAGTAAAAAGATTCTTTATATCAATTGGGTTTGATTGATTAATCAATACTAACCAATTAAATAATGAATTAAACTCAGAGAAATGTGAAACTAAGTTGAATAAGGGATTCTGCTAGATGAAACGAAAAACTTGGTTGCTCCCATCTCGATGTAACTTCTAAAGAAAAAACTTCCTACTCATGTTAGTTTTTGAAATCCCAAAGACTTAACCATTGAAGGGATAGTTGATGCTATATACAGAAACATAACTAATTCAATGATAGAAAAGATTTTCAGCCAGTAAATATAAGAAATCAAGCATTTAGGGGAAGTGTCTATTAGTTTTCCCGAGAAGCTTGCTTCCAAAAAGATGCAAACATCAATAACAAACCATCCAAGATAATAACTCGGTATCAAAATAAGGGTCAATAATATGTACTACATTTTAATCTTATGAAGTACTATAAATAATTTACATCAATGAAACATTCACTCTTTGTGATCCATCATCAACATAAAAGGAACATCAACATAACATAAGCAAGTTTCAAATCATGAAAAGAATTAATTTTTTAACTTTTTTTCCTAACAATGGAATATACTTTCAACACTCTCGTCCTTGAAATAAATAATGACCAACAATAAAATGACCAACAATAAATTTAGTTGAATTTCTTTAACTCGTCTGTAATTGGTCCAATATTTTTTTTTTAAAATTGTTAGGTACAAAAATTCCCCACTTTTTATTACCACTTAATAATTATTTTATAGAATAAAATAAGGAAATTTATATCATATACCCTATTAAAGAAAATTACATTTTTATCTAAAAATTATTTTACTATCATGTCCAACTATTTTATAGATGAAGAATAAGAAAATTTTGACACCATATTCTATAGAAAAAAAATTCCTAAAGTGAAAAACATTTTATTTTAACACCAACCATACCGTGTGAATTTATTTTCCAACATAAAAATTATTTTATCATCTCTCCCACTATTTTAATAAAATAAGAAATTTTCAATCGTGCTAAAAAAATTACTTTCTAATTTTCAGCAACAAATTAGCTAAACAATACATATATGCAAATTTACAATTCAAGTAGCTATATAAATACTAGAGATATAAAAAGAAAATAACCCTATCCTAATCTAAGGGACGGGGGACGAAGTCCCCAAGTCTGAAGTTGCGTCGTTCGGGACAAGGCGACGGAGTCCCCAAGTCTTATGTGCGTCACTGTCTCTGAGAAAAGGAGCAGAAGGGGGGGGACGTGTGTTCGTGTTACCATGGCTGAAAACAAATATCAGATTATCAAATACAATCCCCAACAATTCTGGACTCATCACTTCGCAATATACCCTATTTTAGAATTGGTTATAGTTAAGGGAACTACAATTTGAGCAACCGCCTCCAACTTGGCATTTTGAAGGCAATCCTACATAATCTAGTTACATAATCGTGACAACTAAACATTCGAAGAGTTATAATTAATTATAAGAGTAATGGGAATCTCAAGAGACCTTTGGTTATAATTTGAAGAGTCTCTCCTATTGTTATATATTTGCATCAAGCAAAGGATATTGTACACTTGAACATTTCATTATCAATAAAGGTTTTCTGTGTTGTGTGGCTGGGTTTTTCCCTTCAATCTCGAAGGGTTTTCCCAGGATAATTCTGGTGTTCTTTGTTTCAATTTTCTCTCTTTTCTTATTGCTGGTTATCTTTATGGATTTCTGGGCTCTAGTTTTAACAATTTTTATATTTAAATTATTATATTGAGAATATAAGTATGATATTATATTATATTATATTATATAATAATAATTATTGTGGTAATTTAATTATTATAATTATAATGATAATGTAATAATTACATAAGTTGTGATAATATAATAGTTAGAGAGATAATATAATTATATTATATGTATTGTAATATTATATTGTGGTAATATAATTATATTATAATTACATTATGTGGTGATAATATAATTATATTATAAGGTGACAATGTATATATATATATATATATATATATAATTCTTGGGGCCCACTTGGAAGAGTGGTGTCCTGCTGCAATACAAGGCAGGTGCATCCCTAGAGGAGATGACCAAGTCCCCAGCGAATAACAACACGGTGGAAAGATAACAAGATATAACTGAAAAAAACTCTTTTATTAATAGTAGATCTTGAATTACATCCAATGAACATATACATGTCTGGCTGTAAGGCCTTCTCGGTCACAGCCAATACATTCCAAATTATAGACCAAACTTGCACCTATCGAGCTATCCTCTTGCTCGGCTCCTACTACTTCTTTACTTGACTTGATGATATTACATATATAGTCACATATATAGCCATTAAAACACATAGGTCAGCTTTGAGTTCACAATCTCCAACAAAGGAAACGTGTTGTACAATATAGGATTAGCCCTCAATGAATTAATGACCAAATACATAAATACATTATAAAAAAATTGACGCCCTTAGATATAGGTCCATGCGATATCCAGCTGTCTAGATCCAAGAGTGCGTAAGCTAACTCTTAAATATAGAACCTCGCTGAAAAAAATACCACACAACGTATGAAGAATAACATAGGAAATCAACATCCGAGAAGATGAAGCATAACTTCCACCAATCGTAACAGTAAATTTTGTGCAGTTAGGATAACGACAGGTCCACAATAAGAAGCCAATCCCGCAAAACCTGGAAAGGACAAATAGGTCTTCGCCAAATCAAATTGTCAAATAGATAACTGGAAAACAAAAAACAAGTAAATATCTTTTTGCGGATGCAAGATTGCCAACAGCCCAAGGATACTCCTGCATCATGTCCCTTGGTGAAGGGGTACCTCTAAATGGTATAAAGTTAGAATGCATCTCTCTCTCAAGAATGAAATAGATAAACACAATCTGTTATATCTAAGAAGCAGTAGTGCTCGAGGGAGACAATTATAGATTGTTCATGGCAAATAAGTAATCATATCAATCTTTATGTCATAATGTTTTTAGTAGTGCACAAGTATAAACTACAGAATATTTCAAACTAGAAGTAAAAATAAAATAAATAAATTAAGAAAATTGTAAATTTAAAAAAATAGTTGTCACAATGATATTATTTGGGATCTTTTATATATATTTTCCTAAGTATTCTTTGGGATCTTTTACATATATCTTTTAAATATAGGATCAGATTAATACATTTTTATAATGTCTTGTATTATTTATTAAATGTTATACAGCTTTCTGTTAAGATTATTTAGTGAGGTTATGATAATGTGGCCCACATACCTTCAATCGTTTCCATTACATGACCTTCAAATTCAATTTACAAGGTAACCACTCCAACCATTGTTCTTGTACGGGGATACTACTGCACACTACAACTTATGCAGAGATATTACTCCAACTATCTCTTCCCCTACAAGCATGACAGTTCACACTCTTAATTTCTGTGGGGATACTAATGCAACTTTCACTTCAAAAACAGGGACTAATGCAACTTCCACTTCACCTACAGGGATCCCATTGCATGGCTTAACTTTTGTGAGAATGCTATTTCACCGACGGGGATACCACATTCAACACACACATCAGAACAAAGAAACCACTTTGGAGATTTGGACCTAGGCCATTATCATGAACCCTATAGTCTTGTAGTAGACCAAAAAATACATATATCTCATACAACATTATTAATTAATTTAATAATAATATTAAAATGTATGTATATGAATCTATTTATTATTAGTCTATCACTTTTCCTTGTGGGCATTCAAGTACTGAAGAAGTCAAGAAAGTTGTCTAGTGCAACAAAATATTATTCAAAGGCAGGAATTGTCTCACTTTATGAGAAAACCCATTTTTCTTACCACAGAAAATCACTTTAAATTAGCATGCATACATATTCCCTATCAATTAACCTACTAGACCTGTTCATTGAAGGTGATAGATTTATAGTTGCAGCCACTGTCACTGCACACCAGACACTTAGCTAACAGCATAGAGAAGCATCCAATGATAGGATTTGCTGCTGCCTGGTCCAATCACAGAGCACTGAACGTCATGCAAAACAAAGTCACATGAGATGTAGTTTTATTAATATTAACTAAGTTAAAGAAAAATGCAGTAAGAGACATATCGTTTAATTTGGAACCTAAGTCACAAATATGCTACAAGGAAATCTTTCAATAGTAGTGGCTAATGGCAGAACTAATAGCATGAGGTGTACTTTTAAAATTGGAATGTCACATTGTGAAGTTCAAATTTTTTTTTAAAAATGTATTCCAAAGATGTTTATAGAGTTTGCTTGCAAAATCAATTTGCAGGGGTTAAATTTTATGGAGATTTTTAACAAATATGAAACATGTTTGTTGAATTTCAAACTTTAAGGATATCATTTGGCTAACTCTGTGACATAGATGATTACCATACATTCACAAGTATTCACCTAACTATGAACTAGCTGCCTATCCAATAAAAGAAATCACAATCCTTCGCAGGTTATTATTTTTCCTATATAAAAGACTTCTCATTTTGTTGATTTCATCAAAGGATGAGATGGTGGTGATGTTTTCATCAGTGGGTAATTCTCTGTTATATGGCCCAAGTTCTCCACCCACATAAGCCACTCCTATTCCCCAATTCTTCATCTTATTGCTTTCTCTTTTGACATTATCTCTTTCTTCTCGACGATAGCAATAAGCTAAGTACTCAAAATTATTAAAAAGATCACAAATAATAAATCTAATCAATTAACTATGATTTCCACTGAGCTTGCTTGGAGTTCAACCTTTTTCCATTTCCAAGAAGAATTTTAGGAGCAAATTTAATGTATATATTGGTTCTCCATGGTCCCCATTATGGATCAACTTGAAGAATAAGAATATCAATTGATTCCCCCTGGACCTATTATCATATATGACGTACATTAGTGACAGTAACTTAATTGGCTGCATGGAAAGCAACATTTAAAGCACTTCAGATACACCATAAAACCATCTACAACAGCAAAAATACAGCAACCTTGTAGTCAAAGGCACACATAAAAGCATGGACCATAAAAGTAGAATGCAGCACCCAATAAAACTTTGTTAAAAAATTTCACTTTGCTTTTTGGGGTTCAGGTAGGTATTGTTTCCCTAATCAATTTGAGCCAAGTACTGTCCAATGTACCTTAAGCAAAAGAATGAAATCGTGGAAAAGAAACATTAAAATCAATGAACAACAAAGAACAAAAAGCAAGATTGAAGCAAACAATTAGATTCTCAAGCATTGTAGTGTAGTAAAGCACAAAGGAACAAACTTATGGTCAAAGGCAGAAAGATAAAAGAAGCCCTTCTTAAAATTTCATTGAAAATATCAATTGTTCTTTCTTTTTTATTATTTTCCTCTTTTTGAAACGGTTTGCAGATTAAATGATAGCAATCAACATTCTTGGAGCAATAATTTATTGCAGATTTAAAAATAGCAGTTGACATTCTTGGAACAATAATTAAATATTCATGAAAGATGAATTATTACGAGTGTCTCAATTTCTACATGCACCTGACTCACAAAATGACTACATATTTATAAAAAGAATCTCAAAACAAATTCATCTGGAGAAAAGAACTACTTACTTGACATTATTATGTAGATTGATGGCCAGTTGCAAATAGCAACTTTCAGCTGCAATGAAAGAACCATGGGACAACCTTATTACTGTGTGTTGCATAAAATCAGCAATAATTAGAATTCCTAGAACAAACAAAACAATAAAAGATCAACGATAACATTTAGTACAAATGATTCCACCACAAGGTAAACAACAGAGAATGCCTTCCAGTACGTAAATGTCAAAATGAAAAGTGGTGCCAAATGATCAAAACAACTGGATAAATTGTTCATAAAATTCTGGCAATATTTGTCGGTATCTTATCCATCACATCAATATGGAAGCCATACAAACAGTGTTTAAACTGCATAGTTACACCACCACGTGAGAGGGGACAGGTTTCCGGTCAGGGGGGCAAAGGAGCCTCAATTTGGGGATGGGGGGGATGGGGGGGAGGAGAGGGGGAAGGGAGGAGTTGTATATACTATATATTATACATGTGCTACA
Organism: Cupressus sempervirens; assembly: GCA_028749045.1. Lineage (NCBI taxonomy): Eukaryota > Viridiplantae > Streptophyta > Pinopsida > Cupressales > Cupressaceae > Cupressus > Cupressus sempervirens. The sequence continues at coordinate 363,575,153 of CM053787.1, read as the reverse complement.
TGAAAAGATGTATAACAATATAAGACATAGAGATGTAAAATTAAAAATACTAATTTACTAAAATTTAAAAACTTTAACATTGCTTTAACATTGAACATGAAAATGGAACGCTGAACATTGAACAATAAATATTAAAATTTTAAATACTCAAATCAGCAAATGGAAGAGTTCTAACTTCTGTTGTATAAATATCAAACAATAATAGTCATAGATATCAAAAGTATGAGTTCCTCATTTTATAAAGATGATTACATTGAGCAGCAGGATATGATATTTAATGTTTATATATCAAAATAAGTACGAACCACAAAATCAAAATGTCAAGGCCCAAAATAAACAAGTTGTGGGCCCACATGGCCAAGGGTTAAAGAAGACCAATAGGATATAAATAAATGTTTTCTTTTTCTCTAAACAAACTTTACTTTTTTGCTTAGATGGGAGACTCTTGGCCGTCCCTTGGAGGGATCGAGGGAGTCCCCTTGTCCCCTCAAGGGACATCCCCCGTCTCTGCCACAACAGTGGCAGACTGGTGGCGTTGCTGGAGACTCCAGAATGGCAAATTCTCGTCCCCGTCTCCGAGACATGGGGTTTTTTTGGAAGGGGGGACGCGTGCCCTTGTTACACTGGTTTAAAGATGAAAATCCTTACAACATTTAAAAGTGTTTCTATGCATCAGCAAATCATGATAACCTACAAATGAGTTTTACCTTTTTTATCAAAATCATATAGCCTACTCAAAAGGCAGAACAAGTTACAATTGCAAGCTAAAGTCAACCAGCTATACATATTACATGCTAAAGAACAATGAAAAATTTTAATATAGATGCCGTTTCTTACAACCCTCTTATTTGGCATAAAAGTATCTTGGTAAAGACAAATATAGGTGCAGCACAAAAATGAATTTATCATTTAAAATTTGATGGAAGGATGTCCTATATTGATTAAAGAAATCTTTCAAACAGGTAGCTTGCTAAAAAGACTTTTAAAAACAAGTCACCAATGAGATTGAAGTTGACAGAAACAGGAAAAAAATCTGTAGGCTTGACTGTTTCTTAGAAAATGTCTAATCAAATCATATGCGCAATTACTAGATAAAATTGTCATAATAATGTTACAATGCATGGAATTGTGATGTTTGGATACATTTAAGCTGTGACTGGTGTGGATATTAATTTGATCCATTATGAATGTCAATATTCCACTAAGCAATTCACCTAACATTAATGCATGAATTTAGGTTAGCTAAGCAGATATCTGGAAAAAAAAAAGTCGATATGTATGCATTCCAGAGTTGATAAGACTAACAAACTATAACAAGAAGTTAGCATCCACAGGTAAAAAGCATAAACCAGCAACAAAAATAAAAGATACAGAGCATCATTTCCTAGACAAACACAACAATAGAGGAAAACTCAAAAAGGGTAAAGGCTCTCCTCCTTAAAACACTATTGCATGAGCTGTTCCAATGGTTTGATGTTTACGCCCTCATAGACTTCTTTTACACTGAACAGTAATACCCTTAAACCATACAAGTTATCAAAAGCTCTCACTTTACCAAAATCCTGCTACAGCTCCACTAAGACCCAGTCACTAAAACAACGGAAAGCTTCACAACTGCAAAATCTTGTTTTCAAACTATTAAGGAATGATCACCTTCAATGAACTCTCTTGGAGATTTTAACAACGAAAAGTTTCAAGAGTCAACCAGGAAGCCCAAGCGCCCTTGTAACTTGAAATGAACCTTTAGACACATCATAAATCTTCCACACCCCATCAACTCTGGCTCTAATCAATTTATGTGACAAGTTTAATCTCAATCAGAACAATACAGCATTCTTAGTTCAGTCAGAGACAAGTATAACCACAGTCAAACTATTGACACATGTTAAACCCCAAACAAACTCGTCAACAATGTCTGAATTATGTCAGTTCAAGTCGCTTCTGAATCTCAGGACCTTCAATGCATCTCTTACTCTTGTCTTTCTCCAACAGCCATCTTCTGAAACTTGGTCTAGCTGTCCATGTGCAAGAATGTGCATTTGAAATTGTTTAGCACAAAGGAGTTAGCTTCAATGATAACAATTAATTGACCAAACTAGCTGACTTAACTGATCCTATTTTTTAATGAGAACAAGTAACCAACCAAATTAGCTAACTTAACTGATCCTATTTCAGATCAAGTACACAGCTCATGGTAGTCATCTAAGTTCCCCTTTAAAATCTATGAATTTACTTTGCATTACTCTGTATACAGGCTTCATATTACAAACCCTGTACAAGTAGCTCTAATACACTGACTGATTATAGAAAAGATCCTCTTTTACTGTTCATTACCCTTTTGTCAATCTTCAATTTGTGTGGGTCTCCTGTCCTTTTCCCCGAGGCAAGATTTATTTCTTAGCAATCAATAGTAGCTACAGTAATCATAAATTTCTTGGTAATGTAGACATTTCAGTTATGAAATGAGCATGTAGCCCAAATTTACAATGTTTTGGGAGGCTTCGTAGTGTAAATCACGTTTTTGGTGTTATAATGATGTAAGTTCAGTCACAGACTTATCAATTGTAATCAATAAGCAAATCAGAAGCAAAACAAGCAAAATAAAGCAATATGAGGTAGAAGTATTAAATAGTGAGGTATAATGGATGGAAGCAATGCTGTGTCCTAACCAACAAGTACAGAAAAAGTATAATTTTCTATATATTTTTTTTAATTCCCAAATTTTTCTTCCTCTTTCTATGCCAAATCTTATATAGCACTCATATACAAGGAAAAATCAGAATGTTAATGCTGACCATCTCAGGTGCTAACTTCCAAAAGCCAGTAATTGGTGATACGCAAAACTACAAACTGCACTGAACATGGCAACTAAAAGACATAAGCTAGTTGCGGGAACTCGTTCCAAAGTGTTCAACCATAATAAGACTAAGCTGGACAGAAGCTATGCTTCCACCAGACAGTAAACTCTTCACCTATGCAACAGAACAAAGCAGTTTGACAAATGAACTCTGCTAGGTAAAATTGCATTTTATCACATAAGTTTACAAATTCAAAATTTTGATGCTTCACATTATAACATGGTATCATGGCACATATATAACATATTACTTTTGCCCTTAAATTGTTGTTTGAAAGTTGAAACTCTCATATTAAGAATTAAAAGGCATATAGTTAACATATCCCGCATTACACACATTAAAAATTGCATTTAAATTTTATAAAATCACCTACAATGTCCATTTACCTGCTGAAAAATAAGTGGATAATTGAAACACAAAAAACGAGTTTGGAGGTGGCAAAGGCAGTGCATACCTTCAGTCAACAAACAGTTGTCACAAGATCTCTACATCTGAAAATGTCACAGGGAGGAAGAAAAGTATTTTCATTTCCAGAAGCAACTCCTAAAAATCTCAGAAACACTCAATTAGGTGAACCAACTCTCAAACCATAAAACTGTTTTCACTTTAGTGTGATAACATAAATTCTACCAATGTTGCAGAAGATTCATCATAACACATGATTTCAAGATACTAAGTTCAGCACAACTCATGTACCTTAACAATTTATATTTAAAACCTCAGCACGAGATCAATCAACTCTTTGTATAGTCCTGCGAAATGCCAGTCTAGAAATTAATACCACCATTAATCATATGAAACATCACTTTTAAAAGAATTATTGCTCGAGTTAAGCATATTAAGTCAAGAAAAATTAAAATTGTATAAGTAACATGCTTTACTTGAAATATTTGCTATTAACACATTGCTGAGAATAAAATAAGGCAAACATGCACATTTCCCAAACTTTCAGGCGTACTGGTAGGATGGTTAATACTTTTGAAGAGCTGGCAGATATTGTGGTGCATGCCACACAATGCAAATAGGGTAACGTCAAAGCAAAAGCCCATCCCATTATACATTGAAATGTTAAATGATAAAGCTCATAACCCTGCCTAAGTAATAAATTAAGTTTACATTGATCAAAAAATTGTCTTATTTAAAAGACATCACAATCTCCAAACCCAATCGAAGGAAGCAGTAATGAATCAATTCATCTATTCCACAGTGGCCATATTAATCTCAACAACCAATTTTAATAACAAGCTATAGAGTAAAGCAGTGATTTAAATCATTAACACTTAATACAAAACCCGGTGATAAAAATATTAAAACAGAAATGAACAAATAAACAAGGGTATTGTTGGTCTTGAAGAGATATCAGAACTGCTGTGGCCTTGTTACTGTGAACATTCTTGAAGGGACAGTAGCCTGCAAAATATCTCTCTTCTCCTAAAGCCAGATGTTGATGTTGATGCGTCCGGAAGTGTGGATGTTTTTGGGTTCTGCCTGGATGCTCGCAGGAAGTGTATCCTGGGCCTGTGGATACTTGGTGGATGTGCTGTTTGTGTTCTGCCTGGATGCTCACAGGAAGTGCATCCTGGACCTGTGGATGCTTGGTGGATGCATTGTTTGGGCTCTGCTCAAATGCTTGCAAGAAATGCATCCTGGGCCTGTGGATGCTTGGTAGCACATCCACCAAGCATCCACATGCCCAGGATGCACTTTGTGCAAGCATTTGGGAAGCATCCATGCAGATCCAAGAAGAACCCTAAGCCAGAAAGCCATTCCCACACCAAATATCACTTAAATGTCTATTTCAGCATGTGCTCTATTGCCCTTTTTTTTTTTTTGCTCCTAAACCCTAAAACAGCTCTAAAAGAGGTCATTCATTGCTCATTCTTCTCATTTTGTTTGCAGCTGGGCTCTGTTCTCATTTGGTCTCCATTTTGGCACTTTGAAAGCAAGGTCATTATTTTTCAAGGGGGACCATTCACAGGGTGTCAAATAACTCCTACAAAGGACTTCAGTATCGAAGATAAGCATTGCTACATTTGATCCCATTCCATTCTTGTTCTTTTACTAATTTTTTTAAAGTTTTAGAAAAACTTTCGCAAATTTATTTCCAATTTTTTCTCTTTCAAGAAATGAAGAAACAAGTTTAACTATCTTCTTTTTTTTTTTTGTATCATATTTTTGCACTTGTATGCTTGATGTTCATAGTTTATTTCTAATTTAATTTTTTTTAATTTTCTTACTACATTCACAGATTGTATTTGTGCAAGAATGGCAACAACCGATAGTCAAAGTTCATTGGCAAGGCAAGGTGTACAAAGTGATAACTTCAAAATTGATGTAGCATCTCCATTATGGAGACATACCACAAGATTATCACAAGTTTACGGAGGTGGGCCATACATTTGTAAATGTAATGTATGTCATAGTAAACCATTCAATAGATCATATTCTCGGGTGAAAGCTCATTTTATAAATGCTATTGGGTAAAGGAATAGGAATGTGCATAGGAAGCAAAGATGGAAAAAGGATGATCAATGCACAATTAGCAGGATTTATAAAAGAACAAAAAGTTGTTGATAATTTAGTTGACAAATCAATAAACAAGTTTTTATCAACCTTCATCCGGAAAGAGCAAAATGAAACTGCCCACTTATCATGATGTATCCTCCAAACATCCATTCTTGCAAGTACTTGTACCGGGAGAGGAAGAGGAAGAAGTAAAAGTTATTGCTTGCAAAAGAGGTCCATTGGATTTTGTATTTAAAATGGAGGCAATTGAGTTTGTTGATCAAGCAATTGCATTATGCCTTTATGCCAATGGTCTTCCTTTCAACTTCGTAAGATCACCATATTGGAAGGAAATGGTAGCAGCCATCAATAAAGCACCGGCTGATTACACTAGCCCTAGGTATGAAAGTGATGTAGGAGCATCTTGCGATTGCTTGCAATCCTGCACTTTTGTTCATTCTAGCAGTCTAGCCAAGTTGTTTTCGTGTTAACCAAGCTTGTTGTATCAACCGAGTTTCTTCTTTGCTAACCGAGTTGTGCAATGTCAACCGAATGACTTCAGTGTCAACCGAGCTTTTCAATGTTGACCGAGTCCTAGAGTGTTAGCCAAGTTGTTCTGTGATGACCAAGTGATCCTTCATGCACCGAGTGACCTTATTGGTGATGCTTGGGTCCTTCTTTGACCAACTTTGTCTGTGTTTGGTTCTTAGTTGGAGCCAAGTCTTGTATTTAATTTAAATCATGAATTTAATGATAGGATATTGTCTAAGGATGAGTGTTGATCGTTTTGAGGTCAGCCTTTCTCTATGTAATGTTCTAGAATCTTTTGTAAACCGTTTTGGCATGTAGAGGTATTTGGTTTGGTCTAAGGTAGAGAGTTGGAAGAGGGAATTTAGGAGGAAGGACTTAGAAAGTCCAAAGCAGCTATTGCGAATTTAAAGTTATATTTTGTAACTAGCTGTAACCCAAAAGGCCTTAAAGCTGGGCATGTATGCTGATAACTTGATGAATCGATAAAGTGTTATTTTCTCTCTCCTTGGTGTTGTTCTCTGTGTTTTGCTTCCATTGTGTGTACTCAGCAAGGTGGTTGGATAGTTAGGTGTGCCTTTGGCCCTAATTGTTCATCTCTACTGGCACCAGGTGGTATCAGAGCTTGAGGTTCATTCTTGTGGACATTGGATCGTGTACAACCCTAAGTGAATTTGGTGGTCGAGTGGCAGATCTGAGGATTTGACCTATAACTTGCAGAGGGTTATGATCTTGCAAGAACTTAATTATAAATATGGTTCGAGCCAAAGGAAATGTTGACAATGCCGTATTGGATACATTGAGACAAACTGCAGCCAGATTATGAAGCTATAGCACCAAACCCTAATCCAGAACCTAAAGAAGATCAAGATGAGAAAAGATTGTGGAGAGTATCGACCAGGGCACATTCAAAGCCTGTTGTAGAAGTTGTTCCTTATGATGAAATATTGGACACCAATGTTGTCTTGGGTTGGATCTCTGATATGGAGAAGTTCTTGATAATAGGAAGGTGAAAATTGCAGTTACTAGGTTGAAAGGTCATGCCTCACTGTGGTGGGAGCATTTACAAACTGATAGATAAAGGAGAGGAAAGGAGAAGATCAGGACTTGGCTGAAACTGGTGAACAAGGTAACAACAAAGTTTCTTCCAGCTAATTACCAAGTTAGCTTGTTGAGAAAAATGCAAAATTTGAGGCAAAGGGACATGACTATGAAGGAGTATAGTGAGGAATTCTATAGATTGGACATCAGATCTAGACATGTAGATGATGATGTAGAGAAAGTTGCAAGGTATCTAAATGGATTGAGATCTAGAATTCAAGATGAAATAAGTTTTGTGAAATTGGAAAGTGTCGAGGAAGCATATCAATATGCCTTGAAAGCTTAGGAGATCTTGACAAAGAAGCATGAACAAAGAAAAAGAGGTAGAGGTGGTTGTAAAGTTATATGTCAGTTGTGATCTTGATTGGTGTAAATCTCAATTTTATTAGTCTTGCTTCTGAAGATTGAATTTCTTGAACTGGATATACGTAGATTTTATGTATTATAATCTGCAAGTTTGAAGGTAAGATTACCGCTGTTATTGATCTCACTTTACTGCAGATTATAATCATATTATATATATGTGACATGAGCAGTGAAGGGACGTAATGAAGAATCACGTATCAAACTAATTATGCATCCCACGTTCCTGGGACAGGTCATGACCTTATACCATATTAATAATAATATGTCTGCGGTTTGTTAAGCGGAAGGTGGAGTATTACGTCAGAAGATATATATCATAATCTTTGGTGGTAAAAGATTTATAATCGCCAACGATAGTATTAATATACTGTTCTTACTTACGTAAGTAATAAGGTTGTTATCGGCAGATCACAATATAGTGATCTATCAATAATATAAATAATAATGAACTGATTACGTTATACAAAATAATCACAATTATGTATATATGTATATATGTATATAATATTTTATATATATATATATATATATATATATATATATATATATATGTGTGTGTGTGTGTATAATATTATATGTATATATAAATATATATAATTACGTAATCAGTTTAAACTTTGATTGAAAATAATCATAAGAAATTATAAATTCAATTTCACATGGCTAACATTCTTAACAGTGGTAAATTCCAGAGAGACGGAGGTAGATCTTATGGAGGTGGTGTCAGATCTGACAATACTATGCATGATAAGGGCAAATTTGAATAGCAAAATGATGACAAAAACAAGACCGAACGGAGAGGTGTTAATTCTTACCGAGGAGGTACTAGTTCTTACCGAGGAAGAGGTAATTCTTATTCTAGAGGTGGTTTTCAAGGTAACTGTTTCAGATGTGGCAAAGAAGGGCATAGATCTTTCGAGTGTAAATCCTCTAGTGATAATGAACAAGTTAACAAAAATGTTGTGATTCAATGAGATCCTGAGGTTTCACCAAGTGTACTTGAGGCTAGAGAAAATTTGATGGTGAGAAGAACTTTGTGTAATAAGGGAAGTGATGAGGAACCCATTCTAAGGAGGAGTCTTTTTAAGACCAAATGTAAGATGGCTAGGAAATGTTGCAAGGTGATCATTGACAGTGGAAATTCAACAAACCTGGCATCAAAAGAGTTGGTTACAAAGTTGCAATTGCAAAAACTGAAGCATCTTAAACCCTATCATGTTTCATGGATCAAAGTTGAGCATAAGATATTGGTAAGTGAACAATGTATTGTTAAGTTCAAGATTGGATAGTATTTTGATGAAGTTCTATGTGATATTATGCCTATGGATTGTTGTCATATTTTGTTGGGTAGACCCTGGCAATATGATAAATATGATGTGCACAATGGAAGATTGAATCAATATACTCTTTGGATGAATGGAAGAAAGCAAGTATTGCTGCCTTTGATTGAAAGTCCAAATGAGGTCAATTGTACTATTGTGAGAATTTGCATAGTTAATGGAAAGGAATTTGAAAAGGAGATGAAGAAGAATAAAGCATGTTTTGCCATAATTCCTAGGAGACCGAGTTGTACAAGTAGCAACTAAGTGACAAAAAATAGTGGTAACCAAGTGTCAATCAGTAATAATCGAGTATCGGTCAGTAGTGACCAAGTGACAGAAGTTAGTGGCAACCGAGTGACAGCAGAACCTGGCAGTATTGACCGAGTGCCAATGGAAATTGCAAGTTTGTTGCATGAGTATAAAGAGATTGTTGCAGAAGATATACCTGATGGTTTACCACCAATAAGTCATTGCATGGACCTGATTCCTAGAGCTAGTTTGCCAAATAAAGCACTATATAGATTGACACCTACAAAGAATGAAGAACTTAACAAACAAGTGCATGAATTGTTGCAGAAAGATTTGATCAAAGAAAGTTTAAGTCCATGTGTTGTACCTGTTGTATTAGCTCCTAAGAAGAATGAAGAATGGAGAATGTGTACTAATTCCAGAGCTATTAACAAGATCACAGTGAAATACAGGTTTCCTATGCCGAGGATGGATGACATGATGGATTGTTTGAGTGGAGCAAAATATTTTACCATGATTTATTTGAATAGTAGTTATCATCAGATCAGAATCAGAGAAGGCGATGAGTGGAAGACTGCTTTCAAGACAAAAGATGGTTTGTATGAATGATTGGTAATGCATTATGGTTTGACTAATGCATGTAGTACTTTCATGAGGTTGATGAATGAAGTTCTCAAAAGATTTTTGCGTAAGTTTGTGATTGTTTATTTGGATGATATTTTGATATTCAGTAAGACTAAGGAAGAACATCTTTAGCATGTTAGACAAGTATTGCAGAGATTGAAAGAGGAGACGTTGATGATTAACTTGAAAAAGTGTTTCTTTATGCAAGAGGAGATTGTGTATTTAGGATTTGTGATTTCAGCTAATGGTTTGAGAATGGATCCTAAGAAGGTTACAGCAATTTTGGAATGGCCTACACCTAAGAATGTGGATGAGGTAAGATCATTTTATGGTTTGGCTAGTTTTTACAGTAAGTTTATCAAGAATTTCAATTTTGTTTGTGATGATATGACTAAGACAATGAGAGGAGATAAAAAGGATTTCAAGTGGACACATGGAGTTGATAAGAGTTTTGAGACTTTGAAACATAAGGTTGATGAGTTAGTTGTATTGGCTTTCCCTAATTTCAATAAGGCATTTCAAGTTGAATGTGATGCAAGTGGCAGTGCAATAGGAGTTGTGTTGAGTCAAGAAGGTAAACCTGTTGCTTTCTTTAGTGAGAAGTTGAATGATGTTAAAAGAAGGTATTTTGTATATGATCAAGAGTTTTATGCTATTGTTCTCGCCTTGAAGAAGTGGAGACATTATTTGATTCCTAAGGAGTTTGTGTTGTATATCGATCACAAAGCTTTACAATTTTTGAGAAGTCAACATAAATTGAATTAGAGACATGAAGTGGGCTAAGTACTTGCAGAATTTCACATTTGTGATTAAGTATAAAAGTGGAGTTACTAACCGAGTTGTTGATGCATTGAGCAGAAGATGTTATTTGTTGACAAAGATGAAGGTTGAAGTTCTTGGTTTTGATGAAATGAAAGTGTTGTATGATACTGACCCTAATTTTTCTGAGGCGTGGAGAGAGTGCAGAGCACCAAATCTATCAGAATACATGAGTAAGTATGATGAGTATTTCATTCAAGAAGGTATGTTATTCAAAGGAATGCAGTTGTGTATACCAAAAATTGTTATGAGAGTTAATTTGATTAAGGAAAAGCATTGTGGTGGATTGGTTGGACATATTGGAATTGATAAGACATTGAGTTTGCTGAAGGATAAATACTATTGGCCACAAATGTATAAGGATGTTCAAAATTTTGTAAGGAGTTGTGGAGTTTGTCAAACTGCAAAAAGAGTAAGTCAAAATTCTAGTTTGTATACACCTATTTCTGTTCCTGAGAAACCTTGGAGTGACATCAGTATGGATTTTGTTCTTGGATTACCTAAGACAGTAAAGGGGTATGATTTCATATTTGTTGTTGTGTATAGATTTTCTAAGATGGCTCATTTCATGCCATGTAAGAAGACATCAAATGCTAAGCATGTTGTTGAGATTTTCTTCAAAAAGATTGTTAGATTGCATGGATTACCAAGGAGTATTATTTCTAACAGAGATAGTAAGTTTGTTGGTTATTTTTGAAGGACTTTGTGGAAGAAAATCGGTACTGAGTTGAGATTTAGTTCTACATTCCATCCACAAACAAATAGATGGACAGAGGTTGTGAATAAAAGCTTGGGTAATTTGCTAAGATACTTAGTTAGAGACAAACCAAGTAATTGGGAGCTGGTATTGGCATAATCTGCATTGGCATATAATAATTATGTGAATAGAAGTACAAGAAAAACACCTTTTGAGATTGTTACCGGAATGCAGTCTAGAGGAATATCAGATTTGAGGGATGTTGTTGATGAAGAGAAGTGTTGAAGGAGAAGAATTTGTTGGTTTTATTAGAAAGCGAAGTTGAGGTTGGAACAAAGTAATCAGAAGTAAGGAGAATGTTGATAAGTCTAAAAGACATCATGTTTTTGAAGTTAGTGATGAAATGATGGTTCATTTGAAGAAAGGTAGATTTCCTATTGGAACATACAGTAAGTTGAAGATAAGGAAGTTTGGACCTTGTAAGCTCTTGAGGAAGTTTGACAGTGAAAATGCTTATGAAGTTGAGTTACCTAATGACATGGATATATCTCCTATATTCAATATTGTTGATTTACATCAGTATCATGAATCAGATGATGAAGTTGTTGTATCAGATGATTATCCTAAGAAACAGATTGAACAGGTTGAACAGATATTGGACCAACGAATTGGTAAGAGCACAAAAGGAAAAGATTACTATGAGAATCTGGTGAAATGGAAGAACAGACCTATTGAAGATGCTACATGGATTTCTCAATCTGAGTTGGATTCAGCTCAGGTTGCGACACTTGCATGATTCAGGAGAATCATTTCTTTCAACCCTGGTTGTCTAATGCAAGAGCATCCTGGGTTTCCTTGCAATCCTGCACTTCTGTTCATTTTAGCAGTCTAACCAAGTTCTTGCTATGTTGACCAAGCTGTCCAATGTTAGCCGAGTTGTTTCTATGCTAACCGAGTTTGGTATGTCAACCGAGTTTCTTCTTTGCTAACCGAGTTGTGCAGTGTCAACCGAATGACTTCAGTGTCAACCGAGCTTTTTAGTGTTGCCGAGTTCTGCAGTGTTAGCCGAATTGTTCTGTGATGACCGAGCAATCCTTCACGCGCTGAGTGAACCTGTTGTTGCTGATGCTCAGGTCCTTTGCCCAAGTTTGTCTGTATTTGGTTCTCACTTGGAGCCAATTCTTGTATTTAATTTAGATCGTGAATTTAATGATAGGATCTTGTCTAGGGATGATTGTTGACCATTTTGACGTTGGTCTTTCTTTATGTAATGTTCTAGAATCTTTTGTACGTCGTTTTCACAAGTATAAGTAGAGGTATTTGGTTTAGTCTAGGGTAGAGAATTGGAAGAGGGAATTTAGGATTATGAAGGACTTAGAGAGTCCAGAGCAGCTATTGCGAATTTGAAGTTATATTTTGTATTTGGTCATAACCAAAAGGCCTTACAACTAGGCATGTATGCCACTAACTTGATAAATCAATAAAGTGTTATTTCTCTCTCACCTTGGTGTTGTTCTTTGTGTTTTGCTTACGTTTTGTGTACTCAGCGAGGTGGTTAGATAGTTAGGTGTGTCTTTGGCCCTAGCTGCTCATCTCTCCTTGCACTAGAAAGTGTGCATACTCCTCTTTTGCAAAAAGAATATACTTCTAGAAAAAGCTCCCCAATTAATTAAAACTTCTTGGAAACCTTATAGTATAACTATTGTGTCTAATTGATAGAAACATACAAGAAACCAGCCAAAGATTAATGTGATTGCAATATCCCCCAAAGGGGCAATGTTTTTTAGGGTGGTTGATTGTGAAGTAGAATTCTCATTGAGGCAATAAAGATGGTAGGTAGAGAGAATGTGATCCAGGTGGTCACAAATAATGCCAAAAATTAAAGGGGTGCATGCGCTTTGGTTGAGAGTTGGTACAACCATATTTTTTGAACATCGTGCACCTTAGACTCTCCCAACTTGGTCATGCAACAAATTGGCACACAAATAGATTGGGTGAAGCGAATATACCAAGAGGGGGAGAGGATAAAAGTTTGTGACAAACCACCACATGTCACAATCCATATTCAAATCATTCTCCAAGTTGGAGTAACTAAATGTAAATTCAAAATTGTAATTAGTTTCATTTATTTATCTAATTTGGATAAGTTTTATGTTCATGTTCAATTATAATATTGTATATATCTTTGCTTAATATTTGTTGACATATTGTTAACTTGCTTAGGTTGTTGAGACCCAATTTGCATCTCATACTATTGTTGTGAAATGACTCCTCAAGGTGCAAGGGGCATTGAGCCAAATGGTTATTTCTAGCCAATACGGTATATAAAAGGCTTTAAATTTAGACAAAGCCCAAAAGGTCAAGGCTTTGGTCTTGAATGACAGTTTGTGGGCTCGTGTACAATTTGTATTGGATTTCATCAAGCCTATAATAACTATGCTCTACTTTGCTGCAACAAATTCACCTTGTTTGGGGGATGTGTACGAGGGCATGGACATCGTGGTATAAACTGTAAAGCTTTCCATACAAACACATGAGAATGACCCCACAGAAATATGAAGACTTATGCAATAAGGTGGAAGCAATCATTCATCATCGTTGGGAGAAGATGACTACCACTACACCTCCTTGCATATGTCACATCTCCAAGGTACTATAGCTAAGAAATACTTGCTATGTTGGATAGAATTGCACCACATGTGGATGAAGAAGTTGCTAATGGGTGCTACAATGCATTTGCAACACTCTTCCCAGATAATGAAATGCAAAAAAAGGTGAGGCTAGAATTTGGCTTATTTGCTTTACTCCATATGCAATAAAGGGCCAAATGAACATGGGAGCTATGACATGGTGGTACATGTATGGTCAACCATTCAAGCATCTACAACCTCTTGCAATCAAGATCCTCTCACAATTTTTTTTTAACAATTGTATTCTACAATTTAATGTTTAACATTCTTTAGTTTGCTTCTCATTTGTATGTTAATGTTATGAACACTATCTAGGTTGCAAGTCCTTTTGTTGCTGAACGAAATTGAAGTACATACTCTTGTATCCATTCAATGAAGCACTATGGTTGTGCTCAAAGGAAGCTAAGGACTTGGTTTATATAAATACCAACTTGCATCTTTTCTCACGTAAGGAGGATGGATACAAGGAAGGATTAACCAAGCTTTGGGATGTAGCCCCTAAATGTGCAAACTTGGATGCAACGTTTCATGATCTCACTAAAATCACAAATGATGATGATGATGGCATCATGGCACACGCTGGAACCATGTTCGGTTCAAATGATCTTAAACTTGCAAGTCTCGTAGCAATTGGAGATGATGAGCATGTCGATTTGTTTTAGAAACCTTATAATTCTAAATGACTAAATTTGATTAGTGAATCTTGCATCTTGACTCTTGACTGATCGACATTGAATCATGAACTAAGTTTTGATCTTGTAATTCAAATTGCATTGGAATCTTGAACTTGAGTAATTTACTAATTAGTTATTTCAATTTGTATATTTGTCACTTTGTGTTTGTGAAGTTTGAAGTTGAACTATCAATGGTGAAGTATCATGTTATTTGTTAATAATGAAGGATCTATGCAAATGTAATGGGTCTTTGCAAGTGATAATCAATATAGAATGGATATGAATTACTTCAATACTGAAAACTGTTTGCCAAGTCTGAATATACAACTCGACTACTGATTAGGAGTCCCACTCTGAAGAGAAAGAATCATTTATGAATTTCGATGATCTATCTCTTGTGATCGGTTATCTTATATATTGCAATCAAGAGGCATATAAGGGGATATTGTAATTGTTCAACTACATGTCTTTTTGAAGACACACAAGGCATAAACTTAATTAGCCAACAAACTCAAAGGTTATTGGGTATGATTAGTCACCAAACAAATTATCAAGAGACCCTATGGTTATCAAGCATGATTATTTGCTAAGCCAATTTCAACATTAAAGCCTATGATCTGACTATAGAAGATCATAACTCGATCTGATATGATTGTTATTCAATCAATCTTGATCAGGGATTTACTGCCTAATCCAAGAGACAAATATAATCTGATTACTCGGATTTTCATACTTGTTTTGATAATGATAATATTAGTTCAATATAAGGATGATTATTTCGACAAGATAATTTTAATGTTTATGCATATGTGTGTGGATGCATGTATATCAGTTCACATGGTAAACTGGTATACATACATGCACACAAATGTGCATACAGTTGCCATGTTGTTATATCCTTGAATTCTGATAGACGCTGTCATATCTTAACACGTTATCATTACTTAACACTCCCTCTTAGATAGGGAAGATAACTAAGTATGAACTAGTTTACATATCACCTAATACGTGATATCAAGGAGTATACAGAATATTAAGTCACATGACATTCATATATCCTAGTTATGGTATGTGCACTAACATCACGTCGCATGATGTCTACCATTACCTATCATGACATGTCCACAAATATTACGTAACATAATATCCACCATGATTACCTTATTAAGAACGTATTGATACACAACTGATATCAAGTCAACATGATATCTATCAATAAGTTCAAGAAATATTACTATCAAGACATTTCCAAGAATATCAAGTCAACATGATATTTGTCGTGATAGTAAATATTGTCAAGTCACCACCTTACAATGTTGAATACAAGTGTACATTATGAGAAAGATCGTCACCTTTCAGTAACGTACACAAGGGTGCAATTATGTCACGGAGTCACACACGTGACATCCACCATGAACCATATTAGAGGGTGGATCCATTATGGTTCAATCCACAACGTGAAAACAATGGCTTTCACCTCAAACTTCTCTCAAAAGAAAGAATATTTAAAGATACAAATAATAGATCACTGATGTTGAAGTTCCTTTTCAGCTAAGGCTTTGTTCTCCAACTTATCAAGGTTGTCCCGAAAGTACACAAAACTTCTCTCTAACGTGAAGCTTGGCAAGAATGTCGATCATTTGTTCTTCAATGATAATGTACCTCAACAAAAACTTAGAGAAAGCATCTCGGCATGGTCTATTCCCTCTAAATCAATATCATTTGATGTCAATATATGTAGATCCTTTAAGTTGCTCACTCTGTTACGAAGTCATGTCCTGTTCATATACCCCAATCATAGAAAATATCTTGCTCCAAGGGACTCATCGTCAGGCACATGTTTTATTAGTTTTAATAATCACAATATTGTTCACAAAAGCAACTTCCCATCAACACGAGTACTTGAGTGAATGTAATAAATTGTGAATTTATCCTCTAATTTGGCTGCATTAGACATTCATGCTAATTTAGCTTCCTTCTAAAGTTCCAAGTACATTCGTCAACCTCCTAAACTCCTCATCGAATGTTGCTTCTAATGTAATGTCAGAGTCCCTCTAAATGTTATTTTCCTCTTCTTCGAAAATGATTCAGCCGTCAACTTAGTTCCATGACTATAAGCATTTAAGTATCCATCTATCCTTAAAGATCAATTAAATCAAATCCTCTAGCTACTTCCTCTTGTCATAGAAAGAAATCCTTCTTAGATAATTCCAATTATAGAGGATAATATTATTTAATAGACTCGCATCTTCTAGCATGATCAACATATGACTAAGATCCAAAACCATTTTGGAACTATAGTCCTAAGATTGAGTCCTACATAATATTTGGTAGTGTGCCTATTGTACTAATCTTCTTTTCCTATGTATCCTTGATACAAGTTGCTCCATCGAAGGTCCATTTGCATCAAATCAGAAAACTCCTCCATATGAATAAGTATTTGTCAAAAAATGGGAATGGAACATTGATTATTATTGTCCCCCCACAATGCAAAATTCCCACTTATTACATTTTTATAGAGTTTTCATTCACTAGCAAGTCCAATGAGAGACGGTCATGCATGAGTGCTATTAACCTCTAACTCTGTTAGTCATCACCCTCTATATCTGAAGCGACCATTTGATGACTTTAAGCCTCAAATACCCAATCAGTCAAAAGCATTTGCAGATATGAATTCTTTGCTCACAGCAATAAATAATGCATCCAATACTGTGAAACAATTAGTCTTCCAACTTTGAAGGATCTATACTGAAGTAGAAGTGACTCAACACACATGATTACTCGTAGAGTAATCACAAAGGTAACCAATAACTCTCATAGATTTCCCAAATTTTAGGTATGATAGATACAGTCCCTTTGAGAGTGTATGCAAAAAAAATCTTTGTTCACCATAGTTCTATTCTGGCAGATTTATTTCACTTACTTCAACATTCCAATAGTAAGGTCGTCTTCTTTCTCTTTGGCGACAACTTAACATGGCATTTCAATTTCGCAATCTCAATCCTTGTCATTTGAGACTCCAACTCATGGAACATTGCACAAGGGATGGGGCTGCTCAAAATGATGTTGACTTGTATTTGTGGCTCAAGAGATCCTGATTGAATCACGAACTACAACATTTTCCTACCTTATAGCCACAGCTCATATTTGCAGCTCACACTGTATGTTTCAGAGTCTTTCTATATTTGCAACCTTCTGTATTTGGACTTGCAGACCATGGTAATAACCTCTCAGATCTCTCTCAAAGAAGATGATACAAGTTGTATGCTAACAAAAGAAATCCTTCTATTTCATGATAATGGACAATAAATTCTAATTGTCTGCCCCAAGCACTTCATATTTGAGTGATCATATGGAAATCATCACTATGATGCCCCAACGCCCCTTCTTCAGATAATCTTATTATAGAAATAATGGCTTCAATTTTTCCATACTTCAAATCATTTTAATTATTTCTCTTAGATTTATTCCCTAATCATATTCTGATTGTTATATCAAATCATTTATTTACCTTGTTGACTCGTTCATTATATGAATCCTTTGAGAAACAAGTGGAAAGTCAACTATATGTGGTTGTGTTATCTACCAAGTTATTTACTTCTTTGAAATAGATTCATTTTAAATTTTTAAGGAATATTGAGTCAGAACAAGTATAAAGCATTGCAATGTACCCTGCCCACTGTAATCTGCCATGTTAGTAATTCCTCAAACTCTTAGTTCTTTAGTGTCATTGACTCTGATAATATCAGTAACCTAAAACTTGTGTGTGATACCCATCCTTGACTCCATAGAGGCTACGGTGGATGCATGACATCATCAATAATGACAAGTCTCTTATTGATATATTTCCCAGCTTTTTATGAATGTGTTCTGCAGATATATATATTCTCTTCTCATCCCTATTTAATATTCTATTTTACATACATATATCCTCCCTTGAATGCTCAAATACCAATCTTTAGCAATCATAAATAGTATCCTTAACTTCTTTGACATATCAATAATGATGTCTTCTCTATTGGTACTGGCTGAGCTGGAATTTTCTGATGCTTTAATTTCCTTATTCGGTACCTGTACCCTCCTTCATTATCTCCAGCATAACATATTGCTGCAAACTGTACATTTATTTTGAATAATCTTTTGGTCCGATTCTCTGCAGTGCATCATTCCCATTTTTTCTTAGATGCGATGGTATAGATATCTTCAAACTACTATATTTAGCTGCAGGTGATGACTGGGATGATTAGTCATCAATTTTCCAAACATATGTATGATACAAACTCAATTAATAGAGAGTTTGGTTAACCATCAGTTTGGACTGCCAAGGGAGATAAGAGGATCTAATTCATAGTCTTTGCCACCTGTCATATGTCTCTGATGATTGTATGGTGCCAACTAATTATGGAGACCACTGTCTAGAGGTGCAGATATGATTTATCAGTTTATGAGTCTCCAGCAATTTAATATGGCCTGGGCTTGATGATGATTTTCTGCATGGTTCAATTCTCCCTTCTTTGATTATGGCAGAGATCTTTTTATTGATTTGATGATTGTATCCCTCAATGTTTGTGCATTGACGCCTTCTAACTGCTTTAAGAGTGTATCTGTGAAGTTCACTCTGAATTGTTTGAAGTAGGATAACTGTCATTACTATTCCTTATTCCCCAGTCTTGATTATAGTTGCTACCTACATTCTTCGTGATTATTTGCAGAGCTGGCAGTGAACCGCTACCAATGGCAGAAGATGATTGGGATTGAGTCACTGCCTACTAGCAAATTAGGTGGCTATATTCTCCTCCCTCATATCACCGTGTTCTTCGCTGTCGGATGACTGTTGATTTAAATCTTTATAACTACTTGGGCCTTTCAGAAGGATAGAATATTTCTTGATTGACTTTCAGTCCATTGAATGCTTCCTCTAATACATTAAACAAGATTCAAGCGCAGAACAACTTGTATATGCCTCTGCCCAATAACCCTTTGCTTGCATTCGCTTTTGCCCAACTCATATATGATTTATGCATCTGCATTCTCCTATTGTAAAATCTACATTTCTATTATTCATAAGGCCTTGTAGAGTTGGTTGAATGTGAATCACGGGACCTGTCCTCATGTTAAATATATTTCAAATAACAGGTCTGGTAAGGAACCTGCTCTGATTCCATGTTAATAATGAAGGACCTCTGCAAATGTAATGGATCTCTGCAGGTGATAATCTATATAAAATGAATATGAATTAATTCAATACTGAAAACTGTTTGCCAGGTATGAATATATAATTCGATCACTGATTAGAAGTCCCAATCTGAGGAGATAGAATCATTTATGAATTTCGATGATCTATCTCTTGTGATCAGTTATCTTATATATTGCAATCAAGAGGCATATAAGGGGCAGTTGTGACTGTTCAACTACATGTCTCTTTGAAGAGACATTAAGGCATAAACTTAATTAGCCAACAAACCCAAAGGTTATCAGATATGATTAGTCACCAAACAAATTATCAAAAGACCCTATGGTTATCAAGCATGATTATTTGCTAAGCGAATTTCACCATTAAAGCCTCTGATCTGAATATAGAAGATCATAAGTCGATCCGATATTATTGTCATTCAATTGATCTTGATCAGGGATTTACTGCCTGATCCAAGAGATAGATATAATCTGATTACTTAGATTTTCATACTTATTTTGATAATGATAATATCAGTTCATACAAGGATGATCTTGGCAAGATAATTTTAATGTCTAAGAATATGTGTGTGTATGTATGCATGTATATCAGTTCACATAATAAACTGGTATACATACATGCACACACATGTGCATACAGTTGCCATAGCATATCCTTGAATTGTGACCTACGCTATCATATCTTAACACTATTGAATGGCTTTTTTTGTATATTTCTTGCATTTCTTTGCATATGTGTATATATATATAGGCATCCAAAATCCAAAAAAAAATCTGTGCATCAGCATAGGCAACTTAGTAAATGGCTAAGGAATTCTCACTAGGTACACCCCCTCATATGGATGGCAAGGAGCCACATGATGACCAAAAAGGATGACTTCTGCTCTTGGGCCCAAGATAGAAGATTGTAAAGGATTATTTAAGGCACCCTAATATGCCCCTTTATCCTAGCCCTCCTATGGTTCAGCTCCATTGATAAATTAAATAAATTTTATAATTAAACTAATAGTCCCAACCCTAGTTGAAATTATCTATACTTTAATGTTTCTAATAAAGAAAATGTATCTTTGTGGATAATGTTTACTGTTTTCCTAACATGTTGCAGGATCTTAATTGAGTACATAATGTTACTAATCCTATTCTAGTTGTAATGGATGGCAAGGAGCCACATGATGACCAAAAAGGATGACTTCTGCTCTTGGACCCAAGATAGAAGATTGTAAAGGATTATTTAAGACACCCTAATATGCCCCTTTATCCTAGCCCTCCTATGGTTGAGCTCCATTGATAAATTAAATAAATTTTATAATTAAACTAATAGTCCCAACCCTAGTTGAAATTATCTATACTTTAATGTTTCTAATAAAGACAATGTATCTTTGTGGATAATGTTTACTGTTTTTCTAACATGTTGCAGGATCTTAATTGAGTACATAATGTTATTTGGACTTCGTGATTTGGGGCAAAAACTAGGACATTTACAAAAAGATGTATTGCATTAAATCCTTTCGCCTGCTATAATAGATAAACACAATTGCAATTGAGCCAGTCCAGCAATGCAGACACGCAAAATTTTGGATGAGTTGAAAAGGAATTTAATTATATTGAACAACTGGCAGGTGACAAATTGAAAGTTTTTGAACATACTCACGAAACATGGAATGAAAAAGTATATCCCATATTTAACTCCTTATTAGCATGTCACCTTAGTTGAAATATTTTTTCGGCCTGAGTGGCAGTAACACAGGATTCTGAAATTTTGTGTGTACAAGAGAGGCTATTCATTGCATGTGAAATATATAATCCATCATTGAATTTATTGTTAGAAGCTTAATCACCTTAGCTATATAAGAGTATTAATTTGTACAGATACAATAGACATCTAAAACTACAAGCTAAAGTACTAAGAAACACCACTGAAAGAGGTCATACAGCTACAGTAGACATAGCAGTTAATGAAAGCAGACTAACCTCAAGGCTACATTTGAGAGAGAGGGAATGAGAGGAAGGATGATAGGGAAATGCTGAAGTGGCAAAATGGGGAAAGATTGATGGTCAAGAATGATTGAAATAGTTGTAAATTAAATCAAATTAAAACTTAATCTGACTGCTTCATATGTCTTAAGTGATTTTCCTCTTATAAGGCTATGTTGCTTTGATAGTGCTAAAATGATTTTACTCTTGAAATGAAGACAATGATACAGGGTTGTGCAGTACTGCACCCCATACCATTTCAGGTTTGGAATCGTCTGGATTTCACCCAGGGTTCAGTCCAGGCACCTGTGGCACCCTATTGAGTGATTGGGCCAAACCCTGGATGAAACCGCATGAAGGTTCATGCATAATTAACCATTTTAAAGAATTGATCCGAAGATATTGTTATTTATCCATGTTTTGTTTATATATACCGAACTTCACTGAACTTCTCTCTGTTGTTCAGAAATTTATTCTATACCAGTTGTGATTCTGGATCATATTTGAAGGTGAAACATTATTTTTTGTTTCTTTCAGCATTGCCTCTAAAAGAGTAAACCGTCCAATAATTGGGCAAATTTCCTTATTCTAATCTACATTTATTTGGAAAAGTGCAGAGCACTGCATTATATGATCATAGCTTTTTTTCCCTTTTCAGATTTTGTCTTTACTCTGCATTCCTACTATGAGTCAATGCCAACAAGCTTCATTAAACTAAAAGGAAGTGTAATGGTAAAGTGACTTTACTCTAACACAGTACGCTCCCACTGCTCCTTGCAAGGTTTGCTCTGGTTCATCAATTCATGTGACCAAATAGCCTGGTGAGAAGTATATTCTGGATTTGACACAATCATACATTTTTTTTGCCGTCCTATTAGTACGAGGCTAACCCAAAAACTCTAACTACAATAAGAGACGATGAATCCACAACTCACTAGATACGGTACAGTTATTTGTTCGCGATTTCTAGATTAAGCTCACAGCTGACGGAATGAAAAATAACGAGTCTCAATCTACGTCGTCAAGAAAACAACCTAACTAGTCAAAATATTGCGAAAACCTAAAAAGCACTTGATAATGCTTTCCGGAAACTTGAAACCTAGCAAAATTCTGCATTCTACAAGACAGAACCGTAAAAACTTGTGACCAATAAAAAACTAAAAACGTCTGGTAGAATGTTTAGATGGTTTTAACGATCATAAAATTAGCAAGCAAGAATCTCGCTGAAAAAAGGCGCAATATATTTCACGTGGGCGGAGTTACAAAAATAGCGTCAGGCAGATCCCAAAAAAAAAATATAAGAAAATTGTGGTTACTGGAGATTAGTGAAATGCAAATTTACATTTAATTTTAATGAAGCATGCAAATTAAATTAAGGGTTTTGCTTTTCAGCCCAAGTAGCAGGTGCGAATTCAAGCTCAAATACAATGCCAGCAAAACATTCCTGAAACGCTCTACAGCAAAGAAAAATAGCATGAACACAATTATAAAACTTCAGTATCGTGAGAGATTCGAACCGTGGACATATTGCACCCCAAAATTCAAAACCCCAACTGGAAAGTTGAGTGAGAGTTGAAACGAGTGATATAAAGCCGTGTATAGAAACTAACTATAAAAGATTTGAATTTCTAAAACAACGTGTACTTACAGGGACGCCAACAAACTAGGAGATTACTTCGCCAGTTATCTGCATTGTCATTGATTCGAAGCGTTTGCCTCAAAATCCAATATATTTGCCAAATTTATCAAAAGGAATAAAAGGTTAAAATGTTACAGTGAGAAATTTGTTGAAAAAGGGGCGAAATAAGGAGGGTAGCGAGAAAGGCCTTCAAATTCAATGACGGCGACCTGCGATTATCGTTAAACATTTGGGGGCGCGGGTACATTTTAATTTTGTTATTCGAGGGTGGTTTTCTTATTTTTCTTCCTATTTATTAGGGCGTAGACAGCTTGGAATTGCTTTTTCTTTTTAACCTCTGGAAATTCCGACTAACTTGTATGAAAATACAATTCCCCAAAACAGCCTCCCTAATGCACCCACCAGATGTTCACACCTGTTAAAAAAATATCATACACTCTTATTTTCAGGGAAGAAAAAGATAATTATATTTTTAACATTTACAAGGCTAAATAAATATAGTCTATAGACATCTTAAGAATTTAATAATTTAGTTCCTTTTCTACAGAGTTGATAATGAGTGTTTTTTTTTAACTCAAAAGTTATCTCAAGATCTAGTTGTTAAAATATTTGTAAATGTTACCCTGTTGCTCTTGTAAGCAACACATTTAACAATATAAAATGTTGTTCAGTTTTCAAATTTTCAAAATATAAAATGTTGTTCAATTTTCACATTTCCAAAATTGTACAAAGAACAAGCACTCTCTTCTCACATTTCTTTTGGCATTTTCCAATGCTCAATCGCACAAAGAAGTTGATGAGAGTGAGTTCTAAGTTATGCAATGAGAATCTTTGCTTTCCATAAAATATTGGTCCTTACATAAACTTTTTGAAATTGATCAGATAAGGGATTAAACTCGTTGATATAGACTTCTTCATACATATCCTGATACCCCAATTTCTCTTGTAGAACTTATCCATAACTTGTGCTTTTATTTCTTTATTATTTGAGGGGCACACATTGAAATGAATATTTCATTTACTCATCCACTTGGAGTTTTGTTGTATCTGTGTCTTCTTCCATTTGCACAATGTATCACTAAAGACAACCTTCGGTCATCTTCTTCCATTTATTTGTCATTTATTTGGTTTTTTTTAAGTGAGATGCACCATAGTCATTACATCGATAAGGGTGGCTCTCATTTCACTTAACATGATATCATATGAAATAATGCTTTTGATTTTGAACTTGTTTGTGATCAAACCTTTTTGGATCCCCTCTAATTGCTTCTATTTTGAGATTGAAGTGTTGTCAGCCCACACCTCATAACCATAAAGAATAACCTACAAAACTAAAAGATCAAAAAGAGTTTGAATAGTTTTCCAATCTCAAGCCTCTGCCTCCCTACACTTGTTTTGAAAAGCATTAAATGTCTTCCAACCTCCTAAAATTATTTTCTTTCTACAACCTTCCCATCTTAAATTCTTGTTGAAGTCAATTTTGAGATATTTGTAATTTGCAACTTCCTCAAGAAAAATGCCTTCAAAATAAAACTTATGTTGATTTAGTTATTTTTGCTATTAGAGAAAACCATGACTTTAGTCTTGTTGGTATTAACCTACATTCTCATTGTTAGAACTTAATAAGGTGTTTTCTTATTAACTCTATTTTACTTAAGTTAAACTTTAGATTATTAATTATTATCATTTAACCTAGGTTTTACCTTTCAGGGTATTTGATCTTCTTTATAAGGATGATCTATCTTTGTAATAAATTCACTCAATAGATTTTTGTTTGATTCAATTGCAATGTCTCTTCCATGGATCTGTGAATTCCAACCTACGTAGCTTTTGCTTCTCTCTTTCTGTGATAGGTGTTTGGATGCAGTGATCCTTAGGAGTTGTGGGGTTGAGCTCTCCTCAACTTCAACATGTTATCAAAGCTCTAGACTTTCATGGCCCTCTTCTCTTGATGAGAGATTTGGCCTTGGTTTTCAGGTCTAGTTTGTGTCAAGGATTTTGTGTTGGATATCGAGGGCCTTTATTTTAGGTCACTTTGAGCCCAAATAGATATCATCATTGAGCTTGGAGCACCCAAAAACTCCTATTTTCGCACAAAATATGTCGCATTTGGCCAACGTTGCAATCTGTGGCAAAAACAAATTGCACCCAAATCGTACAGCTTGAGCATTCTTTTTCCAAAATGTTTTTACATAGCGCTTTATTAAAACACATGTAATATTGTACTTGTTTTTTAATTAAAAAGTACTCAAAATGGCATTTTTAAAAAGTGGTGGCCAAATTTTGTTGAGACCTGCAGGTCCCTATTGGCGCAAGCATGTGGTCCCCCTGTCACTTCCCTTTCTCTGTGCTCTCCATGCTTATAATGCAGTCATGTAAGCTGACTTTGGGCCCCACCACTCCATTCTACATGTCATCCCTGTGCTTTGTTAAATGTAGTTGCCCAAGCTATGGTTTTGGCGTCCTCTGCGATTGGCTCCTAGGATTTGTCTGTACCCTGTGAGCCTTGGGTCAACTTCATCTACCCATTGCTGATCTCTAAGCTTATGTTGTTGATTAGTGTCCAAGCACTTAGTCATTTACTAGGCAAGATTACAAGGTCATCATTACAATTGAGTTATATAGTAAAGGTCAAGCATACAATACTTATACCAAGAAGGATAGTGATTGTCGAGTATTCAGTTGGAGCCAAGCAATATAGTTGATACCTTGCATGTTGACAAGTTATCAAGTGTTGAGAAAACAAGAATATAGAGGCTGAGTCACAACATGAAGAAGTATTCATGACTGAGCGTCAAAGCATTCAAGTGCCAAGTAGTTTAGTTTTGACATATAAGTTTGGCATGGCACAAACACATATGTAAATTGTTTTGGTCGACTTTTATATAATATTTAATATTTGTAGAGCTAGCTAAGGAGATGATCATGCATCATTTCAGAAGGTAATGATCCCAAGGTGTACAATTCAACCTATCAGATAATGGGATAGAAATGATAGAATATGATGAAGCATAAGTCATCGATCAAGATCTAGAACCTTCACAAAACATCTATTTAAGGAGGATTCTAACCCTAGAATCATGTGAAGTATGTAGAGAGAAGGAGAAGTATTCTTATGTGTGTATGCACATGTGAAGGAGTGAAGATGAAGTTTGAAAGCAGAGTCAAAGAGAGCAATCGAATCAGTGAAGGACTAAATAGAGTTATCAGATTAGGAGATCAACTCAAAGATACAACAAAGAGGAGACCCAAGATTAGCTTATAGAGCAAACTAAGGGTCAGGTACTAAATCAATTATTATTAATTGAGACAAGGTAAATCTCTTAACAGATCTATCTAAACTTCCTAACATAGTCCTCACTTCATTGCGAGTGTAAAATCCTTTAACAGGGTGAGACCTAATAACCTCTTAATCTTTTAACAGGGCAAACCCCTCATAGGGTAGATCATATCTCATGAACAAACATTATAACCCTAACAGGTTAACTTTATTGTTGCAACTGTGAAGATTTGTCGATTTCATCCACACCCTAGTTTTACCTTCATCTTGAAGTGTTTCTAGGTAACCAAATTACTGTGTTATGTGTTCAAATTTTTTTATGGATGTGATGTATTTTGTTTATGTTTTAGCATTACAGTTTTAATGGTATATCTATAATAGGAGATGAATTAGGTGTGGATTTGTGAAATTGGTTTTGAAGTCAAAAGTTTAAGATCCTGATTCCCCCCACTTCTTAGTATCTCGTTTTCCATATACTAATTTCAACAATTGGTATCAGAGCTCAATTCTCTTGTCAGTAAGTCTAATAGCTTGAGAGGATTAGATAATGGAGATGGAAGTGTATAAGATGGGAAAAATCATTGAGAATTAGATGATTGAAATCCATATCATATTGCAACAATTAGAAGAAACAAAAGAGGAGTTAAGGAAAACCCTAAAAAGAAGAAAAGAGATAGCTATTCAACTAAATAACATTAAATACAAAGAAGTTAACAAAGAGGGACTGCTTGATAGTGGAAAGTTTGGTAACAATGATGAAGCATTGACATAATTTCTAGAGAAGAATATTGCCCTAGTAAAAGAAGCAAAAGATCTCAAGACAAAATAAGAAATTCAATCAGTTACACTATGTGAAGTAATCAATAAAAAGAAGAAAGCAATGGAAGACAAGATCATGGCTAAGGAAGACAAAATAAAGATGGCTAACAAACTTGAAGAGAGATATTTTGAAGTATAAAAGCTCATCAATAATCAGTTTGATATGATAAATCAACTAGCAATTGCAAATTAGGAAGCAAATAAAAAAGATTTGGAGATCACAAATCTAAGGCTACAGATGAGCAATTGAAAAGTGAGTTGAGGCATGAAAAGGAACTAATGGAGAGAATCAATAAACCAAATGAAGTAATCAAGCACTTTGAAGAAATGTTAAGGTCACCTAGAACAAAAGACACCTCTGGACTTGGATGCAACAAGCACTCTTCATCTACTAAAGAAAAGGAATCATCCAAAAGTGGAGAACAAATGAATGTAAAATCCAAAGAAAAACCTACATGTCATCACTATGGGAAAATTGATCACACAACCAACATTTGTAAAAGCAAAAAATGATGTGCAAACTCCTAAACCTAAATCAAGTGGTAATTGTTTTAATTGTAAGAAGCAAGACATCAAACACATGAATGTAGATCAAGTAACACTTACTCAACCATAAAGGGATCTAAATTCTAAGGTCATTGCTATAATTGTCAAAAGTATGGACATAGAGCTTATGAGTGTAGATTAAATAAAAATTCAAATTGGTTACTTGAAAAACAAACTCATACATAAAGAAAAGGCAATTCCTATAACTGGGATTATAATACATGGTATTTTTGTCAATATTTTGGAGAATATGGATACATTCTAGAGAATTACATCAAAACACATTTTAGAGGAAATTATAAGAAATGGCTAAATTGAGAGAGAGTATGTTTCAATTGTCTCAAAGTTGGACATATTAGTAGAAACTACAAAACTAGAACACCAACACCAACACCTAGTAATGGAAGTGACAAACCTAAAGGAAAGAAAACATGGATAGAGATAGTAAGAGCTAGAAGCAGTAGAGTAGACAAAACTATGATCACCCAATCTAATGGATCAAGTGATCACACCACATCTGACTAAAGAAAGAAGGTATGTAGGAAATGTATACTCAATGTTATATTTTATATCAATTCCTAGCATAAAAGTGATAAAATTTCATATATGCATAAGTAAAGATGCATTGAGAAATATTAGAAAAAGAAAATCATAAAGTATTGAGCATCACTAGTACAGTCTATATTGATCGAGCTTTGCAGTATAGATCGAGTGATCAAGGAAGGTAATATACTAATCAAATGAATTGGTTATGGTTCAGTGAGTAATCTTGACCGACCTAAAGTGAAGAACAAGCTAGTTGTCATACACCAAGTATGAAGACATCAATTGTGGACCTAAAATGAAAGTTTGAAGGTATTTATCAAATTTGGACATTCATTTGCATTCACCAAGTGATCAAAGAGCTTATGAGAAAATTCCAATGTGATCAAAGTGATTTTAGTGACCATAGAAAAAGAATCACAACAATTTATCAACAAATTTATGAAAAAAAGTATTATTCTCAGTGCCAAGTTAAATATTTAGTGAGGATATTTGCAAAAGGTTCTTACTTTAAACCCTGGTTCAGAATGACATTTAGAAGTGAAATGATGAAGGACAACAATCACAAAACTTCAAAAATTCAGTGAGCATCGAAAAGACTATTGATGATATTGGAGATTTATCATAAATTTTGCCTAGAGTCGTGACTGTTCAAAAATCAAGCTTGTGTTATCAATGCAAGGTTGGAGAAATCGAAGATTTTGAGATTAGAGTAGCTCATAATAAGTTATGTGTGTGATGGAATCTTGAAGGACAAATATAAGATTGTTGCCAAAAAAGGGCTTACCCATGCCCTAGGATTTCCAAAGGTATTTAAAGTCAAATGGATAAAGGTTGTGCTCAATCGTATTCATGATATGAAAATATGGTTGGAAGGTGGGATGATCAAGATTAATAAGGCTATCATTTGTAAGGTAATTGGGTACCCTACCTTGGATTGATCAAAGAGTATTAGAAGTGAAATGAAGAATGAAATTGAAAAAATGACCAAGGCAAGGTGGAATGGTCATAGTGTGTCAATTGATGGAATTGAGGACCCATTTATTGAATTTTTTGTTCATGTGATAATACACAAATTTTATCAATCTCACAAGTTGAACAATGTACCTATGTAGCAATGGATTTCAACTACAAAACCATGAAGAAGGATCATTCATATGATCTTGCCAAGCTATAACTTTACCAACTTATAGAAAAATTAGAAGCAACGAGGAAAGCAAATAACAACTCTTGCAAGTTTGGAGCCTTATTAGTTTGTATATTTTTCTATGTACAAAAATCTTTTCCTACTATTGTAATAGTTGCATGGGATAGGAATAAAACAACTGTAGAGCATATCAATGACCTAATCAATAGATTGGGAGAAAATTTTGAAGCAATTATGGACAACTACTTTGAAGAATTCAAGGTGAAGATGAGGAATAGAATGAGAGGTACTGAGTTAGTTGTGGATAAATACTATGATGAAGTATGTTTCATTGCAGATATAGATTTTCTATAAGCACAAACAGGTTTTTTGAGGGTAGCATGGCTAAGGCCAATGCCCTATGAAGTTAATTTAGATGAGGTAACTACAACAATTACTGCGTTTTGATAGAAGATATAGATGCAAGTGTCAAGAAATTTGGCACATATGAGACTATAATTGCCAAGCTGACTGTTGAATCCAGCACACCCAAAGCAGGAGAGAAAACAAAGAGAAAGGTTGTCGAGGGTGATAATAAGGAAGAAGGAGAAGGGTTGGGACAACCTATAGAAGCTAAGGAAGGCAAGGGAAAAGAACTTGTTGTTGTGAAGCCAAAGGCCACCAAGCATAAGAAAAGGTGGTTGTGATAAAGCTTAAGGTAAAGGTTGACCTAAAGAAGGACATGCAAGAAATGGTGACACCTCAGAAGCTAAAAGGAAAGTTGATCATCACTAGGAAAAGGACAACACAACCCCCTTTCTGAGCTATTAATAGGAAGTCCATCTAAGAAGAGGAAATTGGTTGAAGAACAAGAAAAGTCAAGGAGAAAATTGATCGTAGCATAAGAGGAGGAAGATGATGAAAAGATTGAGTCTGATGAACCTAACAAACTTCAAATAATGAAGAGACTCCCTCCATGACTGTGGATTAGGTATGTGCAAAATTGATCAATTTTGATAGTATTATGGGATCCAAAGATATTTAGTACGATTCTTTCAATATTGATGATCAAGTTAAGCTTGAAAGTGCAATGCTTGATATGATGATCAAATTTAGATGCACACCCTTGGAATTGGATACTAGATTTCCAGTGGGATTGTACAAAAGAGTTGATGAAAAGTGGAAATGGGCATTTTCCACTGAGAAAAATAATAAGAAAGATGACACTGACACAAGCTATGCCAGATTTGGGGAAGACTCAGATGTCTATAGCCCTTAAAGATTTTGTCAAGAAGTTTATGTCGAGAGATTGGGTATATAAGGGTTTGAAAAATGAAACTCATGAAGTTGAGAAAGATAATATTTGAATATGGAAAGAATCATTTGGATTGCTTACTCCATCTGTGGAAGTGAGGGAAGGCTGAGATGTAATTGATTTTGAAGATGAATACAAACAAGACATGGCCAAGTTGAACAAGGAGATTCAACAACTTCTCAGTCAATGTAAACAAAAAGAGACTCTCATAATTGAAAATGACACTGACACCCCTCTACCTAATACGAATGTACTAACTAAAGAGGAGATTCAAGGCTCAATGAAAGATTCAAGCGAACTCTATACTAACCCAATTTTGAATATCCTAAGCTTGAAAATAATAAGACTAATGATGTAAATGTGATATTAGTTACTGGGGATACAAGTGTAGAGAAACTTGGTAAGGCAATAATTGTATATACATGCCATTGATTTGTATGCTTATTTTTCAAAAGAAGGCATATTTTTTATGAAGACTCGTATACTAAATTAATAGAAGATGAAGTCAAACAAAAAGAGAAAGAGGCTACTCAATTACCGAGTACAAAGCCTATAGAACCTACAAATGTGACACCTATTCAATAGGTGATTTGTACACAAGTGTAACAGTCAAAGTCAAGATCGAGTGAAAAAGGGGAAGTAATTACAATTATCACCACCGAGTGATAAGCCTTCACGATCTCAAGATGTGACTCGTTCAGGTGAAGAAGATGAGTCAATGAGCCTAGATGAGGTAATTACATTACCTATGTATGATTTGAACAATCTCACACTAGAGAAAATACAAAAGCTATAAACATTATTTGTTTGTGTAAATACGTATTTACTTATTACACTTACTTAAGTTTACTTAGGTTAATGCATTATTTTGCATTATTTTATTAGTTATTTAGGTGAGACACTTAGGAGTTTGTGTACTCTCATTGATGTACACAACTCTAATTATGCACATGGTGTCTACAACATAGGAGTTTGCATCATTCACTGAGTTGTCATGATGAGAACACAATTATTTGCACTCCTCATTTAGCACATGTTGTCTACACCACTGATTTGCGTGCTACACCATTGTAGGCTTATCCTCACATCATCGCACTTAATTCCATGCTTAATGGAGGATAATCCATATCTGGTGGACATGTGTCTAGTTGTATGACTTATCATGATGCTGACTTCTATGCATTCTAGAAGCTCTCTTGAGGCCTTTATATATAGGCACTCCTAGTGTACTCTCAAGCTGGCATATTGAATGAATATTGTCATTCTGATCATACTCTCTCTATTTTGGTCTACTATGTGCTTGTGTTGAGTTCTTTAGTTCTTGGGTGAATTCTAGCCTAAGCTAAATTCTTACATTATTGAGTCATAAGGAAAAACAAGAACAACTGAGAAAAGAGCAAAAGAGAAGGCAGGTACTACATATTATCAAAGATATTTTTCTAGATGTATTTGGGATTACAGATTTGAATAATCAGCATACAATTTTGGACAAGCTTGTATATTTAGTTGATAAAATTTAGACAGAAGACATAGACACCAATGAAAAATGATTATAGTGGTCTGAAAGAAGAACAGAGCAAAAAGTGTTACAGAAAGTCTCACAGGAACTTGTACATAGACAAGCTAAGCTTTCTATATCAATGAAACAGCTAGAAATAATTTTGAAAACCAGTAAATTCCTTATATTTGAAATTGTGTGATATTGATTTCTCTACATCAAATCAACATGCTAATTAGAGCTATTGCATGTAGACATTAGAGCAAGTGTTATTACATTGAGCAAGAACGCAAGTTCAAGCTCATCCTCTTATAGTGAACTAGCATTCAGTCAAAAGAGGTTAGCTGAGCTCATGGCTAAAGATAAAGAGATGAGGCATAAATTGATGTTGATTCAACTACAGTTAGTGCCACATATAGAGATTATTCAAAAGATGGTCTTTGTTGCCAAAGATATTTTGAAGAAAGAGACACATTTTTTTACATATAGTAGAATTCATATAGTAGCCCAAAGTTCCATCACTCACAAAAACAAGGGGGATATGAAAGAATATAAGGGGATATAAAAGAATAAGACAAGGTGAAGCCAAATAAAACAAGGAGAAGTAATGTGCAGATCAAAGATCAGATATCAGATCTTATAGGATCAAAGTATGGTCGCAAGGGGAGTACACATATTTTTGAAAGACGTGATTATTCATGACAAAGTGTTTTTTCCACTAATGTCAAAGGGGGAGATTGTTGATCTCTAAGCTTATGTTGTAGACTAGTGTCCAAACACTTAGTCATTTACTATGAAAGCTTAAAAGGTCATCACTATGATCAAGCTATCTAGTAAAGGTTGAGCATACAATACTTATACCGAGTAGGATAGTGATTGTCGAGTATTAAACTAGAGCTAAGCAATATAGTTGAGACTGAGCATGTTGACAAGTTATCAAGTGCTAAGAAAATAGGAATATAGAGGTCAAGTCACAACATGAAGAAGTATACATGTTTGAGCGTCAGAGCATTCAAGTGTTGAGTAGTTCAGTTTTGACATATAAATACAAGTGCAGAGAAAATTGGTAAGGCAATAATTGTATATAAACCATTGAATTGTATGCCTATTTTGCAAAAGAAGGAAAATCTTGATGAAGACTCATGTACTAAATCAATAGAAGATGAAGTCAAACAAAAAAAGAAAGAGGGTACTCAAGCTCTTATTCAATTATTGACTACAAAGCCTACAAAACCTACAAATATGACACCTATTCAACAAGTGATTTCTACACAAGTGCAGAAGCCACAGTCGAGATTGAGTGAAAAGGGGAAACAATTGCAATTATCACTACCAAGTGATACACCTTCACAATCTCAAGATGTGACTCGTTCAGGTGAAGAAGATGAGTCAGTGAACCTAGATGAGGTAATTACATTACCTATGTATGTTTTGAACAATCTTCTACTAGAGCAAATGCAAGAGCTACAAACATTGTTGAGTCATAAGGCAAAACAAGAATAGTTAAGAAAAGAGTAGTAGAGAAGGCGGGTACTACATACCGTTAAACATATTTTTGTAGATGTATTTGGGATTACAGATTTGAATAATCAGCATACAATTTTGGACCATCTTGGATATTTAGTTGATAAAATTCAAATAGAAGACATAGACACCAATGAAAAATTATTATAGTGGTCTGAAAGAAGAACAGAGCAAAAAGTATTACAGAAAGTCTCACAAGAACTTGTACATAGACAAGTTGAGCTTTCTACATCAGTCACACAACTAGAAACAATTTTGAAAACCATTAATTCCTTGTATTTGAAATTGTGTGATATTGATTTCTTTACATTAGATACAACATGCTCATTAGAGCTATTACATGCAGACATTAAAGAGAGTGTTATTACATTGAGCAAGAATGCAAGTTCAAGCTTATCATGTTATAGTGAATTGGCATTTAGTCAAAAGAGGTTAGCCGAGCTCACGGCTAAAGATAAAGAGATCAGGCATAAGCTGATGTTGATTCAACTAAAGTTAGTGCCACATATAGAGATTATTCAAAAGGTGGTCTCTGTTGCCAAAGACATTTTGAAGAAAGAGACACATTTTTCACATATAGCAGAATTTATTGATCTACCTGCCAAGCTAGAGATTTAGTTTCAAAATTTGGAACAAGTTCAACAATGATGGAATAGAGGCTATGCCAATTTTGTGGCAAGTCATCAACAATTCTTTAATAAGTATCAATTATCCCCTACAACCCAAAGTTCCATCAATGACAAAAACAAGGGGGATATGAAAGAATATAAGGGGATATAAAAGAATAAGACAAGGTGAAGCCCAACAAAACAAGAAGAAGCAATGTGCAGATCAAAGATCAGATATCAGATCTTACAGGATCAAAGTATGGTCTCAGGGGGAGCACTCATATTTTTGAAAGACATGATTATTCATGACAAAGTGTTTTTGCCACTAATGTCAAAGGGGGAGATTGTTGATCTCTAAGCCTATGTTGTCGACTAATGTCCAAACACTTAGTCATTTACTATGAAAAATTACAAGGTCATCACTATTATTAAGTTATCTAGTAAAGGTCTAGCATACAATACTTCTATTGAGCAGGATAGTGATTGTCGAGTATTCAGTTAGAGTTGAGCAATATATTTGAGACCGAGCATGTTTACAAGCTATCAAGTGCTAAGAAAATAGGAATATAGAGGTCGAGTCACAACATGAAGAAGTATACATGACAAAGTAGTAGAACATTCAAGTGTTGAGTAGTTCAGGTTTAATATAAAAATACAAGTGCAGAGAAACTTGATAAGGAAATAATTGTATATACACCATTGACTTGTATGCCAATTTTGTGGCAAGTCATCAACAATTCTTTAATAAGTATCAATTAGTCCCTGCAACCCAAAGTTCCACTAGTGACAAAAATAAGGGGCATATGAAAGAATATAAGGGGATATAAAAGAATAAGACAAGGTGAAGCCAAACAAAACAAGGAGAAGCAATGTGTAGATCAAAGATTAGATATTAGATCTTACAGGATCAAAGTATGGTCTCAGAGGGAGTACTCATATTTTTGAAAGACATGATTATTCATGACAAAGTGTTTTTACCACTAATGTCAAAGGGGGAGGTTGTTGATCTCTAAGCCTATGTTGTCGACTAGTGTCCAAACACGTAGTCATTTACTATGAAATATTACAAGGTCATCACTATTATCGAGTTATCTAGTAAAGGTCAAGCATACAATACTTATACTAAGTAGGACAGTGATTTTTGATATTCAGTTAGAGTTGAGCAATATAGTTGAGACCAAGCATGCTGACAAGTTATCAAGTGCCGAGAAAATGGGAATATAGAGGTTGAGTCACAACATGAAGAAGTATACATGGTTGAGCGTCAGAGCATTCAAGTGTTGAGTAGTTCAGGTTTGACAGATAAATACAAGTGTAGAGAAACTTGGTAAGGCAATAATTATATATACACCATTGACTTGTATGCCTATTTTGCAAAAGAAAGCAAATTTTGATGAAGACTCGTGTACTAAATCAATAGAAGATGAAGTCAAACAAAAAGAGAAAGAGGCTACTCAAGCTCTTATTCAATTACTAAGTAAAAAGCCTATAAAACCTACAAATATGACACCTATTCAATAGGTGATTTCTACACAAGTGCAACAACCAAAGTCAAGATCGAGTGAAAAGGGGAAACAATTGCAATTATCACTACCAAGTGATACACCTTCACAATCTCAAGATGTGATCATTCAGGTGAAGAAGATGAGTCAATGAGCTTAGATGAGGTAATTAGATTACCTATGTATGACTTGAACAATCTTACACTAGAGCAAATGCAAGAGCTACAAACATTGTTGAGTCATAAGGCAAAATAGGAACAATTGAGAAAAGAGAAAAATAGATGACAGGTACTACATATTGTAAAGATATTTTTGTAGATGTATTTGGGATTACAGATTTGAATAATCAACATACAATTTTGGACCAAATTTTATATTTAGCTGATAAAATTTAGACAGAAGACATAGACACCAATGAAAAATTATTATAATGGTCTAAAAGAAGAACGAAGCAAAAAGTGTTACAAAAAGTCTCACATGAACTTTTACATAGACAAGCTGAGCTTTCTACATTAGTCACACAACTAGAATTTTTTTTGAAAACCATTAATTCCTCATATTTGAATTTATGTGATATTGATTTCTTTACATTAGATACAACATGCTCATTAGAGCTATTACATGCAGACATTAGAGTGAGTGTTATTACATTGAGCAAGAACACAAGTTCAATCTTATCCTCTTATAGTGAACTAACATTTAGTCAAAAGAGGTTAGCTGAGCTCACAGCTAAAGATAAAGAGATCAAGCATAAGTTGATGTTGATTCAACTACAGTTAGTGCCACATATAGAGATTATTCAAAAGGTGATCTCTGTTACCAAAGACATTTTGAAGAAAGAGACACATTTTCACATATAGCAGGATTCATTGATCTAGCTGCCAAGTTAGAGATTCAATTTCAAATTTTGGGACAAGTTCAGGAATGATGGAATAAAGGCTATGCCAATTTATGGCAAGTCATCAAGAATTCTTTAATAAGTATCAATTAGCCCATGTAGCTGAAAGTTCCATCAGTGACAAAAACAAGGGGATATGAAAGAATATAAGGGGATATAAAAGAATATGACAAGGTGATGCCAAATAAAACAAGGAGAAGCAATGTGCAGATCAAAGATCATATATCAGATCTTATAGGATCAAAGTATGGTCTCAAGGCAAGTACTCATTTTTTTGAAAGACATGATTATTCATAACAAAGCATTTTTGCCACTAATGTCAAAGGGGGAGATTGTTGATCTTTAAGCCTATGTTGTCGATTAGTGTCCAAACACTTAGTCATTTACTATCAAAGATTACAAGGTCATCACCATGATTGAGTTATCTAGTAAAGGTTGAGCATACAATACTTATATTGAGTAGCATAGTGATTGTCGAGTATTCAGTTAGAGTTGAGCAATATAGTTGACACTAAGCATGTTGAAAAGTTATCGAGTGTTGAGAAAACATGAATATAGAGGTCGAGTCACAACATGAAGAAGTATACATGACCAAGCATCAAAGCATTCAAGTATTGAGTAGTTCAGGTTTGAAATATAAATACAAGTGTAGAGAAACTTGGTAAGGCAATAATTGTATATACACCATTGACTTGTATGCCTATTTTGCAAAAGAAGGCAAATCTTGATGAAGACTTATGCACTAAATCAATGGAAGATGAAGTCAAACAGAAAGAGAAAGAGGCTACTCAAGCTCTTATTCAATTACCAAGTATAAAGCCTACAGAACCTACAAATGTGACACCTATTCAATAGGTAATTTCTACACAAGTGCAGTAGCCAAAGTTGAGATCGAGTGAAAAGGGGAAACAATTGTAATTATCACTACCGAGTGATACACCTTCATGATCTCAAGATGTGACTCATTTGGGTGAAGAAGATGAGTTAGTGAGCCTAGATGAGGTAATTACATTACCTATGTATCATTTGAATAATCTTACACTAGATCAAATGCAAGAGCTACAAACATTGTTGAGTCATAAGGCAAAACAAAAGCATAAGAGAAGGTAGGTACTACATACTATCAAAGATATTTTTGTATATGTATTTGGGATAATAGATTTGTATAATCAACATACAATTTTGGACCAACTTGTATATTTAGTTGATAAAATTTAGATAGAAGATATAAATACCAATGAAAATTTATTATACTAGTCTGAAAGAAGAATGAAGCAAAAAGAGTTAGAGAAAGTCTCACAAGAACTTGCACATAGACAAGCTGAGCTTTCTACATCAGTCACACAGCTGGAAACAATTTTGAAAATCATTAATTCCTTATAGTTGATATTATGTGATATTGATTTCTTTACATCAGATACAACACGCTCATTAGAGCTATTGCATGTAGACATTAGAGCGAGTGTTATTACATTGAGCAAGAAAGCAAGTTCAAGCTCATCCTCTTATAGCGAACTGGCATTTAGTCAAAAGAGGTTAGCCAAGCTCATAGATAAAGATATAGAGATCAAGCATAAGTTGATGTTGATTCAACTATAGTTAGTGCCATATATAGAGATTATTCAAAAGGTGGTCTTTGTTTCCAAAGACATTTTGAAGAAAGAGACACATTTTTCACATATAGCAAGATTCGTTGATCTAGCTGCCAAGCTAGAGATTCATTTTCAAATTTTGGAACAAGTTTAGGAATGATGGAATAAAGGCTATGCCAATTTTGTGGCAAGTCATCAACAATTCTTAAATAAGTATCAATTAGCCCCTGTAGCCCAAAGTTCCATCAGTGACAAAAACAAGGGGGATATGAAAGAATATAAGGGGATATAAAAGAATAAGACAAGGTGAAGCTAAATAAAATAAGGAGAAGCAATGCAAAGATCAAAGATAAGATATCATATCTTACAAGATCAAAGTATGGTCTTAGTGGGAGTACTCATATTTTTGAAAGACATGATTATTCATGACAAAGTGTTTTTACCACTAATGTCAAAGGGGGAGATAGTTGATCTCTAAGCCTATGTTGTTAACTAGTGTCCAAACACTTAGTCATTTACTATGAAAGATTACAAGGTCATTACTGTGATCAAGTTATCTAGTAAAGGCCAAGCATACAATACTTGTACTAAGAAGGATAGTGATTGTCGAGTATTTAGTTAGAGTTGAGCAATATAGTTGAGACCGAGCATGTTGACAAGTTATCAAGTGTTGAGAAAATATGAATATAGAGGTCGAGTCACAACATGAAGAAGTATACATGACCAAGCGTTAGAGTTTTCAAGTGTTGAGTAGTTCAAGTTTGACACATAAATACAAGTGTAGAGAAAATTGGTAAGGCAATAATTGTATATACACCATTGACTTGTATGCCTATTTTGCAAAAGAAGGCAAATTTTGATGAAGACTTATCCACTAAATCAATAGAGGATAAAGTCAAACAAAAAGAGAAAGAGGCGACTCAAGATCTCATTCAATTATTGAGTATAAAGCCTGCAAAACCTACAAATGTGACACCTATTCAATAGGTGATTTCTACACAATTATAGTAGCCAAAGTTGAGATCAAGTGAAAAGGGGAAACAATTGCAATTATCACTACCAACTGATACACCTTCACGATCTCAAGATGTGACCCATTCAGGTGAAGAAGATGAGTTAGTGAGCCTAGATGAGGTAATTACATTACTTATGTATGATTCGAACAATCTTACACTAGAGCAGATGCAAGAGCTACAAACATTGTTGAGTCGTAAGGAAAAACAAGAACAACTAAGAAAAGAGCATAAGAGAAGGTAGGTACTACATACTGTCAAAATTTTTTTTGTAGATGTATTTGGGATTATAGATTTGAATAATCACCATATAATTTTCGACCATCTTGTAGATTTAGTTGATAAAATTCAGACAGAAGACATAGACATCAATGAAAAAATATTATAGTGGTTTGAAAGAAGAACAGAGCAAAAAGTGTTAGAGAA
Organism: Cupressus sempervirens; assembly: GCA_028749045.1. Taxonomy (NCBI): domain Eukaryota; kingdom Viridiplantae; phylum Streptophyta; class Pinopsida; order Cupressales; family Cupressaceae; genus Cupressus; species Cupressus sempervirens. The sequence goes on along the minus strand of CM053787.1, from coordinate 363,535,224 downwards.
AGTCTCATAGGAACTTGTACATAGACAAGTTGAGCTTTCTACATTAGTCACACAGCTAGAAACAATTTTGAAAACCATTAATTCCTCATGTTTGAAATTGTGTAATATTCATCAAATACAACATGCTCATTAGAGCTATTGCATGTAGACATTAGAGCGAGTGCTATTACATTGAGCAAGAACACAAGTTCAAGCTCATCCTCTTATAGTGAACTAGCATTTAGTCAAAAGAGGTTAGCCGAGATCATGGATAAAGATAAAGAGATCAGACATAAGTTGATGTTGATTCAACTATAGTTAGTGCTACATATAGAGATTATTCAAAAGGTGGTCTCTATTGCCAAAGACATTTTGAAGAAAGAGACACATTTTTCACATATAGTAGGATTCATTGATCTAGCTTCCAAGCTAGAGATTCGGTTTCAAATTTTGGAACAAGTTCAGAAATGATGGATTAAAGGCTATGCCAATTTTGTGGCAAGTCATCAACAATTCTTTAATAAGTATCAATCAGCCCCTGCAGCCAAAGTTCCATTAGTGACAAAAAAAAGGGTGATATGAAAGAATATAAGGGGATATAAAAGAATAAGACAAGGTGAAGTCAAATAAAAGAAGAAGAAGCAATGTGCAGATCAGAGATCAAATATCAGATCTTACAGGATCAAAGTATGGTTTTAGGGGGAGTACTCATATTTTTGAAAGATATGATTATTCATGATAAATTTTTTTTTTCCCACTAATGTCAAATGGGGATATTGTTGATCTCTAAGCCTATGTTGTTGACTAGTGTCCAAACACTTAATCATTTACTATGAAAGATTACAAGGTCATCATTATGATCAAGTTATCTAGTAAAGGCCAAGCATATAATACTTATACCGAGCAGGATAGTGATTGTCGAGTATTTAGTTAGAGCTAAGCAATATAGTTGAGACCAAGCATGTTGACAAGTTATCAAGTGCTGAGAAAATAGGAATAGGGAGGTTGAGTCACAATATGAATAAGTATACATGACCAAGCGTTAGAGCATTCAAGTGTTGAGTAGTTCAGTTTTGACATATAATTGTGCAATGGCTCAAACACATATGTAAATTGTTTTTGTTGACTTTTATATAATATTTAATATTTGTAGAGCTAGCTAAGGAGATTATCACACATCATTTTAGGAGGTAATGATCCTAAGGCGTGTAATTCAACCAATCAGAAAATGGGATAGAAATGATAAAAGATGATGAAGTGTAAGCCATCGATCAAGATCTAGAACCTTCATAGTTTATCTATTTAAGGAGGATTCTAACCCTAGAATTGTGTGTAGTATGTAGAGAGAAGGAGAAGTATCCTTATGTGTGTATGTGCATGTGAAGGAGTCGAGATGAAGTTTGAAAGTATAATCAGAGAGAGAGAGAAATCAGAGTAGTGAAGCACTAAATAGAGTTATCAAATTAGGGGATCAAATCAGAGATGCAATAAAAAGGAGACCCAAGATCAACTTACAAAGAAAATTGAGGGTTAGGTACTGAATTATTTATTGTTAATTGAGACAAGGTAAATATCTTAACAGAGTAGTCTTAATAGATCTATGTAACCCTCCTAACAAAGTCCTTACTTCATTGTGAGTGTACAATCCTTTAACAAGGTGAGACCTAATAGTCTCTTAAGCTTTTACTAGGGAAGACCCCTCATAGGGTAGATCATATCTTTTGATCAAACATTGTAACCCTAACAAGTTAAATCTATTGTTGCAATAGTGAAAATTTGTGTGTTTCATCCCTACTCCAGGTTTACTTTCATCTTGAAGTGTTTCTAGGTAACCAAATCATTGTGTTATGTATTGATTTTTTTAATGGATATGATGCATTTCATTTATGTTTCAACATTACATTTTTAATGGTAGATCTATTATAAGAGATTAATTAGGCGTGGATTTGTGAAATTGGTTTTGAAGTCAAAAGTTAAAGATCTTGATTCACCCCCCACCACCCCCCCCGCCTCAGTATCTTATTTCCCATATACTTATTCCAACACTTGCTTATCAGCATTTGAGTCAACGCTCAATGTGCATGCCATATATTGGGCGTGATTTTCTATGGAGTTCAAGTTTTTATTGAGCATCAATTATTGAGCAGTTTCACATTTAATTTTGCTTGCTATATTTTTGACAATTTGGAGTTAGATCCACAATTTTAGCCAGTGCTCATAGTTTTTGGTGACTATAGGCTCTACATGGTTCACGTTAGTACATGGTTTTTTGTTACAACACCACGTGGCTCAATTTCATGTCACATGCATTTTTTTTTTTGGTATTAATGTCATTTTTATTGGGCAACTTTTCCCATGTTGATTTTATGATGCCTTGGGTGGTTCTGAGACTATTTCCGTCCACAGTGGTTTTTTTCTAGTGGTTTCTCATATGGTTGGTGTCTCTTGGGATCTATGTTAGTTTTCTACTTATTTTGACAATTATTTTCACCACATGCATTATGGTCATTGGTTACTTATCAGCTCGAGCACGCTTTCTAGTGATTTTTCTAAGCATCTTCTTCTTTATCTGGCAACTTGGTCTTTTGCTAGAATTTTTTTCCTTGATGACCATTTGACCATCAAAATTAGGATTGCCACTTGCTGATGTTAGCATTGCATTAATGACCCTATAAACCCTTCTAGCTCTATTTGGACCTACATTCAATTTTTTGACTCGAACATATAATCTTTATTTTTTGCAAATGAGATATCATCAAAAAGTTGGTCTTCAATCATATTAGTGTAGGTAGCTTTCATTTTTTATGTTTATTTTTGTTGTCAAAATCAAGAGTTCTATTTTCCACTCTGGGAGACATATCTTGAGCATACAATCTTTGATTTGGGAATTCTTTATATGATTGGGAATATCTTTCATAGCTCTTTACAATGATGCTAGTTGTTTTTCCAAATTCTATTCTAGACATATTCTATTTAGTTTTTTTTTTCTATATTTGCATTCTAGTAGATATGTTGGTTGTTTCAAGTTTAGGGATCGATTATTCTTCTTTAGATGATTCTTCATGGGTTCTACTATCTATTGTATCAACCTTATGTCTCTTTTGGTCTTTGCATACATCATTTATATGTATTTTTGCAAATACACTAAAATAAATTGTAACACCCCACCAGGGAACCCAAAATAAATTAACCTATAATGTCACTAAGTTTGCCAAACGGTTTTTTTTAAGATTAAAACAAACAAGAGATAACATAGTGGAAGCAATACAAGAACAATTACATCTCTCTAGGGTTCCATAACATTGAATCACACACATTAGTTTTAATAAGATTAAATCTGATAAGTAAACAAAGTCCATGTCATAAATATTAGTAAACAAATTTGTCCTCTCGAAAACAACTTCACAATCAAGTCTTGAATGCCCAAATGAGAAGACAAATGTGTTGAGCTATCATTTTGCATGACATTTAATGACAGGAGTCCTTTTGAACTCCTCTTTTGAAAAGTTGATCTGGGATCAACTCCAAGGTTCCAAGCAATCTTGTGACCTATTAGAATCTGCTTGGTAGAAGAAAAATGTGAATGTTCATGAGGAGGCCATTGCTGGTTCAACCAATTTCAAATAAGATGTTGAATATGCTTGCTATCTCAAAAAGTAACCACAAAAAAAGAAATGTATTTTTGTATTTTGCTAGTTATAATGAATGTAATTTTAACTATGTAACTATATGAATTCCTAAATTAATCAAGTGTTTGTAAAAGCAAATAATGAAGATAGGGTAACAAGAAGTTTAAGAAAATGACTTGAAAAATAAATCCTTGACAAACATAACCTATGAAAACAACACATTTGCAAGTTAAGCATTTGAAAAGATCTGTAGGTAACTAATGAAAATAGAAGCAACACTTCCTTAATTCCACTAATATAATCGTCGATGGGAATTCATTAACCATATGATGTTTCACTTTTCATTAGATTGCAAGGCCACAAAAAGTGTGCTCATGTAAGACAAAACGCTACTCAAGAACAATAGGGTGATCTCTTCTCCAACTAAGTACATTAGTGGAATTTGTAAACATGTGGTAAACACCAAAATTAAAAGATTGCTCAATCAAAATAACACAAAAAAACCATTGGCTCTATTACACTCCATGAATATACGTCCACAAAATATAACACACTCTAGCAAGAATCACTACACTTAGAATGAGAGAACCAACAACATATATTATTGCATCAAAATAATGACTTGAAATACATATTTAATTCCTCAATTTGTAGGAAATCTTCTCATCAATTTGTTTTGAGAGTGAGAGATCTCTTCATGCAAATATATACTTCTAAACTAATAAAATTAGTTTATTTATGTAGAAACCGACTCTCTAAATGGTGCTAAATATTTTTATCAATTAATAAGTGCATGAGCCTTTACATATCTTAAAACAAAGAAAGCATGAGAAAATAAGAAGAAGAAAGCCATTAGATGATGCAAAGGTCTTTGGAGATGCCAAAAAATAGAAGCTTAACCTTCTTTGGAGGTTTGTAGGAGTTGAATCGCCGTCAAAATGCAATTTCGGTGCATGGAAAGCTCTGAATTTGGAACTAGCATTAACTATCGGTGCACCTCTGACTTCTTCAAAAAAACTTCTAGCGCATATTTGGAGAAGTACACCTTGCGCACCTTGGAAGACAGGGTTCAAAAAATGTAAAATTTTCCCAAGTGTTTAAACTGAAGTTCTAGCTTTTGGGTTTTGTTCCCCTTCATACCAGAACTATGTCTGGATGTTTTCTCTTGAATTTCTCTATGATCTCCGTCGCTTGGGTTGCATCTGACAAATCTAAGGCATCATATTTATCTTTTACTATTTTTCACTAGTGGCCTACTTCTATGCGAGTCTTCACAAAATCTTCGACCTTTACATCCACCTCTAGAAATGCCTCCTCTGTCTTAAATGCTTCTCTAATGTCTTCATCAATTGAAGTTTCTTCAAATATATTTTGAAACTTTTCGATGATTTTTTACATTGTTAGGAGTTTATCTCTTAACTCATCTTCCAAAATGTCAAGGCACACATCACTATAATATTTCTCTGCTTCCAAAATTTGCTCTTGGGTTTGATCCTTGAGCCTATGAATATCCACATGTAGTGTCTCCATTACTTTATTACTAGCTGCAATCTTCTCAATCTAATCATCTATCTTATATAACTCATCCCCTATCTATACATCCATCAACATATGATACCTTTGACCTTTTATTGATTGCAATGCTCGAAGGTCATTTCCCTAGGTATGTACCTCATCCATCAATCTAATATCCTGGTTTAACATAGCAACCAACTTCCCTACATTATTATGCATATGGTGCAATAACTTAAGTTTCCCCTATATTATCTACATACCCTTTTCCTCAAAACTTTCTTGCCATAACTAGCAAGCCTTAAAAAATGGATCTACCAATATAACTACATCCTCTTTATCTTTCTTTTCTAAAGCTGCTTCAAGAGTAGCCTCTGGATTATATGGGTCAATAGGACCAACTACCTCATGCATAAATCCCCTCATGATTTCATTTTGCTTTCTTAACTTGACCAATTCAGTCTCATCTTTGTCTAAGTGGTTAAACACTTCTTTAATTCCTATAGTGAGCATCAATTTAGCTGTGTCCACAATTGGCTTTCCAAGCAAGACTTCTTTGATCTGATAATCATTTGTGGTTAGATCTTTAGTATTTGCATGTAGATGAGGGATAGCAATGTGAGTGAACAAGTCTTGATTTGGGTTCCTCATAATGACTGCCAATGTATGCGCATCACTCTTAGGTAACTTAGGCTTCTTGAGAGCTTCATTTAATTTTCTCGTTCCCTCTTCCTTAGTACAATACAATTGCCTTTCATGCCTAACCATCACCTCTTTTCTCAACCATCTTGGAGTAGTTTCCATCAGAGACTTAGATGAAGAGGGGGTTTGTTCTGCTGGACCCTTTCCCTTATTGCTCCTCTCTATAGTCCTTTCTTTCTATGAGGGATCTATATCAGGCATCCCTGTATCTATTGAGTCCATAGTCCTTACCTTTGTATCTTGAGAAGTTTGCTAGGGTTCTTCATATATTTTCCCCTCCTCTAATACTTCATCAGTGGGTCTTTCTTGTGGCTCTTCTTCTTGCACTATTTGCACTTGTTCTTCATTGTTTGGAGGGAGAGGAGTGGCTAAACCTTTATCCACTAAAGATAAATTTTGAGCTGGTCATGGTGGAGCACCTAGAGGTCCTTGTGGAGAAGATGGAAATTGGCTCCAATTTTCTCGCAAAGGCTTATTTGTTGGTATATCCCATATCTTGTCACCTACGAGTTTAAAACATTTTAAAGACATTAGTCCCTTGGTCCTCTTGTTCATCTATCCACTGTTGTAACTCATCCTCTGAAGTTGTAACCTGAATAGGTTGTGTAGGAATGGATGACAACATTACAGTGGAACTCCTTATTCATTATGCTTTAGTAGTCCTGGCTAGACAAGTCCTCTAACTTAAGGGAAGGTTATCCTTTTCATCTTCTTCATCTTCTTCAACTCCTTCAAGAATGGTTTCTAGGATTAAAGGAATATGAACAACCTTACTCTACACTTTCTATCTTCTAGTCCTTGAATTGGAGTTAACCTTTTTTTCTTAGGAGCTAACGGAGAGGCTTCTTCTTCTTGAACCTATGGGGATACTTTTTGTGCTTTCTCTTCAGATCCCTATCCCTGTTCCGGTGGTGCCACTTGGGGATTATCTTGAGCTTGAGTAGTTTCTTGGGCTTGAGTTGCCTCCTGGGCTTGAGTCCCTTCAACCTCAGGCTCAACTCGTTGTAGAAAAACTCTTTTGCTTTTATTCTTGCCTTTCTATACCTTGAAGTACCCAACTTCCCTATTATGCTAATACACTATCTCTAGCCTAACTAGAGATTGGGATGTGAACGTTGGTACTGTAATTTTCACCCCTCTACCTTTTACTAGGCAGGCTATAGCTTGGAAAACTACTACTTGTTGAATTGGATCCAGCTTAAATGGTCTCTTAATCCATTCCTTGGTCAACTAGATGATATGCCTCGCCCTATGATTGATGTCTACATTTTCTTCTCTATTAATTTTTGTATTCATGATCAATCGATCGCATATCTTATCTCAATTATATAGGGGATCCAAGACATCTGAAGTGTCTTGTTGAACAACCTTCAATGAGACCTTTATTTTCAAGGCACTGCCTTCCAAATAAAGAGTCACCCTATAATAATCCCTTATCCGGATATCATAGTCATCTACTGCATTCATCCAATGATCTTCTAAAACATCTTCATGTTTAAATTGTTTTCCTGTCAAGTATTGGACTCTGCCAATATTATCAAAATATGGACGAGGGGAGTTATAATCCTCTAAGGGATACTAATCCCATTCTAACTCAAATTTTCATGATATCCTACTTCTGCTTGACACCAAATGGACCTATGGTCCACACCCAGGTCTTCTTATGTTGTTTCCTTACCTTGTCATATGCAGACAAGAGTTGTCATGTAATCTCTAGCAAAATGAGCCTATCACATGGATACCTAGGGAGCTTCTTAGGATTTATAGTTGTACCCACTACCCTTAAGTAGGTGAATGTCTTGAATTTGATGTAGTAGGCACCCATTTATGTAATTCTTGTTGATGCCTCTTTTGTCATCCTTTTTGCATAGTCTCCCTCAATGAACCGGATAATTGTAAAAATGAAAGCATCATTCACTATTTTGTATTCTTTGTTGTGATCTGAAAGCTTTTTCTTCACTAGCTAAGGGTATACCACATACGGCCATTCATCAACACCTTGCAAGTTGCCCCTCTTAAATAACCCTGGGTAGTCTGTAGTCCTTACTGCTAACAGATATACCAAATAATATGTCATATAAAACCTTAGATAATTTTTTACCACAACCAACTATTCATCTAAATTCTTACTAAGAATTGTGGCCCAATTAGTTCGCATCTTTTCCATTCTAATGGTTTCAATGAAGTGTACCATCCATGTGTTTAATTTTCCTACGACTAGTAATCCCATGATTCTACTAAGGAGTGCTATGGAATGTCCAATATCATCCTTCATGTAACCTCTTGTCATATATACTTTCCCCACTCTTTGCCCAAGAGGCATTCTATTACTGAGGTATGAAGATTGAATAATATTTGTAGCTTCTTGTTCATGATCTCTATACCATATTTCTACTTGATGGTATGTCAATCTTATATATTGATCTTCCCTTAGAAGATGGAATACTTTATCTATATTCTTGGATCTTAGACTGAGAACGATCTCTCTAGTTATACTTGTGACCACCCTCTCTTTTGAAACATAATTCTCATCCAAAGCCATGATCAACTCAAACGATTGTATTGAAACTGGATGTGAAGCTACGTTAACTAATCCTAATCTTATGAGTGCAGAAACCATTGGGGACCTCTCATTTGGTTTGTTGTAGAGAACTAGGAATGCATTCTAGTCAATATGACCCATCTCTGTGTCTCGAATCTTTGAATATGCATCCTAAAAAAGTGATTTGGATGCTATACCCTGGAACTTGAAAACAACTAGCTTAGGAACAATCTTTTTTGTGAGGGAGGATGAAGAAGGAGCCATTATATCTGCTAAAAAACAAAAGCCTATTAGTTTAGGAGGTGGAAAAATCAAATTTAAACAAGCCCTACTTGCTAAGGAAACTGACCTAAAACCCTAAAAACTGTTAAAACACTAAAAAAACCCAAAATTAGCTCTATTATGCAAGTTTTGGTGCACCTTGAAGGTGTGCCTTATTCTTACTTAACAAGCTTTGTAAAATTAAGAGGGCACACATGCAGCTTGTGGGGTGCACATGTGCACACCCATTTCCTTGCAAAGGGCCTTAGGCATACAAAAATTGGGTGCACATATGTACACCTTACGAGGTGCGTATGTGTGCACCCTAATTTCTTGAAGATTTGGCTTTTAAGACCAAACCAAAAAAATGGTGCACAACTACACACCATTCTTATCATGGCTTTTCTTTTAGTTTTGTAAGGTGCACATATGCGCCCCTAACATAGGTTTAGTTTTTTTTAGGTTCTTTTGCTTAGTAAAGATAAAGGTGTGCACCTTGTGCACCTTTATACTCAGGTTTGTGTTTGTATGTGCAAGGATTGAAGAAGAAGAAGAAGCGCACATCAACAAGTGTGGAGGTGCACTTTATGTTTGAGTGGAGAAGATAATGAATAAGTGAAGGGGGTATCTCAAGCTTTTATAGGCTCAGAATAGAGTGCACCCTTTGGGGTTGCACACCTTTGCATGTGTGTAGGTGCACACTCCCAAAGGGAAGTGTTCCACACTAGTGCAACTAGCACACTAGCACACCTTAAAGGGTGCACTAGGTGTGGTAGTGCACCCCATTCACTAAAAAATATCACCCTTCATCCAAATTCTTTAATTTCTAGCCACCAGGTTTCTTAAGCAGAGGGCTAGGGTTGACTCAGACACCAAATAAAGCCCTAAAAAGACTCAGACCCTAGACTAGGGGTTTGGAAAAGAAAAAAATTAATTAGGGGGTCCCCATTTCTTAGTAGAAATGGGGCATGTGTTTTGAAAGCCACAACAAAATGTAACTAATAGTTGAGTCACTTGTAGTTGTATGTCCAATGCTCTCTGAGTTTTATAATAAGGCTCAACTCTCTTCTTTAGATTTACAACGAATTAAAGGCAGGTTATGTCTTTAACCTGAAGATATGAAGGCTATTAACACCCACACATGAACATGAAATGAATGTGGTTATCAAATTTATGGATTAAACATAAAGAGAAAGCTCAACAAACAACCTTAAGAATGTTTGTCAAAACCCTTCTCATGACAGGGAAAACAAGAGAAGTTAAATATGGATTCTGCAAAACATGAGTATGCCAACCATATGATTAGACACAACATATACTTGATATCATAATGGAGAAAGATATCCAGGAACATAAAAAAGGAAACCAGGTGATTAATCCTTAATCAAAAAAGTAAACATATAGAACATATGATTTATTATATAGACTCTTCTTTATTATTGAATTAAAGAAAATGATCACACCATCATTTAGTGCCTTATCATTATAATAAAAAATGTAGAACCATAAAAAAAATCTGTCTATTTCCCTCTACAAACAAAAATTTATTCTTCCCTACAATAGCATCAAGACTTGTAGACTATAAAAAGAAGAACCCCTCACTTCTCCAATATTGAGCAATTAATAGTTTCACAAGTCTGACATACAATTTTATAACTAAATCTTAAAAATAAATAAATTCCATTTTCTAGGATATCTTATGGGTTCCATTATGTTTGTTTAAAAATTTAGAAAGATAATTTCTAGTCTAAGGGAGCATGACTAACTACAAGGTATCTTCGTGTGGTAATTTGCATATCGTGTATTTTATCTTGGTTTTGACAAGTGACTTATTTAACTCCACCCTTGTTTTGTCATTGATGGGCTGAAGGGACACACCACAAACTATAATGTGTTGTTACTTCGAGATTAAATGAGACTACAAAATTGGTCAAACTAATAATTTTGATACCCATGGAAAGCATTATTGACCTAATGACTCCATGCTTTGCGAGTGAAGTGTTAGTTTTGGCATTTGCGAATGTGACCCAGTCATTATGAATTTGGGTATGCTTAGTCTTGTTAGTGTCACATACAGGACCAAGTGGTACATTGAACCTTTAGCCTAAAAGGATCCTCCTTTTAATGTCTTGTATTAATGTCAACTTTTCCATAAATCCAAATAGAGGACGCACTACCTCTCATTGAGATGAACCCTTAGCAATCACTCTAAGTATTTTGAGCTTGTGCCTTGATAGTAACCTCCATGGTTTAGCGATTGTTTTGATTCCATATCTCCTCTCTATTGTTGATGAATGCAAACATGGGGATCTTGGGTATAGTTGCAAACATTTCAACATTGGCCTCGAGCATGTATGAAATCTATCACCTTTCATAGCTTATATCCCTATTTTAATCATAGACACCATTATCAACACCACTTATTTCAAAGGATTGGTTTTACACTTTGAGGGATGCATGCATCTTTCTTGTGCAAGTGACTAACTCAGGAAGAGTTCATGCCTTGAGAATGATTTGCATCAATGGAGATACAATATTGATACAAATCTTTATCAAGAATATAATAGTCGAGCATTTCTTGGACCAATAGCATTAGGGCTCAATGATCCTTTAGATTTGCTAGTGGAGGTCTTCAATAGCGAAATACCACTATCTCTAGGATAACATTGAATCTCCGCACTCTTTAGCATGTTACTTAGATGGTGGTTCCAACATGCAAGTAGAATTCATTTTCCATGATAAAGTTCTTTGCACATATTTGAGTAGATTATATGGTCAACTGATGATTTGGGCTAATCATATCCTAGATGTGCACATGATGTATTTGGTTGAGACATTTTGGCAAACAACTTGTATGCATGATTCAAGCTCCTCTGTTACTATCAACTTTGCCTTGGCAATGCATATCGGGCACTTGGCACATGGCTTATATGTATTTCAGGTAGCAAGAGAGATGTTTGTGATCTTATTTGAAGGATCAAACATGGAGCCAACATAATAGGATGGTTATGCTTCACCATGTTTGCATAGGAAATCCTCCCATGTTCGTGACTTTACCATGATGTGCATTTACTAACCTTTGCTTGATCACTTTATTGAAATTCTCTTATCTTCATGGGGTTTGAGTGAGTTTGGGGTGATTTCTATGAAACTATGAGCCCAAGTGTGTATGATTTCATGCATGAAACCTGCCACTTCATGAACCTTGTGCAGACCCACTAATAAGCATAGGCTATGTGTTGATTCTTTAGATGGCGTGAATATTTTACATCATCAAAGTGGTTATCACATGTTTGGAATTGAGTAGTGTCCACTACGTATGCAAGGTCTATATCACATTCGGTCAAATCTTCCATGTGTCTCCATTAGTTTTCAACTTGGGTGAATTCTAGTATTGTAATTTCCCCATTCTGAAAGAGGTTCCCCACTTGCCTTTGGAGGTATTCATCATCTAGAGCTTTGAAACACTAAGTTTGCATTGCCCTTTTGAATCTTCACTTTAAGCACCTTGCAAGTTGAACTCTCAACTTGAATTCAAATGGTGGTCTTTGAATTTGAATGCCAAAACCTTGAACTTTAATATCTTTGAATCAACATTCTAAAAATTTGAACCTGATTCAGAATATCAAACCTTGAACTCTGAACTTTGGAACTAAACTCAATTTGGAACTGACAAATTTGCATCCTTGAGATGGTAGAAATTGAGCCTTCAAACATAATTCTAAATTATGAACTTCAAGTTTTTGGATCTATACGCTAAAGTTTGATTATTGAACATTTATTTACACTTTTGAAATGGTGAAGTTGAACTTTGAACTGAGCTTTGAGCCATAAAACTTGGAACTTCTAATTTTGCACATTGAACCTGAACTTCCAAACATATAAATATGTCTTTCAAACTTTGAACTTTGAACCTCTAAAATTTTTGGTTCAAGTTCATGTTCAACATGAGCACAGGACACTGCTTCTACACAGTTCAAAATTGATAAAGGCATCATCAATAACAAAAACAATCAAAGATTCATTTATGGGGTTGATTTTGAAGTTTGAAAATTAAGTTCTCAAAGTATGCTTACAGTTGTCTTTGATTGGGGATGTGGGCTGTGAGGGAAACAAATTATCCAACAATCTTTGGTAAAGACTAGTGCCTAGTTCATTGGGTAGCAGAGTCAAAGCACATGAGAAGGGGGCTACTAGTGGGGAGAGTAGAGCAACAACCAAAACAAAATGAAAAGCAAAACAAACCACCCAAAACACCAACAAACTAAAGCACAGAAACCTAAACTATGCACCACAAAAACTTGCAGTGCAAGAGTATATTTACAAACATATACATAGGCAAGAAGATCTTACCTTGGCACTAGAAACATAGAGTACTTACATGAAGCCATCAATAGGCTGAGAAAAAAAGAGAGTCTTTCTCGGTCAACTAGTTGTATTTGAAAGCAAGATCATCATACCAACTTTGTTTGGCAAACCCTCCAATACTAACATTCTGAATGATTGTGTGCAAGAAGTTAGTAAACTACTAATGATAACTACATAACCAAAATTCATCATAAACCTTTTGTTCATTATGTGCTTTCAACATGATATTCCCTCTATCTATTTCCAACTAAAAAACATCAAGCCCCAACACGTCTAAAGGAAAAAGAGCATCATTTCTTACATGGCGTTCAACCTTTGAAACAACTTTTAAATTTGAAAAATCTTCAGCACTTAAAGATAGAAAATTTTCCAAAACATCTTTACCATTTTCCATTTGATCAAATACATATTGTTTATCAAGAACTTCAACAAGACTAGAACAATCAACGCACATACCTTCACCATCTAAATAGATCATTTTAGGCTGAATTCTACCTGATTGATCTCCTTCAGGACTCCCTTGCTAGATGACTTCTGAGAACTTCTCAATAATTTCTACCTCATACGAGGAATCATTAAGAAGAAAGATTGATGAAGATTCCAACTACGATACTTTAGCAATTTTGACATCTTTATGTTATGGTTTTACCCCATGTATACACTTTGAATCATTAGAATCCAAGAGGATATCTTCATTCCTTGCTAAGTTTGGTTCTTTACAAGAGTGCACCAGTTCTTTCTCAGCCAATGAGAGTTGTATCTTTGAGGTTTCATCTTTGCAAAGACTATTTATTTGGCTGATTGATGATCCTTGGGGATGAGACACTTCAATAAATGTATTAGAATGCTCTCTATCTACTTCAGAAGTCTTCATTTCATGCAAATTCTCAAAACCATAAGGTTTTTCCTCAAAGTATGATTTTTCATTATTTTTAACGCAATCTTTATATTCTGGAGACAGAGGTCTGAAGCTTTTGATTGTCTATACTTATAATAGTAGGAGAGGTTAAACTTTCAACATTGGAATTTTGAAGTTCTGAAACAATAAGATCAGATGTCACACTTACATTTAAATTTACCAAACTTCCATCATTCTAATTATTTCAGCTTGCTTCTAGTTGTTTCTTGTGAGATTCATACATTTCTTGCTACACCTCTTGTTTATCCAAGATTGTATAATGGTCAAAAACATGAAGAAGATTTTTTATGAGCAACATCCAACTCTTCTTCAAGCTATTGCATCTTTCTCTTATGTTCTTAGAGAACTTTCAATTTATGAAATTTGACACAAAAACCTTGCCACAGAAGAGAAGATGTGTGATCATCTTTGACATTCAAGTTTGTTTTTACAGTGAAAGAGATACTCTCCTTACAGTGCTCTCATAAAATTTGTACCACTTTATCATTCATTTGTACTAGAATCTAAAATGGTGGGGTCAAATTTCATGATTCTTGTGATCTTTTGATTTGACATGGTCATTTCAATATTAGTCAGTCTACTACATCCACCTCTAGTTCTTCCTCAAGTTGTTGTACTTTTCTCTTGTATACCTCCAAATTCTTCAGCTTGTGAAATCTATGGCATAAATTTCTCCACAACCAGGGAGAGTAGTGGTCTTCTTCAATGTTGAGATCAATATTCATGACGAGATAAATACTTGCTTTAGAAGAGTCTAAACACTCACTTAAAACTTGATCATACATTTGATAAAGTTCTAGAAGGGAAGGATTAGACTTTCTCTTCTTCATGATGTTAACATTTGGCATGGCCTTTATATAGAGTCGCCAATCTCCCACACATAGAGATAATCATAAAATTGAGGAAACAATTATAAATACTAATCTTAATTTGTGGTCCCCAGTAGAGTCGCCAAAAATATGTTAGTAAATAGATTTGTCCTCTCGAAAATAAGTTCATAATAAAATCTTGAATGCCCTATAAGAAGACAAACATAACTAACAGTTGAGTCACTTATAGTTGTATGTGAAAGTGCTCTCTAAGTTTTATTATGAAGGTTCAACTTGTAGACACCTAAATTTGATTACACTGCTTTGGTAATCTAATTTAGCCATCTCTAAAGGCATCATTAATTAAATTCTTATTTAATTAATCCTTTGCCATCCCTAGTTGATTAATTTAATTAATCATCTATAGTCCTAATTGATAAATCAAATAATCTATTATTTATCAATTAAATCCTTTTCTCCTATCTAATTCCAAAAATCCCCATTTATTAAATAAATCTATTTGATAAATGAAATCCTCAAATTCAAAAACCCCTAACCTATCTCTAATCCTCCATTTAGCCTAATCCACCCCATCCACCCATACTAACCAAGCTTAGCCACTAACTCACCCGCCCTCATTAATGCCATCCACTTGCACATCTCTAACATCCCTAATCTAATCCTAAACCCAAGCCTAATCCACCCCCTAATGTTGTCACATTCCTTAAACAAGTTTAAGACTTTCCTAATCCAAACCAAAGTCTCCCCTCAAAAAACCCAACCACTAAGTCATGAGTGCTCTTACAAAACATAAAAGACTCTTACAAGCCCACTCATGACTCTTACACCCATCTTCCACACTCTTCCCTCTTCCACACTCATTCCTCTTACATCCCTCTTACATACTCAACCCCACTCATCATGCCTTTAACCAACCCTTTACCCTACCCTCTCACACTCATCCTCCTTGTGACAAGTGTCACCTTTCCATTGGTGCTAAACAAGCACAATCCATGTGCTCCCCTTTGAGTGCATCTTAGCCCTCCTTAAGCCTTCATCCATCCTTGCATCTAAGCCCTCCATCCCTCTACCCCTTAGCCTATAAATTGAATCCCATCCCAAGCCATTTCATCAACAATCTTTGAGCTAAAGTTACCATACCCTTTTGAGAGCCAAAAGCCATACCCATACCCTTATAATGCCAAATTGAGAGCTCACAAAGCTACCAATTTTCCATTACCCATCTCCATTGAAGCAGCTTTTGAGCCTCTTGAGCATACATCCACAGCAAAAGGACACATCTACAGAATCAAGAAAGCATGGAGTGTTTTCTCTTGTGAGGTTTGCACTTCTGGTTTGCTTTTCTTTGTCTAAGCATATATGTGAATTTAGTTTTTGGTTTGTGAATGTTTACTTTATTTTTTAATGTTCTTTGCATACTAATTCTTGTTCTACATTTTGGCACGCCCGGTGGGACCCCACTATGGGTCATTTAATCATCTATTTTCATCTATATGTCATTTTTTCTAACCATCTAATGTTTGTTGTTGTTTGAGTGTGTTGTGAGGGTGTTTTTCTTGTTTTTGCAGGTTAAAGAATGCACTTAGGAAGAAGAAATACAATCTAAAAAAAAAAAAAAATCGCGTTTTTCAACTTTTTTCGCGCAGTTTTAGCTTCTGCAACCTGTTCTATCTGCGAAAATCCGCATCTGCACAAATCGACGTCTGCGAAAATCTGCGTCTGCGCAAATCGACGTCTGCGAAAATCTGCGCCTGCGCAAATCGACATCTCCGCCACTGCCAATCCAAATCGTCGTCTGCAAAAATCCGCATTTGCGCAAATCGGCGTCTCTGCTTGTCACCTGTTTTCTGTGCCGCAAATCTGTTCTGTCGTCTCCGAATACTAGCGCCTCTGTATTTTTGCGTCTTCGTATTTTGACGTCTCCGCTTGATAGACTATCGTCTCTGCCTGCTTATGTGGCATTTCTGTTTTAAAATCTTTATTTCTGCACTTTGTAGCTATAAGAAAAAAAGAAGAAAAAAAAAAGAAGAGTATAAATCAAAATTTGACTTTTAGTGGTTCCGTAGGATTTAGACCATTTTAAGCATTTTTACGCGTAGAAAAAACAACAAAAAAAGTTAAAATTTTTTTTCCCATAGTTAAGCTCTCATTTTTGAAAATTTTGACTAACTAACTAAATTGCTTTTTTTTTTGTCTCATTGCAGGTTGGAGCACATATGGAACCACTAACCATGTTTCTTGCAGGTTTTCATGTTGCTAAAAAATGAACTTGAATGTTTAACCATTTGTCTTTGAATGCATGTTGCTAAAAAAATGAACTTGAATGGTTAAACACATTTTCCATTGAATGAATGTTGCTCAAAACACACTCTTGAATGTCATGGATTAAAATCAACTTTCATTGGAATGCATGCTTAAAACAACAAATCCAATCTTGAATGTCAAGGATCAATTAACCATTGCAATATCAAACACTTCATTTGGAGCTTCTAAAATTGAACAAAACAAATCTCTTTTCCACATGCAATCTAGGTAAAGTTTGATTTTTGGACATTTAAGAAACTTTGTTAAGTTAAAATACAAATTTACAAAAATCAATTTGAGTAGTTCCTTGGACTCACCTCTTTTCTAATCACCCATCAAATATTAACCATTGGTTGCAATCTCAGCGCCATTTATGGGGATGGGTCTACTTGAAAAAGGTGTTAAATGTTCCACAATCTAACTCACTCACTTGGTCTTTGAACGTTTGCTTTAACTTTATCAAAATTCTTAAATGGCCAAAACTCTAGATTAAATCGATCACACTTCAAGTTTGGGCACTAAAATTGAACAACAACTGACGTGGAGAGCCTCCGGGTGCGCGCTTGAAATCGAATCTCACACACTTTTGTTTTGGGCTTAAAACAAACTCACACTCAATCTTGAATGCCTTAAAGAAAATTAATCGATACTTGACGTGGAGGGCCTCCGGGCGCGCGAGTTTGCTTTTGTTGACCCTAACTCTTCTTATTGTTTGCATTCTTCGATCGATTTACTTTTGTTGGCGCTTCAAGTTGGAATTGTACATTGTCTCTTAAACATGAGTGCTTGCAAAGTCTAGATTAGCACACATAAGAGTTAGTTGGTAAAAGAACAAGCATGTTTTTTAGCCCAAGGTCATCCAAGTCTTCTCTCCCCTTGTCGTCTTTCGAGGCCATCTTGGGTGCATAAGATTAGGATCCAAAACCTTGTTTCTTTTTAGGAGGCCTGCTTGGGGATTTCATCACCCCTTGGACGACCTCAACTCCAGCGTTCCGGCAGAGTATAAGAATCGGGAGGTGAATCGAAAGACACCTCTCTTGGGATCAAGATTTTGTCATTCGGGCTAAGCCTCAAGGAACTTTATACCCTTGAGAAGTGAAAGAGGAGAAGTGGGTTACCGCTCCTCTCGGCTGTGTGACATCCTTTTGGTCTCATCTACGAATTTGGGCCTCACGTACCTTGCGTATATTGAGGACTCCCTAGCTAAACCAATTGTCAGCCTTGCAGAAAACCATCTAGGATGTTAATGTGTTTGGAGTGACTGATTGAAACATTTGTAGAACATACACACTCCTTGGCGCAAGTATCACATTCTAAGAACCACAAACTTCTATTTGGGTGTTCCTATCTATTGCTTGTTTTTATTTTACTTGTTGAATGAATGTTTGCCAAACTTAGTCAATCTTAGCTTAGGGCACACTTAGCTTAGTCACTGCCTATTTTAGAAGTTGAACAAGTTGAAGCAAAACAACTGAAATTTTTTCCAAAGTCAAGCAAATTCAGGAATTTATGTCGGAACAACCCAAACCCAAACAGAAGTTTCACAAGGTCAAACTCAAGCCATCTCTAGCATACCAAGAACTTTCAGCCAAGAGAAAAGAAATAACACCAAGCCCACGAATTGCCAAACTCCACAAAGCAGAGGACAAAGCTATCGACAAAGCACTTCAAGAGGCCTGGTTAGAGCGCACCACCAAATTTAGCCAACATCCAGGAGTTAATCCTGCTTATGCCTTACCAACTAGGCATGATTTCTATGATTAGACACCCTTGTTTCTCCACATCTTCTTGGATAAGCTTCACTTTAGAGTCATCTTTGTAGAAAATCCAACCATCTTAGGTTATCCCCTTAAGCATTATTAGCTTATCCATCTCATTTAGAATCATACCATCTAGCCTGTAATAAAAAATCTGCACATCTAAGCTTTCAAAATTGTTGTCACCTTGCTAAAAGTTTGCCATTCCTAAAATCTTCCAAATCCACCAATCTCACCAAGGTTATCCCTTTGACAGAGCTTTGTCTAGGGTAATCTAGCTTTGTCACTTGTTATCCCTCATCACCTTGAGCTAAAGGTTGGGATTCGCAAGTGGTCAATATCGTGTTCTTCCTAAAGGATCATCAGTCTATCCTTAAGTTGACACAATCACCACCAAGCTTGCACATAGGAAAGCAGACCTTTTGTGCTTTGACAACATATCTTTAAAGTTAGAATCCCCAACCCAATCCTCCTTAGGTTTTGTCATATAGCTTTGCCTCAACCTAGGAAATCATTTGCATAGAAAAGCCTTCCCCCTTTTGCATCCATCAGCATTATTGCATCTCATCCCTAGGAGCATTTTTCATGCCACCCATCACTCGCTTAGCCAAGAAGAAAGAAACAATGGAGCCCTATCATTTGGATCGAACAACCTCACCCCCCTTGAGCACTCAGACATCCTTCAGCCCAGAGCAAGCTATGCCATCACCTACTGACATTGAAGCTTTCATGAACCAACCGGGAAACGCAGTATTGGTAAACGCCATTATAGACAAAAACAAAGAGACAATCATGGCTAATTTTCGAAGGGACAATGTAGGAACCTTTGACTTTGGAAGACCCCCTCCATTATCAGATCCATCTCACCCGTTGTTTGGGCAACTGCCACCACCCATAGGCTCTTATGATCCAAATTATCCTCAATATATTCCAAAAGAAGAGCCTCCAGCCAATCCATATGACCCAACAGACCCAAACATACCATCATCCACCCAAGTTGAAATCTCCCTGCCGCAAGCCAACCCAGCCACCACCACTCCATCCTTGGTTCATACCTCTTCGCTCCAAACCCCCTTTACCCAAAACACCTCACCGTTCACCCCCTTCACTATTGCTACTGCTCCCCAACCCAGCCTTCCAAATCCACCCATTTCCCAAATCAGTGCTAGCATCTTTGGCCAACCTCAGCAACATACAACAGGGATGCCACCTATGGGGCCAAGTAATCTACCTTTCATCACCCCCAGCTTGTTCACCATAGCCCAAAGCACAATCCCATCATTTCCATTAGGTCTTGGAAACTCAATACCATCAGCCACAAATCCACAAGCTACTACCTTCACTCCACAAAGCTATCAAATCCCACAAGCTACTGCCAATCTTCTACCAAGCTCCCAAGTGACCCCAGCTCCTGCCACCACTCTACCAAGCTTCCAAATCCAGCCACCAAGCTATCAAAGCCCATCAATTCCATTCCCAAGCTTTCAATTCCCACCACCTCCACCACCAACTAATCCATTACCTCCTATTACCAACTACTTTTCAATGCCACTTCTAGGAGGTAATCCACCACCCCAGCCAACCACCAATTATTTGCAGATACCATCCCAAATGGGGGCACAACCCACATATATTGGTCAAACCCCACAAGCCCCCCGATCTTTTCCCCAAGCCTCACAACCATCTTATACCTTACCCCCACAAAGCAATCCATTTATCCCACAGCCAGCTTATGTTCCTCAATCCCAACCTCAAATCTCATATCAACAGCAAGCCTCACAGCACATGCAACAATATGCGCCACCTCCCCCTCAACAACCCGTCATCCACCATGCAGCTGCCCAAACAATGTACAATCCCTATTAGCAAATCCCTTACAGGCATCCATATTCAGTGGTCCCATCCAGCACATACCTACCTCAAGGCACTCCTACATTGGGGGCACCCCAACCATCACCTATCAATTCAGAGTGGGAGCAAATGAAGACAGCTCTAAAAGCCATCCAAGAAGGGAATAATCCAAAGACATTCAAGTTTGAGAATGTGTGTCCTTACCCATTTGACAGAGCCATTACCATGACACCATTTCCCAAACACTTTGAGGTACCTAAATTTGACAAATTCAGAGGAAAAGGAGACCCTGTCACACATATCAAAGAATTTTACATGCATTTCCAGGACGTGGCATACAATGATGTCTTCCTCTTGCACCTTTTTCCCAAAAGCTTGGCTGGACCAGCTCTTGAATGGTTTTATAGAATCCCCTATGGTACAATTAAAAACTTTGCTGAATTATCTGAGGCATTTGTAGCCCAATATGCCCATCTTGTTGAAATAAAGCTATCAATAGTTGATCTTGTCCACACCAAGCAAAAAGGTGGAGAAAGCCTTGCCGAATACCTACAAAGATGGCAAACCCTTACCACCCGCATATCCTGCACCTTGCCAGAACGCCATGTGGTAAAAATGTTTATTGATAATGCACATCCCAGCTTGGCTCACCACATGACCATGAACTGTTTGCAGACCTATAAGGATATCAAAGAGAAAGGAATGATCCTTGAGCAAGGACTCATCAAAGATGGTGTGGTAAAGATTTACAAAGAGGCCAACCAAAATCGATCACATTCCAATGACAAGTCTAGGTATTGGAACAAAAACAAGCATGTTGCAATAGATGGGGTTACTGACACCAGACATGTGAATATCGTTGGTACTTCTCAAAACCAGTCTAACCCACCATATCAAACAAACAACCAACAAGCTATCAATTACCAACAACGAAATAACCAAAGCTATCAAAACCACAATACAAGACCCAACTTTCAAGGGTCTAACAATCAAGCTAATGCCATCAATGTAGCTGCAAGGCAAAAGCCCAGATTCCAACCTGCACCTAGAAACTATACACCCCTTGGTGAGCCATTGGATGTTATTTTTGAGAAATTGGCTAAGGAAAACCTCATCAAATTTCCTCCTACCCAGCAAATTGATCCAAGCCAATCCAAAGCTGCATGGTACAAGGACAATGAGTATTGCAAGTTCCATAGGGTAAACGGTCACACCACCCTTAGATGCATGAAACTGAAAGACTATGTGCAAGACCTCATTGATCGGAAGGAAATCACTGTTGGTGCCCAAACCTCTCCCAATACAGGCTTACAGATTTATCAAAATGCTTTTCCTCCAAACAACAACCAAAATCCTGGAAAAGCACCTATCCAAAACAACACCAATAACCGCCAGCCAAACCAACAGCATGGGAAGAACAATGACCACACTTCATCCTATATAGACTATGGTAGCCTTATAGGTTGTATATCTGAGAAAGAGCCTTCTGTCAATGTTATCAATATCCGAGGACCAGATAATGAGTGTGCGGTCACCACTCGAAGAGCGCGATTTAACATCGCAGGCCCACCAGTTTCATCAACACCATCAGCTCCATCATAAAGCCGATACAATATCTTGGAACACCTTGGGAACATGCCAGCCCAAATATCCATTTTAGACCTTCTCCGCACTAGTCCTGTGTACAAAGACATCCTTGACAGTGCTCTCATAGAATCCCGTGTCCCTTCTGATATCAATGCTACTGATTTTCGTAATCTTGTTGGACACCTTTCATCCTCATGTGCCCTATCTTTCAAACCCACCAACATACCCACGGTTGAGCCAGATCACACCCTTCCACTTCGCATAGCCATCATGGTATCCAATTTTGCCGTGAAAAGAGTAATGATAGATAATGGATCAGCCTTGAACATTTGCACCCTAAAATTCATAAAACAAGCTGGGTATACTGAGGCAGATATGATCAGTGAGGTTATCACCATCAAAGCTTATGACAACTTGGAAAGGACCACAGAAGGGACTATTTTGCTACCAATCAAGGTTGGGCCGGTCATTCAAGAGACAGTTTGCCATGTTGTTGATCTAAACCTACCATTTAACATCCTTCTCGGTCGCCCATGGATTCATGCTATGAAGGCCGTTCCATCCACCTACCATCAGTGCATCAAATTTTCGCATCAGGGCACTGAGGTAACCATCCATGCCGATCCAGAACCCTTTGCTTACTGCAATGTGGTTGAAGCTTCATATACAAACCATTGCCTTGGAATAGACATCGGCACAGCCATCGCCAGCTCATCCCACACTTGTAATGATGCAAAAACCATCCTCGCCTCCACCCTATCTACAGTAAAGATCAACAACAAAGGTTGTGGAGAATATAGTCTATCAGATGCATTTGCTGTCGGAGCAATCCCACTTGACCCACATACCCATGGATGGCCAACATATCACAAAGCTAAGGAGATTCCACCTCCTCGATACAAACAGTTTGGCCCAACCACCTTTGTGTCCTCAAAAACCCCTCTTCATGAGGAGCTCACTCCAGATATCAACAATTGGTTACATAAGGATGCACCTCCAAGAAATCAAGCACGCCTTGATCACTTCAGCCAGAAGTATCCCCAACAACATAAGCTCATCACTGAAAAATGGAACTATCAAGGAGGTGGACTAGGACCAGAAGAAAGGGGCATGCAATGTCCCATCGAAGCACATAATTGGGAAACGAAGTCAGGTCTTGGCTTTGGCATACCCACAACTGGGGGAACCAACGAGAACGGTCACGCTTTTTCGAACATCCATCGCGACCTTGTCAAAATCGAAGACATTCCTGAGGAAGTTGAAAAGAGAGCCTACGATGATATCCCAGACCAAATCTTCCTAGGAGATTCTGTTCTCCGAGAACTATCCATCCATCTCATTGACCTACCACTTGCTCATCCACAACTCATAGATTGGGACCAACCAAGTGTCATACATATTGATGAGTTCACATCAGAGGAAGCGCTTCTAAGATTCATGGGAGCCAAAACTCCTCATAAGAAGACAAAGCCAGATTCTGCCTACATCTACAAGCTAGATCCCAAGGGGTATTTTGGAGAAAATCCCCAACCTAGTTTTGATACACCCAAAACTAAAACTAAGGTAAATCTGGGACTAGCTAAGGCAATGAAGAGAACCCCTCAGCAAGAAAATCCAGAGCCACAAGCAGAACATGAGGATTTAGTATTGCCTCCTCAAGATAATTGACCAGAGGTGTCTTCTATTCTATTAGAGGATACTAGAGAAGTCAACATTGGTTCTTCAGAGATCCCTAGAATTGTTCACATTGCTGCATCCCTATCACAAGACCAAGCTGACCTCCTCTTTGAGGTTTTACGAGAGAACATTGGCCAATTTGCATGGTCATATCAGGACATGCCAGGACTTGATCCAAAGCTTGTAGTTCATTATCTTGCAGTCGATCCAAAGATCAAGCCCGTTAGACAAAAGCTTAGAAAAATGCACCCCAAGGTGGCATTACTAGTCAAAGCTGAACTAGAAAGAATGTTAGCTGCTAAGGTTATCCGACCTATCGACTACTCAGAATGGATCTCCAACATGGTCCCTGTCACTAAGCCTTCCGGTGACATCAGAATCTGCACTAATTTTAGAGATCTTAACAAAGCTTGTCCAAAGGATGATTTTCCCTTGCCCAACATAGATATGATTGTAGATCTTACAGCTGGACATGAAATTCTGTCCCTTATGGATGGATTTTCCGGGTATAATCAGATCAAGATTGCAGAAGAGGACCAGCATAAGATAGCATTCACTACCCCTTGGGGGACCTTTTGCTACACCATGATGCCTTTTGGCCTAAAGAATGCTGGGGCTACCTATCAAAGAGCTACGACAGCCATTTTCCATGATCTTATCCATAGCATTTTGGAAGATTATGTGGACGATATCCTAGTCAAGTCTCACACCTTCATGGATCGTCTTGCTGACCTAGAAAAAGTCTTTGATAGGTTGGCCCAATATCATCTCATGCTAAATCCCAAGAAGTGTGTCTTTGGGGTCACATATGGCAAGCTTCTAGGCTTCATAGTTTCTAAACGAGGTATAGAGATCGACCCCAAAAAGGTCAAGGCTATCTTAGACATGCCTCCTCCCCGAACACTGCAACAGCTTCGCTCTCTTCGGGGAAAACTTCAATCTGTCTGGCACTCCATCTCCCAACTTGCAGATAAGTGTACACCATTTTCACACTTGCTAAAGAAGAATGAGAACTTCAAGTGGGATCTTTTATGTTAGCGCAGCTTCGATCAGCTCAAGCAGTATCTCACCAATCCCCCTATCTTGGTTCCACCAGTTCCTGGTCGTCCCTTGATCTTGTATATATCAGCAACACCTACTACTCTAGGGGCACTTCTAGCACAACATGATGATTATAGCAGAGAGAGAGAGCCATCTACTATATCAGTAGGACCCTAGTTGGTTATGAACTCAATTACACTCCTATGGAAAAAGCTTGTTTGGCAGTTGTTTTCTCAACTCAAAAGCTTCGCCACTACATGCTAAGTCATACCATCCAACTAGTCTGCAAGATTGACCCTCTCAAGTATATGCTCTCCAGAACAACACTTACAGGCCGTTTGGCCAAATGGGTTATGCTACTAAGTGAGTTTGACATCCAGTATGTGGACAGAAAGGCAATCAAAGGGCAAGCTATAGCAGATCACCTAGCTGATGCACCTCTAGTAGATGCATATCCTTTGCTCACAGAATTTCCAGATGAGCATATCTGCCTAATTGAAGAACAGCCCCCATGGAAGCTTTATTTTGATGGCTCATACACCTCTCATGGATCAGGGGCAGGAATATTATTAGTTACACCTCAAGGAGATTACATTCCAAAAGCCTTCAAGCTACAATTCCCTAGCACCAACAATATAGCAGAATATGAAGCTCTTGTAGCAGGATTAAAGATAGCTGCAGAATGGAATATCACTGAGTTACAAGTCTTTGGTGATTCCCAACTCTTCATCAAACAAGTCTTAAATGAATATCAAACCAAAGATGAAAAGCTGTTACCCTACAAAGAGCTAGTTGATCAGCTGACCCACCATTTTACAAAGCTTCAGTTTACACAAGTGCCTCGAATGCAGAATAAAGCAGCAAATGCCATGGCCACTATCAGCTTGCTCTTGGAAATTCCCCAAGATGCTACGCAGTATGAATTTTTAGTTGAGCAGCTCCTCACACCCGCTTATGCGAATGAGGATTCAAACCGTGTTTGTATCTTGGTTGGTCCCCAATCCCCTTGGTACCATGAAGTTCACGCTTACCTTAACGATGGTATCATATCCCCTCACCTCACACGTACCCAACGCCAGAACCTCATCCGAAAATCATCTCGCTACGTTATCATAGCCAATACCCTATATCGTCGGGGTTATCATGATACTCTCTCTCTCGATGTTTAGATGAAAATGAGGCCGCGATGGCATTAAAAGAAGTACATTCCGGAATTTGCGGTGCCCACATGAGTGGTATTGTCCTAGCACGACAAATCCTTAGAGCAGGCTACTATTGGCCTACCATTGAAGAAGACTCTTGTGACTTTGTCAGAAAGTGTCTCCCATGTCAGCAACATGCAAATCTTGTGCACACTCCAGCACATGATCTACAACCTATTGCACCACCTTGGCCTTTTGCTTGTTGGGGCCTTGATCTAGTTGGAACTATCACACCTCTCTCATCTGATGGACATAAATGGATAATAACAGCTACAGACTATTTCACTAAGTGGGTGGAAGCAGTCCCCCTAGTCTCAGCTACAGGAGTTCAAGTCTCCAAGTTCATCTTGTACCACATTGTTTGTCGCTTCGGCATCCCATCCACCATCTTCACTGACCACAGAGGTAACTTTGAAAATCTCAACATGGAAGAATTATGCACTTCCCTCTGCATCCATCACTGCTTTTCTAGCCCATATTTCCCACAAGGTAACGGCCAGGCAGAGGCAACTAATAAAACCCTCCTCAAAATCCTAAAGAAAGTTGTCAATGATTCCGGCCGTGATTGGCACCTTCAAATAAATCCGGCTCTATGGGCCTATCGAACTTCCTTCCGTACATCCATAGGCACAACTCCATACTCCCTAGTCTATGGTGCCGAAGTGGTATTACCTATAGAAGTTGAACTTCCCTCACTACGCATATCTTTGCGAGGGCAAATCTCAGATGAAGAATACAGAGTAGCTCGACTCACCCAGCTAGATCTCTTAGACGAGAAGAGACAACAAGCCTATGACCATCTCACAGTCTATCAAACTCGTCTCAAAAGGAATTTCAACAAGAAGGTGCTCCCACGACACTTTCAGCCAGGTGACATGGTCCTCAAAGAAAATATGAAAGTCCAAGCAGATCGAGAAAAGAAAGGCAAGTTTGAACCTACATGGCTTGGTCCCTATGTGGTTACTGCCTCCTTTGGCTCTGGAGCCTATCAATTATCTACACCAGAAGGAGAACTCTTGAATGATCCCACTAACATCATTCATCTCAAGAAGTTCTATGCTTGAAGATCCTTGGTATACCTAGCTTTTGAAAAATACAAAAAAAAATAGTAAAGAGAAATAAGCGTCCAATGGTGAAAACTTGGCAATTCAAGTGCCTTGGATAGGTACCTTGGTGAAAACCTGGTAATTCAGGCGCCTTGTGTGCTAAAGACTAATCCATTATCTATCACTATCCTATCCCTCATCCATCCACCCACCATCCCATAAAATACCTGCTTGTTCCCTTGGTGTTCCAATCAAATATCCAAAATTTGAATCAAGAAAGCATGGAGTGTTTTCTCTTGTGAAGTTTGCACTTCTTGTTTGCTTTCTTTGTCTAAGCATAAATGTGAATTTAGTTTTTGGTTTGTGAATGTTTACTTTATTTGTTAATGTTCTTTGCATACTAATTCTTGTTCTACACAACTCCCTTCTTCATATTTGCAATGAATTAAATGCAAATTATGTCTTTAACCTGAAGACACAGAGGCTATTAACACCTACACATAAACATGAAATGAGTGTGTTTATCAAATTTATGGGTTAAACATAAAGAGAAAGATCAACAAACAACCTTAAGAATTTTAATCAAACCCTTCTCATGATAGGGAAAACAAGAGAAGTTAAATATGAATTTTGTAAAATTTAAGTGTGCCAACCATACAATTACACATGACATATACTTGATACCATAATGGAGGAAGATATCTACAACATAAAAAAGGAAACCATACTATTAATCCTTAATTAGAAAAGTAAACATACATACAATACAATCTACTATATAAACTCTTCTTTATTGCTAAATTAAAAAAAATGATCACATCATCATTTAGTGCCCTGCCATTACAAAAAGAAAATGTAGAAACATAAAACAAATATGCCTATTTCTGTCTACAAATAGAAATATCTTCTTCCTTACAACAACCTAAAGACTTGCATACCGAAAAAAGAACCCCCCACTTCTCCAATATTGAGCAATTAATAGTTTCATGGGCTTGACATTTAGTTTATTACTGAATCTTAAAAACAACTAAATTTCATTTTCTAGGATAGCTTATGGGTTCCATTATATTTGCTTAAACATTTAGAAAGATAATTTCTAGTCTAAGGGAGTATGACTAACAACCAATTATCTTCATGTGGTAATTTTCATATCGTGCATTTTATCTTGGTTTTGACAAATGGCTTATTTAACTCCACCCTATTTTTCCATTGATGGGCTAAAGGAACAGACCATAAATTGTAATATGTTGTTACTTCGAGACTCAATGGGATTGCAAATATGATCAAACTAACAATTTTGATGCCTATGGTAGGTATTATTGACCCAATGACTCCATTCTTTGTGAGTGAAGTGTTAGTTTTGGCATTTGGGAATGTGACCATGACATGGTGAATTTAAGTATGAATAGTCTTGTTAGTGTCACATTCGAGACCAAGTGGAACATTGAACCTTCGACCTATGAGGCTCCTCCTTTTAATGTCTTGTATTAATGTTGACTTCTCCATAAATTCAAATAGAGGATGCACTACCTATCATTGATATGAACCTTTAGCAATCACTCTAAATGTTTTGAGCTTGTGCCTTGATAGAAACCTCCATGGTTCAACGACTATTTTGCTTCCATATCTACTCTTTATTGTTGATGAATGTAAACATGGAAATCTTGGGTATAGCTACAAATGTTTCAATGTTGGCCTTGGGCATGTATGAAATCTCCCACCTTTCATAGCTTATATCCCCATTTTAATCATAGACACCTTTATCAACACCACTAATTTAACAAGAATTGGTTTTACGCTTTAAGAGATGTAAGCATATTTCTCATGCAAGTAATTAACTCAGGAAGAGTTCATGCCTTGAGAATGATTTGCATCAATGGATATATAATATTGACACAAATCTTTATCAGCGATATAATAGTCAAGCATTTCTTGGACCAATATCATTAGGGCGCAATGATTATTTAGTTTTGCTAGTGGAGGTCTTCAATAGCAAAATACCATCGTCTCTCGGATCACATTGAATCACCACACTCTTTTGCAGGTCAATTAGATGGTAGTTACAACACATAAGTAGAATTCCTTTTCCACAAAAAAGTTCTTTGCACATATTTAATCTGATTGTATGGTCAATTGATGATTTGGGCTAATCATTTCCCACTTGTGCAAATGATGTATTTGGTTGAGACATTTTGGCAAAAAATTTATATGCACAATTCGACCTCCTCTGTTACCATTTACTTTGCCTTATCAATGCATATCGTGCACTTGGCACATGGCTTATATATATTTTAGGTAGCAAGAGAGAGGTTTGTGATCTTATTTGAAGGATCAAACACAAAGTCAACATAATAGTATGGTCATGCTTCACCATGTCTACATTGGAAATGCTCTCGTATTCATGACTTTACCCTGGTGTGAATTTTTTAACCTTTGCTCGATCACTTTATTGACACTCTTTATCTTCATGGGGTTTGAGTGGGTTTAGGGTGATTTATATGAAACCATGAGCCCAAGTGTGTATGCTTTCATGTATGAAACCCACAACTTCATGAACCTTGTGAAGACTCGCAGATAAGCATACGCTACATGTTGATTCTTTAGATGGCATAAGTATTTTACATCATCAGAGTGGTTATCACATGTTTGGAATTGAGTAGTGTCCACTGCATATGCAAGGTCTGTATCACATTTGGTCAAATTTTCCTAGTATTTCCATTAGTTCTCAACCCGAGTGAATTATAGTATTGTAATTTCCTCATTCTAAAAGAGGTATCCCACTTGCCTTTGGAGGTATTCATCATTTAGAGCTTTGAAACACTAAGTTTTCATTGCCCTTTTGAATATGCACTTTAAGCACCAACTTGAATTTGAATGGTGGTCTTTGAATTTTCATGCCAAAACCTCAAACTTGAATATCTTTGAATCAACATTCTAAAAAATTGAACCCAATTTAGAATTTCAAACCTTGGACTTTGAAATTTGGGAATTAAACTCAGTTTGGAACTAGCGAATTTGCATCATTGGGATGGTAGAAATTAAGCCTTCAAACTTGGTGCTGAATTATGAACTTTAAGCCTTTGGATTTATACACTAAAGTTTGAATACTGAACATTCATTTGCATTTTGAACTAGTGAAACTGAACTTTGAATTGCTTTGAGCCATAAAACTTGGGACTTCTGAATCTACACGTTGAACCTGTACTCCCAAACATATGAATGTGGCTTTAAGACTTTGAACTTTTAGGTTCAAGTTCAAGTTCAACATGAGCATAGGACACTACTTCAACATAGTTTGAACTTTACAAAGGCATCATCAGTAACAAAACCAACCAAATATTCATTTATAGGGTTGATTTTGAAGTTCAAAAATTGAGTGTTAAAAGAATTCTTACAATTGGCTCTAACTAGGGATGTGGGTCATGAGGGACATAAAGAATCAAACAATCTTTGGTAAAGACCAGTGGCTAGTCTATTGGGTAGCAGAGTCAAAGTACATGACAGGGGGGCTACTAGTGGGGAGAGCAAGGAAACAACCAAAAAAAAATGGAAAGCAAAACAAACCACCCAAAACACTAGTAGACTAAAGCAAGGAAAGCTAAACTATGCACCACAAAAACTTGTAGGGCAAGAGCATATTTACAAACATATACAGAGGTAGGAAGATCCTATCATGGCACTAGAAACATGGAGTACTTACATGAAGCCATCAATGGGATGAGAAAAATAAGAGCCTTTTTGGGTCAGTCGGTTGCATTTGAAAGCAAGATCATCATACCAACTTTGTTTGGCAAACCCTCCAGTACTAAGATTCTGAATGATTGTTTACAAGAAGTTAGTAAACTGCTGATGAAAACCACATAACCACCCTTTGTTCATCATGTGCTTTCAACATGATATTCCCTCTGTCTATTTCCAACTAAAAAATATCAAGCCCCAACATGTCTAAAGGAAAAAGAACATCATTTCTTACATGGCGTTGAACCTTTGAAACAACTATTAAATTTGAAAAATCTTCAGCATTTAAAGATAGAAAAATTTCCAAAACATCTTTACCATTTTCCATTTGATCAAATACTTATTTTTTTATCAAGAACTTCAACAAGACTAGAATGATCAGCGCACATACCTTCACCATCTAAATAGATCATTTTAGGCAGAATTCTACCTAAGTCATCTCCTTCAGGACTCCCTTGTTGGATGACTTCTGAGAACTTCTAGATAATTTCTACCTCATATAAGGAATCATTAAGAGGAAAGACTGATGAAGATTGCAACTGCAATATCTCAACAATTTTGACATTTTTATGTTATGATTTTACCCCATGTATACACTCTAAATTATTATAATCCAAGAAGATTTCTTCATTCCTTGCTAATTTTGGATCTTTACAAGGGTGCACTAGTTCTTTCTCAGCCAGTGAGAGTTGTATCTTTGAGGTTTCATCTTTGCAAGGAGTATTTCTTTGGTTA
Source organism: Cupressus sempervirens (assembly GCA_028749045.1). Lineage (NCBI taxonomy): Eukaryota > Viridiplantae > Streptophyta > Pinopsida > Cupressales > Cupressaceae > Cupressus > Cupressus sempervirens. The sequence continues at coordinate 363,503,544 of CM053787.1, read as the reverse complement.
ATTGATGATCCTTGGGGTTGAGACACTTCAATAAATGTATCAAAATGCTCTCTATCTACTTTAGAAGTCTTCATTTCATGCAAATTCTCAAAACCATAAGGTTGTTCCTCAGAGTATGATTTTCCATTATTTTTAACACAAGTTTTATTTTCTGGAGATATAGAGGTCTGAAGCTTTTGATTGTCTATACTTATAGTATCAGGAGAGGTTAAACTTTCAACATTGGAATTTTGAAGTTCTAAAATAATGAAATTAGATGAGGTACCTACATCTAAATTCACCAAAATTTCAACATTCAAATTATGGCAGCTTGCTTCTATTTGTTTCTTGTGAGATTTGGACATTTCTTGCTCCACCTCTTGTTTATCTAAGACCATATAATGGTCAAAAACATGGAGAAAGACATTTAAATTCACCAAAATTTCAACATTCAGATTATGGCAGCTTGCTTCTATTTGTTTCTTGTGAGATTTGGACATTTCTTGCTCCACCTCTTGTTTATCCAAGACCATATAATGGTCAAATACATGGAGAAAGATTTTTTTTATCACCAACATCCAACTCTTCTTCAAGTTGTTACATCTTTCTCTTGTGTTCTTGGAGAACTTTCAATTTATAAAATCTGACACAAATACCTTGCCATAGATGAGAAGATGTGTGATCATCTTTGATGTTCAAATTTGTTTTTATAGTGAAAGAGATACTCTCCTTATAGTGCTTCCACATCAGTTTATCATTCATTTGTACTATTTCTAAAATGGTGGGGTCAAATTCCATGATTCTTGTGATCTTTTGATTTGGTATGTTTATTTCACAGAGCAACCAGTCTACTACATCCACCTCTAGTTCTTCCTCAATTTTTTGTGCTTTTCTCTAGTATACCTCCAAATCTTCCAGCTTGTGAAATATGTGGCATAAATTTCTCCACAACCGGGGAGAGTAGTGGTATTCTTCAATGTTGAGATTAGTCTTCACAACAAGAGAAATAATTTCTTTAAAATAGTCTAGACACTCACTTAAAACTCAATCATGTATTTGATAAAGTTCTAGAAGGGAAGGATTAGACATTCTCTTCTCCATGATGTTGACATTCGGAATATCCTTTATACTAAATATAAAACTGAGGAAACAATTATAGATATTGATCTTAATTCTCAGTCCCAACAAAGTCGCCAAAAATCTGTTAGTAAACATATTTGTCCTCTCGAAAAAAAACTTCACAATCGACTCTTGAATGCCCAAATGAGAAGAAAAACGTAACTAACAATTGAGTCACTCACAATTTTATGTGCAAGTGCTCTCTAAGTTTTATTATGAAGGCTCAACTCCATTCTTCATATTTGTAATGAATTAAATGCAAATTATGTCTTTAACTTGAAGACATGAAGGCTATTAACATCCACACATAAACATTAAATGAGTGTGGTTATCATATTTATGGATTAAACATAAAGAGAAAGATCAACAAACAACCTTAAGAATGTTTATCAGACCCTTATCATGATAGGGAAAATAAGAGAAGTTAAATATGGATTATGCAAAACATGAGTGTGCCAACCACATGACTACACACACCATATACTTGATACCATAATGGAGGAAGATATCTAGAACATAAAAAAGGAAACTGTACAATTAATCCTTAATAAGAAAAGTAAACATATAGACCATACGATCTACTATATAGACTCTTCTTTATTGCTGAATAAAACAAAATGATCAGACCATCATTTAGTACCCTTCCATTAGAATAAAAAATGCAGAAACATAAAACAAATATGCTTATTTTTGTCTAAAAACAAAAATGTATAACCTCAAGACTTGCAAACCAGAAAAAGAACTCCTCACTTCTCCAATATTGAGCAATTAATAGTTTCATGGGCCTAACATTCAATTTTATAACTAAACCTTAAAAAATATTAAATTCCATTTTCTAGGATAGCTTATGGGTTCCATTATGTTTGCTTAAACATTTAGAAAGATAATTTCTAGTCTAAGGGAGTATGACTAGCTCCCAGGTATCTTCGTGTGGTAATTTTCATATCGTACATTTTATCTTGGTTTTGATAAGTGGCTTATTTAACTCCACCCTTGTTTTGTCATTGATGGGCTAAAGGGACACACCACAAATTGTAATATGTTGTTACTTCAAGACTCAATGAGACTACAAAACTGATCAAAGTGACAATTTTTATGCCTATGGAAGCCATTATTGACCCAATGACTCCATGCTTTGTGAGTGAAGTATTAGTTTTGGTATTTGTGAATGTGACCCTAGCATGGTGAATTTGGGTATGAATAGTCTTATTAGTGTCACATTCGAGACCAAGTGGCACATTGAACCTTCGGCCTATGAGGTTCCTCCTTTCAATGTCTTCTATTAATGTTGAATTTTTCTTAAATTCAAATAGAGGATGCACTGCCTATCATTGATACGAACCCTTAGCAATCACTCTAAATGTTTGGAGCTTGTGCCTTGACAATAACCTCCATGGTTCAGTGATTGTTTTACTTCCATATCTCCTCTCTATTATTGATGAATACAAACATGAGCATCTTGGGTATAGATGCAAATATTTCAATGTCGGCCTTGGGCATGTATGAAATCTCCCACCTTTCATAGCTTATATCCCAATTTTAATCATAGAAATCTTTAACAACACTACTTATTTCACAAGGATTGGTTTTAGCTTTGAGGGATATGGGCATCTTTCTTGTGCAAGTAACTAACTCAGGAAAAGTTCATGCCTTGAGAATGATTTGCATCAATGGAGAACAATATTGACACATATATTTATCAGGGATATAATAGTTGAGCATTTCTTGGACCAATAGCACTAGGGCTCGGTGATCCTTTAGTTTTGCTAGTGGAGGTCTTCAATAGTGAAATACCGCTGTCTCTTGGATAACATTGGATCACCGTGCTCTTTAGTAGGCTACTTAGATGGTGGCTCAAGCATGCAAGTAGAATTAATTTTTTCTACACATATTTTAGCCAGTTGTATGGTCAACTGATGATTTGGGCTAATCATTTCCCACTTGTGCACATGATGTATTTGGTTGAGACATTTTGGCAAACAACTTGTATGCATGATTCAAGCTCCTTTGTAACCATCAAATTTTCCTTGTCAATGCATATCATGCACTTGGCACATGGCTTATATGTATTTCAGGTAGCAAGAGAGACGTATATGATCTTATTTGAAGGATCAAACATGGAGCCAACATAACATAATGGTCATGCTTCACCATTTCTACATAGGAAATCCTACCATGTTCATGACTTTAACTTGGTGTGCATTTGTTGGCCTTTGCTTCATCACTTTATTGACACTCTTTATCTTCATGGGGTTTGACTAGGTTTGGGGTGATTTCTATGAAATGATGAGCTCAAGTGTGTATGCTTTCATTCATGAAACTCGCCACTTCATGAACCTTGTACAGACTCGCTGAAAAGCATAGGCTACATGTTGATTCTTTAGATGGCATGAGTATTTTACATCATTGAGGTGGTTATCACATGTTTTTGAATTGAGTAGTGTCCATTGCATATCTAAGGTCTGTATCACATTTGGTCAAATATTTCTTGTGTCTCCATTAGTTTACAACCTAGGTGAATTCTAGTATTGTAATTTCACCATTCTAAAAGAGGTTTCCCACTTGCCTTTGGAGGTATTCATGATCTAGAGCTTTGAAACACTAAGTTTGCATTGCCCTTTTGAATTTTCACTTTAAGCACCTTGCAAGTTGAACTTTGAACTTGAATTCGAATGGTGGTCTTTGAATTTGCATGCCAGAACCTCAATTTTGAATATCTTTTAATCAACATTCTAAAAATTTGAACCCAATTTAGAACTTCAAACCTTGAACTTTGAACTTTGGAACTAATAAATTTGCATCCTTGGGATGATAGAAATTGAGCCTTCAAACCTGGTGTTAAATTATGAACTTTAAGTCTTTCAATCTGTACATTGAAGTTTGAATACTAAACATTCTTTTTCACTTTTGAATTGGTGAAACTAAACTTTGAACTGAGCTTTGAGCCATCAAACTTGGAACTTTTGATTTTGCACCTTGAACCTGAACTCCCGAACATATGAATCTGCCTTTCAAACTTTGAACTTTGAATCTTTGAACTTTTAGGTTCAAGTTCAAGTTCAACATGAGCACAAGACATTACTTCTACATAGTTTGAACTTTACAAATGTGTTATTAGTAAACAAAACCAACCAAAGATTCATTTATGCGGTTGATTTTGAAGTTCAAAAATCAAGTGCTGAAAGCATGCTTACAATATAATAACCACATGTACAAAAAGCACACCTGAAAGAATATACAAGTACATAAGATGTCACATGACATAACTAGAATACATAATTATCCTTTGTACAAGTCATAGGGTATGAAATTCTAAAAGAATATACATCATGATAAGATACAACATCCCACAAGATCTCAAATAATCAAAGTACAATATCCTAGATTATGACCACAAAACATAATCACAAGACAATTAGAATATAACAACTACATAAGGTACATCCAGCATCGACATCCACTTGTCGGATCTCAATGGTATTAGAAACACTACCACTCGACCTCGTGGAACCTAAATGGCCCACTCCCACTATGCTAAGGAGATAATATCAAGCCCCAAATGAATAATAATCCAAAAGTCATAACAATAATCTAGGTCGAGGAATCCTTATAACAATCTATCTCAACAAGTAACATATAATCCCAGAGGCAATAAAGACACATAGGAAACCTAATATGCATGTGGGAAAGTGTCATCACATGATTCAACTCCGAGGTTACCTTGGCAGTCTCTTTGTCCTCCACCCCCCTAGTGACTCTATGTGAGATCAACATCCTTTCTTACAGACAAGGCATACTAATGAGGCAAGGTCACAACCAAGCATCCTCTCTACTCCCATCGTAGCCTACAATAGGGCTCAAGGCATAGGCGAGTTAATACACTGACTCTTGTTAATTCATTTTAACCTCATTAATGAAATGTTATCACTTATTAATACAACTTACAATGGGTTTCTTAAGAAGCCTCTTTAGGACTCCAACCTCCATTGCAAGCCACTTCCCAACATACACATAGATAACCTACCTCTAAGCTCATAAAATCACAATATTCACTCGAGTCCTATACAAGCAAATGGAAACCACCAATAGATAACTAATTGAAACCTTACAGGTTACACCAAGAAAATCACAATATTCACCTTAGTGCTATGCAAGCAACTAGAAAGCACCAATAGATAACTAATAGAAAACCTCATAGATTACACCAAGAAAATCATAATACATGAGCTTACAAAAAAGAACTCGATCTCATCATAGAAATACATGAATAGCACATTGGTTGGGTATAACATAATCATGAGAAATGATCACATGGCAACATCATAAAATCACCACTTCCCAAGCCTTTGGTAAACAATCATATTTGGCCAAACTACTAGGTTTCCCCCAAAAAAACTATCACAAGATAAAACGTGACATTTTGACATACATTTAAAACAAGTGTAATTGTTTAGTCTTTTAAACAAAAATTCCATAAAAATTGATTTGCATCAAATTCAAGTTTCATTTCATAATCATTTCACAGTTGGATAAAGATTTATCAATCATGCAATATTATCATGTTATTAATTTAAAAAATATTAATTTGACTTCTATTTAAGTCTAATATTAATATATATATATATATATATATATATATATTTTAATTAATAATGCAATTCGAAATAATTCAAACTTGAAATTATAATTATAATTAAACTATTTACAATTTCTCTCATAATATTTAAATATTCATAACTAGATGATTATATAGTTAACTCAACTATAACTCTTCTTAAAATATAGCTTCACCACAAACATATATTTATTGACTGATAACTCCACTTGCACTAATAAATATATAATAAGTTATAACCTACTTAGAGTTTTTAAAAAGAATTAATATTAAAAACCCACCTATAAGAAAATAAGTAGTATATATTTATTTAATTTTTCAAAATATATTTTTTATAATAGTTTTTTAATTTCTAAAATTAATAATTAATCTAAAAAAAATTCCCAAAATTAGTTTATATTTTTATAAAATAAAAATAAACATGCAATTAATATTTTTGCATGCCTTTGATCTCTCATATCATGCAACCATTATACATTTAATTTTCTATATTTAGTAGATTTGTTTCACATACATGTATAAGTTTAACTACAACATGCTTTCCTCTCAATTAATCTTTTGCTTTGCCAATAAATTTTGCAATTAAATTATTTTAGATATAAGAAGAATAGTTATCTTTATTTAGAAAATTCATGATAATCACATGACAAATTTAAAGTTCAAACCCTAGTTGTTCAATTTGTTGTTTTCTTCCAATTTTCTGTAATCAGAATTTCCCTATATTAGAAAGGGTTTAAAAGAATACAGATATAATAAGTTTCTAATTTTTTCTATAGTTTTCCTCAATCACATTTTCTTGTTTAATAAGTTTTCCATTTCAAAATCTACAAAATAATTCTTTATCCAAAAATTAATACAATAAATTAATAAGCATTATGCAAGCACCTAGGAAGACATGAAGTAGACAGATTTTTTAATAAAATTCTACAACAAGTTTTCAAACCTTATCTCAAAACAATAGCTAAAATCTGAGACAACTTGTGAATGCATGCAAATCTAAACCTTTCGAAACTTTCAACAATTCTTTTGCTCCAATTCCAAACTTTGCTCCCCAAAACTTGCATGTGTAGGAATAAGCTTGAATCTCTTAATAAAAAATTTAACTCTACCTAGGGTTTTCGGTTTTCAAACATGCAAAGCTCTTTCTTTAAAATAAACATTTATTATTTTAATTTATTTAACTCCCTTGTGCGTGTTTTCTGCCTTTAATTAGAATAAACTTTATTTAAATTGTTCCCACTTCATTTTTTTTAACAAGAAAGATGTTTTTAGAAAACATGTTTATTAATTTAGCTAATATTAATATTTAAAGTCCATTATTTAAATGTAACCTCTAAGTTTATTATTATTAAATTAAATAAATATAATTGCACCAAATTTAGTCTTTTAATTAAATCTTTAAATCTATTTATTTCATTTAATTTATTTCTCAATTAATTAAATATAATAAATGTGATTTTTCTTAATATTTTTTTAATTAAATCATTTAAAAATATCTTTGGTTGATTTAATTATACTTGAAAGTCACAACATACCCACAAACTCAATAAGATAAAACTCAACTAAAACGACAAGGTACGAATCAAATTCAAAGGTTAAAATCTCGAATTCATGCCACTTTAACGAATTCAAAAAGGTGAAGTACTTGGGTACTTGTCCTTTGTTCTAGGACAATTAGACTCAGATTTAGGATTTGGATTTGAGAACTATCTTTACTCTTTTACCATTTAGATACTGTGATAGGGCACACTCATCCTAGCAATTCAAGGAAGTTGATGCTCAGTACCTACAATCTACATAAAAGTCAAACATGTGCGTATGCATATATATCTAAACTAAACATGCAATGGCAAGGAGTGGTACATCATGTAGATCCCAACTAGTAGGTGACTATGACTCCCTCCTTCAACCACATAAGATACATCAAACATAAAAATAAAACATACATGTACACCATGCACATGTAAGTATGAGGTAAGTAACCATAAAGCCATATATAAATCATCCATATAATTATCATAATGAAAGCAACAAAAATCACTATATGAAGTATGCAAAACATCATCATCAAAAGAATAATCATAAACACATCAAATATGTGAGTATAAAGTAGCTCATCAAATATATAATCCAAACATGTAAATAGTATCAACCAAATTAGGTAACCAAGTACCACTAAATCAATTCACATAAACATGAAAACTGGCCTAAAAGAAGTCAACAATATAACAAAAAATAAACTAGGGGTAGACACTAAATAAAGTGTCATATTGCATCTATATTTTTGTTTAAGTTGTTGTGTCATTTTTTGCCTTCTAATTCGAGTAGTGTCATCTGAGGATACTCATGCATATTATTGTATTCTTGGGTTGCACCATATCTTGCGCCTTATTGTACATGCAATGCTCTGATTAAAGTTCCATGAGAGTTGATTTTTTTTTTTTTTTCCATCTTCCTATGTCAATGACTATTCCATCCATGACATCAGCATCATGACATGTCTAAGATTGATCACCTCAAGTACACACATATGTATTCTTTTGTGCATCTTGATTATGGTTCCTTGGCATGCATTTATTTTAGCTCAATTTTTTAGTTGTCTGTCACCTCACCCTTATCTGCATTAGTAGGGTTCTTCTACTAGTTCGATGGTGTGCATTATTTATTCAGTATTTGTTCCTATGTATTGGGTGGATGCAGTGTCTGGGTACATATGCATTTCAATGAGATGGTTCATTTACCATATAGACACTCTTCTTTTCATTCCTACTTTGGTTATAGCCTTCCATGTTTGATTTATCAGTTCTTCATGCTTTCGTGTTTGTGCCATCTATTTCTTTGAGTTTATTTGTTTGTCTCTATGTGCCTCCTGATTTGAGTAGTGTCTTTTGAGAGAACTCATGCAAATTTTTGTCTTCTCTACTTGGTCAAGTTCTATTTTAGTGGAGGTTCTTCATATCAACAATTACTAATCAACATAGCTTTTCTCCTAGATGCTATAGTGGTGTTCTTCATGATTATCATTTTGTTGCTCTCTTCCAGGACATTCACTTGTTTGGAGGCTTCTTCAATCCTTTGCTAATTCTTCAAGCATTCTTTCCATCTCTTCTTGGAGTAGGGTTTTTCCCACTTGGTTTTCTATATTCCTCCTCTTTATAGAGATTTGTTTGTTCTTAGGTACCTCATTAAGCTTTGTTTTTGGGACCCAATTTACTTTCAGTAGTAGTTTCTAGGTTTTTAGCTACTCCCTAGTTTATCTTAAGTGGGGGTGTTAGAGTAATAAGGTTTTTTCTTATTAACTATATTTTACTTAAGCTACATTTTAGGCATATAATAACTAATTAATTATTAATTATTATCATGCAACCTAGATTTTACCTTTAAGGGGTTTGATCTCCTTTGTAGGGATGATCTCTCTTTTTAATCAATTCACTCAATATATTTTTGTTTGATTCAATTGCAATGTCTCTCCTATGGATCTGTGAATTCTAGCCTCCATAGATTTTGCTACTTTCTTTCCGTGATAGGTGTTTGCATGCATTGATTATTGGGAGTTGTGGGGTTGAGATTTTCTCAACTTCAACACTCACCATACTACAAATATGCTCAAGAGTAAATAAATGTTCTTGCAAACCACAAGTATATTTAGAAATCAAAATGAGGTTATTCACATTAATGAACAATCTTATAGAATAGGCTATGATAAAATGTTTGTATATAAAAATTCTCTCAAATGAATACCCTCACCATTTTGTATGTTTAACCACTCTTCAAGTTGATAATGAGTGATACTCGTTACTAAAAATCCATGTGAAGATATAATAGATAAAATATTCATAAATTTTTCCATGTTGTCCATGTAAGAAACACACTTAATAATTAAATGTTGTTCATTTTGACATTTCTAAAATTGGAAAAAGAACAAACACTCTCTTCTCACACCTCTTTGTGGCCTTTTCCAATGCTCAGTCTCACAATAAAGTTGATGAGAGTCAGTTCTAAGTTAAGCAATAAGATTTTTTTCTCTCCATAAAATATTCCCCCCACGTAAATTTTTTGAAATTAATCACATATGGGATTAAAATTGTTGATATAGATTTCTTCCTTCATATCCCACTACCCCAATTTCTCTTGTAGAATTTATCCATAAGTAATACCTTTATTTCTTTATTATTTGTGGGATACACATTAAATGAATATTTCATTTACTCATCCACTTGATCTTTTGTTGTATCTACATTTTCTTCCTTTTAACAATGTATCATTGAAGACAACCTTAAGCCATCTACCTTCTTCCATTTATTTGGTTATTTTAAGATAGCTTATGAGATGCACTATAGTCATTGCTTTAATAAGGGCAACTCTTATTTCTCTTAACACAATATCATTTGAAATTATGCTTTTTATTTTGAACTTGGTTGTGATCAAACCTTTTTGGGTTTCCCTCTATTTGCTTCTATTGTGAGATTGAAGTGTTGTTGGCCCACACCCCATAACCATAATGAACTAACAAAACTTAGAGACCAAAAAGAGTTTGAGTAGTTTTCCAATCCCAAGCCTTTTCATCTCTACACTTGTTTTGAAAAGCATAAAATGCCTTCCAACCTCCTAAAATTATTTTCTTTCTACAACCTTCCCATCTTAAATTCTTGCTGAAGTCAATGTCAAGATATTTGTAATTTATTACTTCCTCAAGAAAATTGCCTTCAAAATAAAACTTATGTTGATTTATTATTTTTTTGTTATTAGATAAAACCATTACTTTAGTCTAGTTGATATTAGCATGCATTCCCACCGTATTACAAAAATGATCAAGGGTAAATAAATGTTCTTGCAAATCATAGGCAGATTCATAAATTAAAATGAGATTATTCACATAAAGGAGAAATCTTATAGAATAAATTAAGATAGAATATTTGCATATAAAAATTATCTCAATTGAATACCCTCACCATTTTTCATGTTTAACCACTCTTCAAGTTTGTTAGTATATAAGCCAAATAAGGTAGGTAATAAGGGACAACCTTATTTGAACCCAATATTACTCTTAAATCATTTTTAAATGTCAACTGAAATTTTAATTTTTACTTTGCATTTTCATACATGTGATGAGTAGAAACTCTAAGATGCATAAGAGTCCCAAGTTCTTCCATTCTATGTCAAAGTTTGTCCTTAGGGACCATTTCAAAAGCCTTTTTAAAATCAATAAAGCAACAAAAGACTTCATCATTTTCTCCCACACTTTTTCAATAATGCATCTTAGAGTAACACAATGCTTCATTGTAGAATTCTTAGGTCTAAAATCAACTTGCCCTTTTGCATGCTTATGGTTTTATTTTGCCCATTTACTAATTTATTGTATATAATAGTATCATATTTTTTCAAACAAAGGGTTAGTCATTACCATCCTCTAATTATAGGGGTTATTGGCATTGTTGCTCTTAAAAAGTGGTATTGTTAAACTAGTTGTCCAATCTTTAGGAAACCCTTGTTGCCTAATATTATTGGAGATTTTTCATAAAAGGATATGTGTAGACTTGGAGGATCCTCATAGAGGAGATGGATGTTATGATGCCATGGGTTACTCAATACCATGGTTGAGTGGGATTTTGTTGGCATTGATATATTTATTGAGTATTTGTAGATGTTGGAGGGTGTCTTAGATCTTGTTGTTTTAGAAGCATCTTTGAAATTTAAATGGTGCACTTACTGGTGGTGGTTATCTTAGTAGTGTATGGAGATGATTGCATCTTGAGGACTCATGAGGTTCTTAGTAGAGGTCTATTTTATGCTCTCATTTGACATTTTATCCTTGGTGTTAGGATGGTTTCATTATTATGTTATGGTATACTCTTGATATGCATTTAGGGTTTTGACATATTATGGTAAGTTCATATGGAGCATGTTATCTCTTTGGTTGAGATGGTTAGATCATGTTGTCATGTTTATGTTCTCGAGACCATGATTGGAACTTTAGTATTGATCTTTGCTTTGTTTCTCTATATTGAGTACATTGATCATCTGTCGGATAGTTCATGACATTATTATGTTTCATTTGGAGTAGACATGGATTGATCAATTACAGGTGTTCATGATACTTAGAGATGTTGGTGATGTTGATTTTTCTTGGATTACAGATGTATTTGTTGGTACAGTTGATAGTTTCAACAAGAAGTCTAAGGGGAATTCACATGATATGGACTTGCCAGGAGACTATTCTCGGATGTGCCTTGGTTGGAGACTTGGATATCTTGATGATGATTCTCATTATCCACTCTTGGTCTACTCAATAATTTACTACTTGAGAGGTATATCCTATTATTTCTCTTGGGTGTATTATATTTATGCTTGTCTTTCATTGATATGGATCTTGAATTATGGTACATGAGTTAGTTCAAGAGGGTTCCTTTCAGAGATGGTTTAGAATTGGTTATCTTCTTGTGCATATGTTCTTTTTATTATTGTTGATCTTGGGAGATGGTTTTATTGGGTATGTTCTTTGGTTTGGGAATAATTATTCCTTAGGGTTAGGAATGGTGTATGAGTTTGATCTTCTTGCGAGAGGCTTACATCCATGATTGGTTATATGGCATGGTTTGGGTGTTGTTGTGGCTTCTTTATTGGGGTTTCATGGAGGAGATCTTACTTAACACAATTTACATCTAGAGATGTGTATAGGATGACATAATACAGGTTATGATATGCATGATTTCTCTTTGGTCTTGGTTAACTTCTTGTATATTGAATTTCACTTACATTGGATTTGAGATTGGTTAGAGCTTGTGATCACTACTTTGTGTTCATGTATGTCATCTGATAGATGACATGGTTGTTCTTTATCTCTTTCCTTTTCTCATTGTGGAGAACTTGGGAGAGTGTTGGGACTTGTTATGAGAGTTGTTTCTGTAGGTTATTGGTTAATGTATTGTGTATATCCTTGATACTATATGGATGCAGTTATATGAGATGTTGTGAGTGGTTGGTTATAGATTTGACATTATCTTTTATAGTGGGAGCTTCTTGGTATTATGTGGCAGGTATTGCTCATTGGGCTTGTGATTGCAAGTTATAGATTAGATATGTTTATTATGTGAGATTAACTAATTATACCTTTTTAGGTATGGATAATTGGATGGGTTAGCACTTAATGTGGGTGTCATTTAGCTATGGCTTGTGATAGCTATGGATACATGCAATTACCTTTGGATCAAGTTTTTTGTGCTTGGTATTTCAGCTGGTATAGGATTTTATGATTCTTAGGTGACAAGTTTGGTGGTAGTAGCATAATAGAATATGGGATCATTCATGTTCGAGATGCTAGATACTTTGATTTTGTTACAAGTACTTAAATGGAGCAAATGGTGTACTTTGATTCATGATGGTGGATGTGTTAGGAGGGATTTTTTCCTTGTTCATTTATGTGGCTACAGATTGACCCTATGCAATGTATACAATAAGTGGGAGATTTTTGAGATTATGCGTGTTGCACACATTGCATAATATTGTTTATATTGTATTATTTTATTTTATTGTGTAATATTGCATATAGGATCATCTAGATGGATGTGTAACATGTAGAGATTCCCATGTAATATCCTTATTGAGTTGTATTAACACATTGTGATAATATTTGGTGTAATTATTTAATATCGAGGGAAAAAAATAAAATTCTCAATATTGAATGTGGGCCAAAGGGGGTTTGGTAGCAAATGGTTTATGTAATACCACTTGATGGTTTTATGGGAGCTTGAATCTACAAAGAAATCCCAATGGTAGTTGTTGATGCAAGACAAGGTGAGATGGGTTAGCCAAGGGAAGATTTATGGAGGTTGGAAGCATGGAATGAGATGTGTGGATTCATGCTTGTTCACGTGGGTTGCTTGGTTGTGGGTGTTGCTTTGAAGGTTTCCATGATTGTATTGCAATGGTGTTTTGCTGATTAATACATGGTGATGAATGCTTTTGGAGGTTGGGTTTTTCCCCTAACTGAGTCCTAACTGAGGGTTTTCCATGGTATATATTGTGTCACATTTTTTGTGGGTATATTGTCTATTCTCTTTCATGTGGATTTTAAGTTTTTATTTATTTTAGATATATTATGGGTTATGTAGAAATGGTGATATTTTTAGTTGCAAGTTTTCTTATAGATGCTTGATTGAGGTCTTTCATAGTTGGTAACCTTGATTGTACAAACAAATTTTTTGATTAAGGTGATGAGGTCAAAAGGGGCTTTTAAGTAACCTTAGAGTTGGCTTGTGTGATGACACTTCCCTATATGCATCGTAGGTTTTTGATGTATGTAGGATGATTTTTGGATTAGTGTGTACTATATTTTCAGTATCAGTATTACAACTTGAGATATATATCTTTTTATGATCCCAACCTTAGTTTATATGAATAGTAATTTTTGTGACTTGATTATTTGAGTGGAGTCTGTTTGTCATCTCCTCAGCATGAAGGGAGATAGTCTTCTCCCATAAGGTTGGGTAGTAGTGTTACTTTTACAATTGAGATTATTTTTTTACTTCCAATTCTGATTTTGGATGATCCTTGTAGCAATTGCATTATCTTGTTCATCTTTTAAGACTTTCTCTATCTTTTTCCACATTATTGTTATGTCTTTCTTCAATGTATTGGTTATGATGCCTCTATAAGCTATTGTATATATACTTTATAGTTTGATTTATATCTCATATGTGTAATGGATATGGGGTTTTTTTGTATGTGTATATTGTATTTTAGTTCCTCTTATGTAATATTTATTTTTTATTATACATCCACATTTATATGTTGAATATTATGGTTGTATTTAGTTGAATTTTTAATGTATGTAATTTTATGTTATGCAATCTGTGAAAATTTTAATCTTTTTATTTAGTTACATTGTGTTGCATGTGTTATCTTATGTTATATTGGTTTTGCATTAGTGTTATATTAATGTTTGTAATTGATAATAAAATTATTCTAAAAAATTAGACACATATTTTACATTAACCTCTCTTGGATTCCCTAGTGGGACATTACACTTGATATTGAAGCCCATGGTTTTATACTAAGAACTCTAGGAGATATGTACGCCCATCATATATCTAATAGTTAAACTTGAAACACAATTTAGATGCAAAAAAACTTATGTTTGAGAACCATTTTGTTGCAACTAAAACTTTGTATTCATGTTGTTTTGGCTTTTTTTTGGATGTTACCTTGATGTTGTTATTATGAGTAAGATGCCTATTAAGGCCAATCTAGTACTAGGGTCCATGTTGGAACACTGGAGTCTCTAGTTAGATTGTTGCTCATGAACTTGGTGTTTTATTGTGATTTTTGGTTGACATAGATAGAATTCTTACTAAGGCTCGATATATTACTATAACATGTACTACAACCTTGAGATTCCTAGTTAAATTAATTGTAATGAAGTGGTTGTTTGTCTATGTGGGCGATTAGCTTTCTCCTTGTATTCTTGGTATGGTGTGTATGAATTCTTGGTAATCATGGTTAGATTACCTTGTTTGATTTATTTGGGTTATTGAGAAGTATGGTTGTTTAGGGTTTGTGTGACCCTCCTTAGTGTTGAGCTTCTTGGTTAAAGAACTTCTTATTTAGTGACCATTATTTGTTAATGAAATCTATGTGTTTAGAGTGATCATATTGTTTATCCCTTGTTGATTTTATATTGTTGATTATTTGATGAATAAACTTGTATTTTTTTATTTGGTCCGACTTGAGAATTTATAATTCTTTTGTGTGTTTGACTGTGATTAAATGTGAAAAGATAAACACATGGATATAATCCATAGTATGACTATCTACACTTAAATGAATTTTTCATAAATTGGAAATAATTTTTCATGTAAGGTATACATTTAAAATATCTAGATATGTCTTTCATAATAGTATATCAACTAGGTCAAGAACCTAAATCCCAATTGAATTATGCATCATATTTGAAAGGGAACCATTAGAGTCATCTTGGAAACTCTATGAGTTGATTTAGTAGTATTTCATTAGATGAATTATATCTTACTGGAATCATCATGCTCACTCCCTTATTTGTAACCCACATCAAGTTCCTAATAGCTGGTTTTAATACCCTTGCATTGAGATGACAAGTTCCTCGTGTTTTAGTACCCTGATAACTATGAGAATCATTTAGGTCTTGTTGTGATAGTGTTTAATGTAATCTTGTGTATGCCCATGAGATTAATTTAGTTAAATTTGATTTTGAGTATTAGCAATTATAACAACAGATTAAGGTTATTAAGTCAAAACCATGATGTAATTTAGTGGTAATCTCAAGTTTTTTACATTTGTATCCATAGTTTCTTATTTTATAGGTCAAAAGGAGTGCCTTATATATAACCATATGTATTCTACCAAGTTTAAGTTTTACGAGTTTCACAATTCTGTTGCTTCCTATCAAACTAAGGGAGTACGCATCTATATTTTATTGATCACAAAGAGTCTTGTTCAAATGATAGTAACTCATCTTTAGGTAGGTTGACTTGTGAATGTGGCATGATTTCTTTTTTCCAGATATATTATTATGTTTAATGAAATCAAAGTATTGTAATTAAATTCTAGATGTTTCAAGTAAGTAGGGCTCATAATTCCACATGTTTTCTTAAGGAGAATTTTGTCAAGTTTAAATGACTATTTATCTATTGTGTTTGGGTACCTTCTGTAACAAATTCTAGGATGATGTATTCTTGGATATCATGAAGTAGTTACCCCCTTGGATATGGCTAACACTAGTCACCATATTATGTAAAATGTTTTTTATTAATAATTAAATTTAGTTATTAATGATTTGGTTGTGTTGTGTTAAGGTCAGCATTGAATTTATATCTTTCTTTTGATTAGGTTGGTGAGCTTATGCAAGAGCATCCTAGGTTGTTTGGTTATCTTTCTTGGTTTAGACTGGATGTGTTTGGTTACTTCCTAAACCTGCTTGGTAGTTGTTTTTTCAGTTCACTTGGTGGATTTATTTTGTCTTCTTTTACTGAGTTGGCTTAACTTGGTTCGATGTACATTTTTGTCAAATGATCTTTTACTTCATTCGTCAAGTGATCCTTTACTTCATTCTCCTAGTGATCCTTTACTTTGTTTGTCAAGTGATCCTTTTCTTCATTTACCATGTAATCCTCTACTTCATTTGCCAAGTATGTTCGGTGACCTATTTGAGTTTGTTCGATGATGCTTTGGTTCTTTGTTCACCGAGTTCTCTATTTTTTTCTTCTTTGAGAGTTGACCTATGTATTTAATTTGTGGTTTGGATTTAATGTATGTGATTGATCATTGAGAGGCGTGTGGACCTATTTTGGGTTATTTCTTTATCCAATACATATTTAAAATATTTTGTAACTCATTTTGGCAAATATAAATAGGGAGTGAAATCCTGGTTTAGGTAGGCTGGGTAGAGTTATGAGAAGTGTGGAGAAGTTTGGAGATCATAGATTGCACATGATGTATAAGGAATTTTCTCTATAAATAAAATTTTGCATTTGGCCGCAACCATGAAGGCCTTACAGCCTAACATGTATGAAGTAAATTGTTGAATCAATAAAGATATTTTGCTTCCTCTCTTTCTAGTATTTTCTCTTGGTTATTTTGTTTTCATTGGGTTATCTCTACGAGGTTGCATGGTATCTAGGCGAGTCTTTGGAACTAGCTATCATCCTATTTTGGGTTAGGTGGTATCATAGCTAAAGTTTTGTTCTTGTAGAGTTTTGGATCATGGATAACTCTAGTAGGATTGGTTGTAGGGTCGCAGATTTGGTTTCTGACCTATGACTTGCGGAGGGTTATGATCTTACAAGAACCTATTGTCAAGATGGGTCAAGGCAGAGGAAATGTAGATAATGCTATTATATAAATGCTAAGAAAAAATGTAGCCATATTAGATGTTGTTGAGACAACCCAAAGGAGAGGAGTACATCTTGATGATGTTAGTGATGATGAAGGAATGGTAGCACCTAATTCTAAACCTAAAGTAAAAGAGGATGAAGAAAGGCTTTTAAGGGTTCTATTGATGGAAAATTCTAAACCTATCGTGGAAGTTGCTAGTTATGATGGGAAACTAGATACCAATGCCTTATTAGATTGGATCTATGAGATGGAGAATTTCTCTAAGTATGAAGGAACCCCTAATAATAGGAAAGTGAAAATAGTGGTCACCAAGTTGAAGCTTCATGCTTCACTTTTGTGGGATTTAAAATCAAATAGACCAATGAAAGAAAAAGAGAAGATTAGAACTTGGGTGAAGATGATAGGTAAACTAAAGATTAAGTTTCTCCCTGTAAATTATCAGGTTAATTTATTCAGGAGAATGTAAACCTTAAGGCAGAAAGACATGACTATGAAGGCTTAGACTTAGAGTTCTACAAGTTAGATATCAAACCTGGACATGTGGATGATGAAGTTGAGATATTTGGTAGATACCTAAATGGATTAAGGACCGCAATACAATATGAGACCAATTATGTAAAAGTGGATAGTGTAAAAGAAGCATAACAGTGTGCCCTAAAAGTTGAAGAGATTTTGACAAAGAGGCATGAACAAAACCAAAAAGGAAGAGGAGGAAGATTTCAAAGAGGTAGAGGTAGATCCTATGGAGAAAATAGAAGATCCAATGATACAACACAAGATAAAGGCAAAAATGAATAAAAAGATGAATATAAAGGCAAGACCTACTGGAAAGGTAGTGGTTCACATAGAGGAAGAGGTAGTTCTTACCAACGTGGTTATAATAGAGAAGGATTTCATTGAACTTGTTTTAAGTGTGACAAAGAAGGTCATAAAGCTTTTGAATATAATCACTCTAAAAAGAAGATAGGAAGTGGTGGTGGAAATGACTTGGCTCAAGGAGAATCTTTGAGTCCATCCAATGAACCTAAAAATGGAAGGAACTTGATGATGAGGAGAACTTTGTGGAATGAGAAAGTTGACGAGGAACCAATTTTAAGAAGAAGTTTCTTCAAAGACCATATTGAAGATTACAAAAAAATGTTGCAAGGTGATCATTGGCAGTGGCTTTTCAAATAAATTATGTTTAGAGGAGTTGGTTAATAAGTTGTAGTTGTAGAGGTTGAGACATCCTAAACTATATCACATTTCTTGGATCAACAATGAGCATAAGCTTTTGGTAGTGAAAAATGCCTTGTGAAATTTAAGATTGGGAGATATTATGATGAAGTCCTCGATGATATCATGCCTATGGATTGTTGTCATATTCTTTGGGGTAGACCTTGGTAGTAAGATAGACAAGTATTGGATAATGGAGGATTGAATTAGTATACCATTTGGGCCAATAGAAAGAGCAAGTATTATTACCCTTGATAGAGAAACCAAATGAAGATCATTGTACAACATGTAGGGTTTGCATGGTGAATGGAAATCAATTTGTCAGAGGTGAAGAAGTAGAATGTTTGCTTTTTTGTAATTACTAATACATTGAGTAGTGGCATTATTGGTAAAGTTCTAGCAGAGGTTGAAGAGTTATTCACCAAGTACAAGGAGATAGTTTTAGAGAGTGTACCTGATGGTTTACCACTAGTTATAAGTATAAGTCATTATATGGACCTTATTCCTAGAGCTAGTTTTTCAAAAAAAGCCCCCTATAGATTGACATCGACTAAGAATAAAAAAATTAATAGGAAAGTACATGAATTATTTGAGAAAGGTCTAATCAAAGATAGTTCGAGTCTATGTGTAGAATGG
The DNA here is from genome assembly GCA_028749045.1 of Cupressus sempervirens. NCBI lineage: Eukaryota > Viridiplantae > Streptophyta > Pinopsida > Cupressales > Cupressaceae > Cupressus > Cupressus sempervirens. The sequence goes on along the minus strand of CM053787.1, from coordinate 363,484,112 downwards.
AGAATGTGTATTGATTCTAGAGAAATCAATAAGATAGCAATGAAGTATAGGTTTTCTATGTAGAGGATATATGATATAATGGATTGTTTAAGTGGAGAAAGATATTTTACCAAGATTGATTTGAAGAGTGGCTATCATCAAAATAGAATTAGAGAAGGAGATGAGTGGAAAATTTCTTTCAAGACAAAAGAAGCTTTGTATGAGTGGTTGGTTTTTGGTTTAACTAAAGCATGAAGTACTTTTGTGAGGTTGATGAACGAGGTTTTGAAGAAATTATTGGTTAAGTTTGTGATTGTATACCTTGATGATATTATGATATTCACTTTTACTAGAGAAGAACATTTGTTTCATATTAGGCAAGTGTTGGAGAGATTGGAAGAGGAGAGATTGTTGATTAATTTGAAAAAGTGTTCACTCATGGAAGAGGATATTATGTATTTGGAATTTGTGATTTTTGCTAATGATTTGAAGATGGATCCTAGGAAAGTTAAAGCAATTTTTGAGTGGCTTACGCTTGAGAATATGGATGAAGTATGACCATCTCATGGTTTGGCTAGTTTTTACCAAAAAAATATCAAAAATTATGTTCAATTTGTAATGTTATGACTGAGACCATGCAAGGAGATAAAAATGAATTCAAGTGGACACATGGTGTTGATAACAATTCTAAGACTTTGAAATAGAAGGTTGTTGATTCACTTGTGTTAGGTTTACCTAATTTCAATAGGGTGTTTCAAGTGACAGTTGTGTTGAGTTAAGAAGGTAAGCCTATTACTTTCTTTAGTGAGAAGTTGAATATTTCTCTAAAAAAGTATTAGGTTATGATAAAGAATTCTATGCCATTGTTCAAGCATTGAAGAAATGTAGAAATTATTTGGTACTCAAGGAGTTTGTGTTGTATACTGATTATAAGGTGATATAGTATTTGGGAAGTCAACATAAATTGAATCAAAGCCATATGAACTGGGTTGAGTATTCGTAGAATTTCACATTTGTGATCAAGCATAAAAGTCGAGTCACTAATTGAGTTGCAAATGCATTGAGTAGAAGGAGATATTTGTTGACTAAGATGAAGATTTATTGTTACCAATATTTTTCAAAGTTGCTTGGAGTTGTAATTCGATCTCAATATCAAATTGTTGGTTTTGAACCTCTCATTTGATGTCCAAACCTTCAAGATTTATGTGACTTTATTCTCTAAGATCAATTATTACCAAGTATGTATGCATTGTTAAATTCGAGTCCTAAAGCAAGTTCAAATTACTTAACGTCCCTTATGAATCAAGCAGTTGAACTTTTGAACCTATTTGAACCTCTGACCCTATTTGAACTTGTTAATGTATGATAGCTTTAGTTGGAAAAACCATCATGAAAACACATACACACACATATGTGTGTGTGTGAAATATATACGTGTATGTGTGCGTGAAATATATATATATATATATATATATATATATATATATATATATATATATATATGAGATATTTATTTGTCATTACATTAATTAAATACTAATGAATAAACATGTCCCATAAAGGGACATTTCTATCAATCCTTCATCCTATATTAGAGAGATGGCTGCCATTTGGAAAGCATATACCATAAAGGCAATGTCATTACATTTGCAACATCCTCCTGAACTCAACATGGTATCAGAGCAGGATTGCATATGTAATGAAAGATTGATTAATAGAATATCTCATATGTAAATTAAGAAGATTGTTTTATTTAGACTGTGTTGGTCATTGGTCATTACTGCAACTAATATTCTCATGGAGCTAGAGATTGATAATGAAATTGGGCAACTAATCTGTGCATCCATTCCAATGATTTTCCATTTAAAATCTTCATTGGCTAGATCAAGATGAAAAAAATCATTAAAAAAAAAAGAAAAATAAAATGGGAAACCGTAGATTGGTTCAACCACTTGCAATATGAATAGTTAATGCAGAAAGGTGATCATACATCACCAACAAAATTTTAATGCTTTGGGGTCAATGAAAGCAATATGCCCTATACTCACCCATTTATGATAATTTGTGAGTCCCATCAATTAGGTGGAAAATGGAATTGGTTGGTGGATAAAACAATATGATATGACCAAATCATCCACTCTGTGGCATGCATACAAAAAGATTAACTAAGTCAGGCTTGATAATGTAAAAACTATGACCATTGTGTAGGAATTTATAAGGCATTACACCATTACATGGAGCATAATTATGCATAACAAACAAGCCATAAGATCCCAAGGAAGGAGCATGGTAGATTAACATACAAATGTATGGAGGTAAAGCACCAATTACCAACCTAATAAGGGTATGTGTAAAGTAAAATGCCAACGCATGCATTTAGAGGTTACATGCCAAAGTGATATAGTGTTGGAGGCCAATTAAAGAGGTGGGTCCCTAATCTCACCAAGATCAGTTGGTGGTATGTTTTCTTATATATATATATATATATATATATATATATATATATATATATATATATATATATATATATATATATATAAAAGAAAACATACCACCAACATATATATATATATATATATAAAAGAAAACATACCACCAACATATATATATATATATATATATATATATATATATATATATATATATATATATATATATATATATATATATATATATATATATATATATATATATATATATATATATATATATATATATATATATATATATATATATATATATATATATATATATATATATGTTGGTGGTATGTTTTCTTTTATATATATATATATATATATATATAAGAAAACATACCACCAACATATATATATATATATATATATATATATATATAAAAGAAAACATACCACCAACATATATATATATATATATATATATATATATATATATATATATATATATATATACCACCAACATATATATATATATAATATGAGGCTCCTCTACATTATTAAGTGAATGATGATATAATATGTTTAAATATATATTGAGGATTGAATATATTTAATTTAAATTTTATTAGAATGATATTATCATTATGTAAATTATATTTGTATTTTTGTACATACTATAAGAGCTATGTGCCTTGATCTTTTCCTCGGAGAGTGTTATTGTAGGAAAAAGAAAGATTGATTTTAGACTTAGAGGAAGATTGAGATTTAGAGGGAGCTTGACATTTCATTGGATGCAACCTTCAAAGAGATGGAGGAGATAGAGGATATGATTTTATCAAACTTTAGTGATTTCAAATGTATTGACTTAGAGGGAGTAGATCATGTTGAGAAGGATTATCCAAGAATCAATAAATTGTAAAAAATTAAGAGGATTATGATTTATGAATATTGTTCATAACTATATGGGCCTATCCCCTGTGTACATCATGAGGAAGTGACGACTTCCAAATGATTATCACTTGTATTTGTAGAAGTTATTGCAAGGTGATGATCTTACAATAACTTTATTCAAATGTCAAATGAGTTGATATTCAAGAAACTAGAAAGTCAAATGAGTTGACTTTCAAATGTCAAATGAGATGACATTTTCCAAATGAGTTGGCACTCAATAAACTGGGAAGTCAAATGAGTTTAAATTCTATAAACAATTTTTACGTTGAGGTAACATGTTATTCATATCGTATATGATTCTTGTTAATCATCCCTAGCTAAGAGGGAGCATTAACATATGTGTGTGTGAAATATAAATATGTGTGTGTGTTAATATATTAAATATATGAGATATTTATTTGTCATTATATTAATTAAATACTAATGAATATACATGTATCGTGAATGGACATTTCTATCCATACTTCATCCTATATTAGAGAGATGGCTGCCATTTGGAAAGCATATACCATAAAGACAATTTTGTAGGAATTTGGTATAGCTCTGATACCATGTAAGAATTTGCCTTAGGGAAAAATGACACCAAGATCAAGAAGCTTAAGCCCTAGCACAATATGGATAATGGATGATCATAATAACAATAATAAGAATGAATATTATATAAATACACTCTAGAAGTGCCTGTATATAAAGGCATCTAGAATGACTAGGAGTCAGCAAAGAGATAAACATCACAACTAAGCACATGTCCACCAAGAGTGGATTATCCTCCATTGTGCATGAATGTACATGAAACAATGAGAGCATAAGAATACCAAGGTGTATCTCATAAAAAGATGTAGTAGACAACATGTGCTCAATTGGAGTGCAAACAACTATGTTGTCTACATGACACTCAAATGAATATGCAAAATCCTAGGTGTCTACATGACAACTAATGTGTTAAAGCATTACCCTAAGTAAACTTAAGTAAAGTGTAAATAGTAAATATGTATTTACACCAACACTCCTCTTAAGTGCAACTTAGGGGAATGCACTTAAGCTTAGAAAAGCTAGAGGAAAATGCATGATGGGTCTTGGCTACGAGGCCATGTTAGGTACCCATGTACAAATGCAATGCTCTACATACAATAAAATGCAATGAAATCTCTCTAAAAATGGAAAAAGAGGGAAACCTCATTGGAAAAATCTCCTCCAAAAAGAGAGATAAGTACAATAAAGAAGAGAAGGGTCATGTAACCCACCTAGTGAAAAATCCTACACCCCCAAGAGATCTCGCAAATGAAGATACTTGACCTTAGTGAAGGGCTTGGTGAATACATTTACAATTTACTGTGTTGTAAGACAATACTGCAATGCAATGACCTACTCATGAATAAATTCTTTGATGTAGTACATATGAACCTCAATGTGTTTTGTCGTTGATGTTGCATTGGATGTTTTGAGATTTCAATGACACTCTAATTATCACAATGTATGACTGTGGGTCTAGTTATGTCAAAACCAAAATCCTTCAGAATATGTTGTAATCAAATAAATTCTATAGTCATAGTGATAGCTCCTCAATACTCAGCCTTAGTCGATGAAAGAGAAATAGTGTTCTACTTTTTACTTTGCCAACAAATGGGGTCAGAACCAAGATGAAACATGTATCCTAAAGTGCTTTTGTGAGAATCAAGATCACCTACATAGTTTGAGTCTATATAACCCACTAACTATAGTCCAATACCAGCTGCATAGCATATCCCATATGTATGTGTACCCTAGATATAGTGTAAGATGCATTTGGTTGCCTTCTAGTGAAGTTCATGTGGCACTTACATGAAGCGAGAAACTATGCCAACTACAAAGAATATGTCAGGGCATGTATGTGTCAAGTAGATGAGACTTTTAACTAATTGTCTATATAAAGTAGCATCAACAAGTAGAGTGGAACTCTTTGCTTCTAACTTAACACCTGAAAGAAATGAAGTAGATGTAGCTTTGTAGTCACTCATGCAAAATTGAGCAAGTAGATCAAGAGCATACTTGGGTTATGATAATGTGATCCCTAATGAAGATTCTTGTATCTCAATACCAAGGAAATAATGAAGTAGACCCAAGTCTGTCATGGAAAATCTATCTTGCAAAGTAGACTTGACACTATCAATGATGGATGTTGTACTCCCTGTAATGATTAAGTCATCAACATAAAGCATAAGTAGCAAGTGAGAATCATCTCAGTGAAGAATTTAGACATTTGAATCTGAATGACATCTGGTGAACCCTGTTGAGAGAAGGAAATAATCCATCTTGGCATACCAAGCTCTTGGAGCTTGTTTTAGTCCATAGATAGACTTTTTCAACTTGCAAACCAAAGTAGAATCCTAAATGAAACCTTGTGGTTGCTCCATATAAATCTCCTCATAAAGATCACCATTCAAGAATGCACTCTTCACATCCATCTGATGAACAACCCATCTTTGAGGTACAACTATAGCTATTGTCAAACAAATGGAGTTCATTTTTGCAACTAGGACAAAGGTCTCAGTGTAGTCAATACTAGGCACCTGAGAGAAACCTTTTGCAACAAGTCTTGCCTTATGCTTAGCCACACTTCCATCCATTGCAAACTTGGTCTAATAGATCCACTTACAATGAACCAATTTTCTTCCCTTAAGAAGAGAGACTAAGTCCCATGTGTTATTTCTCATAGGAGAATTGTATTCTTCCTCCATTACTTTATCCAATTATGGAATTCCCAAAGCTTCTTTGAATGTTTGACGATCAAAAGCAACTGCAATATAAGCATGGGGGAGTGAGTTGTGTTGTGATCTTGTCCTCCTAGTATCTGAAGGATTCCCTACCAATGGTCTTGTTGTGTCCAATGTCTGCTAAGCCCATTTTTGGTCTAGTGGAAGAAGATGTAGAAGTAGAAGGGATTTCCTCAACCTCATCTATCTACTACCTCTATTTTGGTCGTGGACGGACATCTTCTAAGTCACTGTCATCATTGTCACTCTCTTCAATGAAGGAGGAGCTAAAGAAGTAAAGCTTGGACAAATTTCTTCAAAGTGTACACTCCTCTCATAGAAAATTTTATGTGTCTCTAGATCCATCAATTTTTACACTTTATGAGAATCTACATAACCAAAAAATATGCAAGGTTTACTTTGAGTTTCAATTCATCAATCTGCTTGTGATAACACTGATGTTCATCATGACCAATTCTTTTACAATAGGCACACTTCTTCTTTTCCTAATTATTGTCCCCCTTTTTGTTGGTATTAGAAGAGGACTTGCCTTGATGTTGATTTGATTTAGGTGGTGACTTTTCTATGTTATCTTTCCACTTCTTCTTTTGGCCCTTGCCTTTGTTTGAACTTTCACTAGTTGGATTTTTAGAGCTCTGATTGTTAGCCACCAATGCTTTAGACTTTGAAGACTTTAGAATCCCCATTGTTATCAACTTAGCTTGTTCATCCTCTAACAACTAAGAATATTCATCAAAAGTGAGTTTCTGATAAGAAGCCCCTAAGGTTTCCTTTGAGGTGTTGAAAGAAGAGACAAATGTGGAGTAGTTTGATGGCAACTTATTCTAAATTAGATAAATCAACCTGTCATCCTTTCTGGGACTACCACAATCATTAAGTTTTGTTCTCAACTCATTCAACTTAATTATAAAATCTTGGATGGATCAATGTTCTTAGGATCTAGGGAGATAAGTTCATCTTCAATCTTGTAGACATCCTACTTAGTCACTTTCCTGTATAGTTTTTTAATGACATCCCAAGTTTCCTTGGATGTATCATATTTTATTATCTAATAAATTATCTTGTCATCAACCCCTAACCTAATGATTCCTAGGGATTTTCTATCTACCAATTTCCAAGCACGAATATCACTTTGAGTTACTTGATCACCTATGGATTTAGGAAGAGATCCATCTACATATTGAGAAACCTCTTCATTCATTAGTTCACACCATTTTTTAATTGACCATGTGGCATAATTATGTGGTGTTAGTTTTGGAACCTTAACATTTCCCATAATGCAAGGAAAGAAAGATAACAACAAGAAAGGAACACAACACCAAGAGACACCCCTCCTTTTCACTCAATCAAACCCCACCCCCCCCGCCCCCCAAATGAATGCTTTAGGTACTTTATATTTAGTGCAATTACAATAGCCACTTGCAAATTTAGGGCCTGAGTGGACTTTTGATTTTGCTATTTACAACCTCCTCTTGGAGTTTAGATCTAGTACATAGCAATGTAGCTTAGATATACAACAATTTTGAAGTTTGATCAAAGCAATACAATGCAAAAAAGGACCTATTTCTGAAAGTGGTATTTATGTCCACACAAGCCTATAATCTGATTGTAGGTCTAGAAAGTAGACAAAAAATTATGCACTTTCAAAAAAATGGAACCTGAATATGTGTCTAGATGAGCCCATACAGAGCATTTGAAGTTGCAAAATGTAGGATTGAATAGGTAAAGTTACCAAAAGCTATTTTTTCTAACAAATCTATACATCAAAACTAGAAAATAACAACACCACTAAAAAGTTCAAGAAATTCTAGCCTAAATTAAAAAAATTGCACTTGATTTGGAGTCCGGATGACTAAGATATGGCCTCCCAAAGTTGGACTATCAAATCAAAACTACATATGGTGAAGGGTTTTCCTGATGATGTCAGGAAAAAACTATGTTAAATTTGACATCCAAATAGCTATATCTGCAACACATTTTTGCGTTCTAGTGATGGTCAAATGACTATCAAATTAAAGCTTGTTAAGTGATGATGCCAGCCAAAAAATTTGGCCTGGTAGGCTGACTGTGCAGTCTATACAATACATATGTCGATGTGACAATTCTATATAGTGAGGTGGTAGTCCACGTTCATGCTAACTATACTACTAATAGTTGTTGATGTAGCCAAACACATGGCACTACAGGAGGACATGGCATGACACATGGCATTTGGTAGAGGTTTGTATTGGCAGCTGATGTGGTGACTGACGAAGTTCTACGTTGGTGGAGGCAACAGAGTACTGGTGGCATTGGGAGGTGATTGGCAGATGGTGCATAGTTAAGAGGTGATGCTGCTGGGGGGTACGTGAGTAGTGGTGTGGGATTTTTATCCCACATGCACCGTGTTACACTTTTTTTGTATTTAAAAACACAACACTTGTCAAGTAAGGTAACTTGTAGACCATGGTGTATGCCAGTTGTCGGTTTGCGATTTGCAGTTTGGAAGATATGCCAGTCACAGTCTGTGTCTAACCACAGGTAGCCAGGGTTTGACTGCCTAGTTTGCCTACACAAAAATTTCTATCCTACCAGCCAGATGGCCAAAATTTTTTGACGAAATTCTACAAAAATCCAAAAAAAATTGCAAATCCAAAAAGTAAAAATGTAGATCAGAATAAAAGAAGTGTAGAGAAGCAAATAAAAATGCAGATCTAAAAAATTAATTGCACAGATCTATAATGATCATACCAATTTCACAAATTAGGCCTTCGGGTTCTAGTTTGCAAAATTATTTTGCCTCAGATTTGACTATAGCCTTGGGTAGGCAAATTTATAGTCAAAATTTGCCGAATTGATCCTCCAGATGCAATGGTGAGGCCAAATCTTGCTCAAAATGATCCCAATTTCTGTGGATACTCTAGATCTGAATTGTGGTCCTCCAAGAGGTGAAGCAAAAAATGGTCTCCAATGGCTATGTGAAGAGATCTCCTATAGCTCTGATACCATGTAAGAATCTGGTATAGCTCTGATACCATGTAAGAATTTGCCTTAGGGAAAAATGATGCCAAGATCAAGAAGCTCAAGCACTAGCACAATATGGATAATGGATGATGATAATAACAATAATGAGAGTGAATATCAGATAAATACAGATTAGAAGTGCTTGTATATAAAGGCATCTAGAATGACTAGGAGTCAACAAAGAGATAAACATCACAACTAAGCACATGTCCACCAAGAGTGGATTATCCTCCATTGTGCATGAATGCATGTGCAACAATGAGAGGATAAGAACACTAAGGTGTATCTCATAAAGAGATGTAGTAGACAACATGTGCTCAATTGGAGTGCAAACAACTGTGTTGTCTACATGATAACTCAGACAAATATGCAAACTCCTAGGTGTCTACATGACAACTAATGTGCTAAAGAATTACCCTAAGTAAACTTGAGTATAAATAGTAAATACTTATTTACACCAAAAAATTTCATTAAATTTGCAACATCATCCTGAACTCAACAAAACTCTTGAACCATTTCTAAGATTTTGAACCACTTTGAACCTTGGGTCAAAGTAATTCAAACTGGTTGAACATCATGTGTATTTTACAAATAAGCAATTGATAGGTCCCATTGGCTGACTTATTATGTCATACCCTTGTGATTGGTTAAGTTAAAGTTATGATGAATTCATTAATACATAATTCTCGATATGATATACGAAGGGGCTGAGATGACATCAAAGTATAGAGGAATTTCATTGTATACATCATGCATGGCAATCATCAAAGGATAATGTTAAATGTGAGGGTATGCAACTTGTTGTATAATTTTTAAGGAAGGATGTCACATATGAAAGTCATTATGACATAGTAAGGTTTGTAAAACTGAAAATTCTATTATTGGTTAGAATTATTGTAAATTGTCCAATCGTTATTTGGTGCATGCAAAAAAATCTGAATTTTGAGATTTGTCTTAAGCACCATCATTATTTAAAAGGTGTTTCCTAGAAAATGTAAGTTTAAAAATACTTCAAGCGATCATAGTGGAAGTGGAATTTATGTGATTCAAGAAGTGTTTTGTTGGTGTTTTTACTACCGAAGTAAGGTAATTTTCACCACTCTACTTAGTCCCCTTTCCTCTATAAATTTCTATTCACGTGGAATTTGAGTGTTTGTGCTCATTGTTTTTGCATTAATAGTATGAAGTCCTCTTTGTATATTTTTTGTAATCATATCAGTATGAATTGTAAATGTTACATACTCATAGATATATACTTGAGAGGTATAGTGTGGTTTCTATCCCCAATATGTTGTTTGGTGCATTAGATGAACCCCTAATGACTGAAATCCTAGGTAGTGGTTTAATAGAGGTTACCGCTTTTCCTTTTATTGGGATAAGCCCCGAGCTTGTACAAGAATGTGTGAAACATAACAATGTTAAAGCTAACTACATTAGGAGAACTAGTGGGGAAGTTTGAAGTTACCCAAGAAAATGTGATGTCTATTCTAAAGATACGTGATGAATCCTTTGTGGATTTTCCCCCAATCTAGTCTCTTACCATTTGAAGCCTCACATAGATGACTTGGTTGTCTTGCTACATAGGGTTAGAGGTTCACCAAATGTCTTCTTATGGGAATATTGGATGTTTTATTACATAGAAATCATACTAGAAAGTAAGCAACACTCTGATTGGGCTGAAATAATTGCTAGTTCAATGAGATCACAACTAAGATGCACTAAGTCTATCAGAAAAGACTTTTTCATGTATTCGTATCTTATATATCATTTGACATGTACATGAAATCTTTCACTCCTTCCTCATGAACCCTTTGATGATCAAATCACCATTTATGAGTTTTACCCTTTGTTACAAAAAAAATTGTGCCTTGTAGGATTATAGGAAGGTTCATGATGTCTTTATGGGTAGAATGTGTATTGAATTGGCGGGAATGTTTGAACAAAGGATGTTAATTTTAGCTTAGTTGTTAATATAAATATATGGTAGTGTATTCATTCAATTTTCCAAGTTCAATTACATCAAAATTAGGAGCTTTGAAAAACTAATGAAATTACCTAGGTATGTCTTGGATTGTTTTGTGTTGGTTGAACCCTATAGGAAGTTGGGTGTTTTGGTTAAGAAATTCCTTTATGAAGACAAATGAGATAATGTTTTTTCCTATTTAGGCAAACTTTCATGTCAAAATATGGAAAGTGCTATTAATATAGGTTGTGACCTTTGCACTTTTGATTTTAAGTTCTATAAGGAGAGAGGCTTTGATAACAAAGGATTTATAAAGAACACATTCAAATTGGAAGACATGATTGTACTAGTGCCCCATATCAAGGATTATTGGGAAGATTGCACCAATGAAAGGGAAGTTGTGAAAAGCAATCACTCCAAATTGTTGGTATCATAAATTATCTCTTTCTAGTTAAAGTTGAATATAAAGGAGATTCAAGAAGATAGTTTAGAATTGACTTAATCCAAGTTCATGGATCAACCAGACATTGCTATACCTACCCTTGATTGGTAGAAGGCTGAAGAAGATGACATAGTTCAAAGGACCAATGTAATCATTGAACATATAAAGACATGTCTGGAATCAAATAAGATGTACAATCTCCCCTAAATGTTGACACCTTTATTTCTATTGATCATGTAGGTAATACAAGGGACTTGGATCAATCAATCTCTCAACTAGTGAAGAACCAACCTATTGTAGAGAGAACTAGATCACATACGAAGTCCAAGAAATAGAGCAAGATGATTGCTCAAGAGGCAGTAACAATGAACTTAGACAAAGAATAGAGCATGTAATCTAATTATGGTAATCCATAGGTTCAAGTAGCCATGAATAGTTGTGATATTGCTATCAGGATTTAATTGTGTAGTTTTTGAGTTAAGCTCATTGACCCATGTATCATGAGTAATAATTCACACATGAATCCATTTCTCATGAGAGTAAATGGAACACTTAGTACTCATTGGATCTAAGTGATGCTCATAGAGGTGAAGCATCAAGACTTCATGGGAGGTCATCCATCCTTATACTACTCTAGCTTGAGTACACTTGGCTACGAAGTTCCCTCCATGGTTAAACCCACTTTTCTTGCAACCCCATTTGCAAAACCTTCACCAAGTGTTGTGCCTTATGAACCATTCATTAGAAAGCCCCTTAAGCTCATTAGTTGATAAGTAGGAGATATTTTCCAAAGCAAGTCAAATGGTGATATTGCCATCAAGATTTGACTATGTAGTTTTTAAGTCAAACTCATTGACCCATGTATCATGAGTAATAATTCACACATGAATCCGTCTCTCATGAGAATAAATGGAACACTTAAGAATAATTGGATCTAGGTGATGCTCATAGAGGTGAAGCAACAAGACTTTCTGGGAGGTCACCCATCCCAGTACTACTTGAGCTTGAGGACACTTAACTATAGAGTTCCCTCTATGGTAAAACCCACTCTTCTTGCAACCCCACTTGAAAAACATTCACCAAGTGTTGTGCCTTATGAACCATTCACTTAGTTGATAAATATGGTTCATAAGGTAGAACACTTGGTGAAGCTTTTGCAAATGGGGCTGCAAGTAGAGTGGGTTTAACCAAGGATGGAACTTTTTAGTTAAGCACACTTGAGTTGGAGTAGTATTGGAATGTGCGACCCTCTGGGAAGTCCTAATGTTTCATCTCTATGAGAATCACCTAGATCTAATGAGTGGTAAGTGTTCTATTTATTCTCATGAGAGATGGATTCATGTGTGAATCACTACTCATGATACATGGATCAATGAATTTGACTCAAAAACTACATAGTTAAATCCTAATAGCAATATCACAATTTGACTTCTTGTGGAAAATATCTCCTACTTATCAAATGATGAGCTCAATAATTTTTCTAATGAATGGTTCATAGGGCACAACACTTTTTGAAGGTTTTTCAAATGGGGTTGCAATTAGCGTGGTTTAACCATGGAGAGAACTTTGTAGTTAAGTGTGCTCAAGTTGGAGTATGGGTGATCTCCTATGAATTCTTGGTGCTTCACCTCTATGAGAATCATCTAGATCCAATGAGTTCCAAGTGCTCCATTTATTCTCATGAGAGATGGATTTTTGAGTGAATCACTATTCCTGATAAATGGGTCAATGAGTTTGACTCAAAAACTACATAGTTGAATCCTGATAGCAATATCACAATTTGATTTGTTGTGGAAAATATCTCCTACTTAGCAGCCATAGATAGTGTTTCTTAGATTGTAAGTCAGTTGACAACCATTAAAAAGGATCCTTATAAATTTGAATCAACATCAACAGTTCAAAACTGGCTTACTAATTTGGTTAGTATGAAAAGGAGTCTTGCTTTTGTAGTGGTACCCATCCAAGATATGGTCAGTAAATATAGTTCTAGGACCCTTATAGCAAAGAAGATGAAAAATGTTGCGTACATGATCATAGATCCTAAAATAGGGGGTGTCACTACTGAGGTTTCTCTATACAAACCAAAGGAGGTTTCAATTGATGTGAGCATTGGTGACTTCTAAGTAACCAAAGTCACTCTTGGAGCCTTGAATTGGGGAACTAAAGAGCACGCACTATCACAATTCACTCACAAAATGGTGGTTTAGTCTCAAAAGGATGCCAAAGAAAAAAGAGAATTGAAACAAATCATTAATGCCATGGTGGAGTATATTGATAACCTCAATGAGTTAGGAGAGCTTCCCATGGCTCAAGCCATATATAAATTTGATCATAACTCTGTTGAAAGAAAAAATTTAACGAACAAGTTACAAAAGGGAAAATTAATGGCTCTAGCAATGGATGAATGGATTGATGGAGTAATCAAGAGTGGGAAATGGTTCATCCAAGAATCTAGCATGGTGTTCAATGATGCTAAAGCCTTTCTTGGGAAAGTTCAAAACTCAACTTTTGGCATGGGAAGTTGAAGGAGCTAAATGGTTAGTTACAATTTCCCAGATTGAGGAAGTGGAACAATATGGAGTTAAAAAATTGTTAGCTAAGAATCCTTTAAAAAATGTGAAACCTCGCATGTTGTACATTCTCAAAGAAAATATGACTTGGAGATGCTTTGTGAATGAATCTGCCATCATGAAGGCACGGGATATTATAAGAGAAATAAAAGATATGTACAATGACCTCATAAATGACATGAAGATCATAAACCATACTATTTCCCTATAGTTTTATGAAGGAACTCTTGATCTGGAACCATTGATCAAGATGTTCGAAGAAGATATGAAAAAAGTGAAGGAGGAAATGAATCCCATTGTTGTGGATTTCACTAAAATTGCTCAGGCTGAAGGTGTGTTGGCCCTATGCATGGAACACTTGTTGAAGTATGCTAAATAGGTCATGAAGATGAAGTGGCACAAGGATTAATGGAGGCTCATGTTAGAATTAGATAATATTGAGGTTGGTGGGGGGGGGGGGGGGGGGGGGTGTGTGAATCAATATTCTACAAACTTTTGCCCACAATTGAATATTGTTAATTACTTTATAACTTGCATATGAAAGTAAACCAACAATGTTGAATATTAAATATAACCATACAAATAGAGAACTCATAACACCATTATTTGTTAAAGGGAAAACTCTGGTGGGGATGATACCCACAAGTTGATCCACTAAACAAAAACTCCAGTGGGGATGATACCCACAAGATGATCCATTAACAAAAGAGTCTTGTTAAGGATATTGACCATAATAAGAGTCTATGAAGTACATATAGTGTTTCGATTCCTTGTTAGAGGACTAGGGCCTGTTAAAAGCCTCAACCCTATTAGGAGTTTCTTTGATCTTGTTAGGAGTTGCTAGATCAATTACAATGTATGAAAGAAGAGCCCATTTCCCTAACATATAATTATGCAATAGAGTTCCTTCACAAGAGTAGATATACATACAATACTTTCTTATTGTTGTAACTCACACTTGCTCTAATCATACATCAGATCTCACATTACATAAGGATCACATATCATATAATCTTTCTTCACAATAGTTTGCATTGCTTTATATTGCTTGCACCACTCATCACATAACACACCCTTATCTGCACAAGATAAGATCTTCATATATACCTTGATGATTATAAAACTATGCTCTGTTAGACTTCATGCTTCCACATGCTTGCCCAAATATAACTTAGGATGTTAGCTAACCATGATTAAGTAATTATTTTGTTACCAAAATAATTCCTTAAGTCACACAACTCAAAACTCTGATATGTGCTCTATTCTGCTATGTTAAATACCCGAATTTGTTATTCAATTATAACTTGTGTCATACAGTTTGTACAAGTATGCACACTAGAATACATCATCATGACATTGTCATAAAGCTATCCTCAACTGTGCATAAGCTAACTTGAAGTTTTTCATCCGTACACATTATATCTGCCTCTGTACTGCTGCAATCTATCTAACACTTAGAGAAAATTTTATATCTGTAAATGCATAAATGAAATGTTAAATACATGTTTCCATAAATGACAACACTCTAGACATCTAACTGACCATATTACCAATAGGTCAAGCTTTTGAGTTTAAAAAATCCTACCTCTAATGCTATGCAGGAGTTCATGAGTGCTTTCTGCATCTAGCAGCTGGCACATGTCCCCACCAATGAGGAGGAATGAGACAAAGACCCTAGACGTGGCTCTTCTATTTAGTATTAGTTTACTTTAATATCCTCTTATGTTGTTTTATGACATATGGGACACTTATTATTTTTGAATTACTCAGTTGTAATAAATGTTACTGATAATTATCAGAGGGTTGGGATTTCTAGGAGACCCTTCCAACAATCTTAGACTATGAGTATGAAAAATTTAGATGGAATAGGGGTTAGAAGATAGAAAATAGTAAAATATTTTCAGTTTTTGCTATTTTTTAGTGGATATTGAACATTGCCTTTTTTATGATAATGCTTGAACTAAATTAACACTTGACACTTTGGAGCTTTGAATCAATGTAATACAAACTAGTTTCATGGAAGCAATCTAAATTTGTGTTATTTGAGATTGTACTAAAGGACATTACTTTATGAATTTTTCCTTTAAATTTAATGTATTTTTTCTGATATCTATGGGTTAATGATTTGATTTATTCTTGTGTTGCTATCATCTTCCAGTGAAGTTTTGAAATACTAGGTACTTGAAGGGCTTTTTAATCTTCTCGTTCCATTTATTATCCTTATAATCACCTTGTCATTGGCCTCTCATCCAAGAATTGGTTGTGCTACCTTTTATGTTTTCGGGTTAAAAGCATGTATATGTGTTTTTAGTTTAGTGATTCACTAAATATCTAATGAGGGAGTTGTACCTCATATAATTTAGAGGGAGGTTAGTTATCAAACCTACCCAACTATTATTGACTTTTTATGTCTTTAGAAAAGGGGCTAATAGAGTCAATAAGTAAATACTAATACGAAGACCAATTTGTTCACTAACAGATTTTTGGCAACTCTATGGGGAGTCAAGCAATAGATGACCCGGTTTGCATAACAAATTCAAAATAATGATCAACTATGGTTTTACCACATTATGATGTCTTTCCTATATTGCAACCAAATTTAGGATTTTATGATACACAAGAAGATAGTATCTCTAATTTGAATATGGTTACTTGGAACTTATGAACAAACAATCGTTAATATCAACAAGTTTTAAGAGTATTTTAATAAGAAGAGGAGATAGATGAAAGACTAAGAGGGATCCCTATTTTTTAAGAGAGGGTAGTGGTGGATAAGATTTCTTAGAATCCCAGGGGTAACAATATTCCATAACTGTGTAACAAATTGGTAGAACCCAAGTACACTAGAATCAAAAGGTACAAAGGAGTTATGGACAAAGATATTGAGGATGTAAGAAGTTTAAATTTTTCTCTTGACCACACTTAGAGAAGAAAAAAGAGGGTAAATTTTTTTAGTAGACCCTCATCCCCACCTTTTGTTTCTCAACCATCACCAACAGTGCAAGCGCTCACTACACTAGGAATAGTTGCACCCTTCTTTATAAATATACAACCTTTTAACTTTGTACTACCAAATATGGCCCTAAAACCTTGGGGAAAGACAAGAGGCCCTTTGAACCTAGGGTTGAACCTTGGAGCCTTATCCAAAGGAGCTCAAGATGTACATGGTGATGTTTAAACTCTTATTGATGTTGTAATTGAGTGGTTCTATCACCCACCTTGGACATCTATAACCACTTGGAACGAAATGGGTGTAGCATTTAAGGTGAGGTTCAAGACTCCAAGAGATAAACCTACCTTGCTTCTTCAGTTAGCCCAACTGAAGAGAGAAATACAAGAGCCTATGAGTGATTTTGTGGTAAAGTTCAACAAAATTCTATAGAAGATTCCCATGGTATCTTGAACAAATGGTGAAAATTAGAACGAATTCTTTCTTCATGAAATGCTCCCTGACATTAGTTTTCATTTTCCAAAAGATGGAGTTCAAGAATTGGTAGCAACTAAAAGGTCATCCATTCAGCTTGAAGATGTGTTTACTACAACAAATAAGTGGAAGAGGGATGTGCAAACACCATGTGCCTCTTCATCAATCACTATTACTTGAGTCATTTAGAGATACATAAATGACATGATATCCTTGAAAAGCTAGAGACATTATAATCTGCCTTACCAAACTCCATATCAAGATGTTGGATGCAAACAATAGAATTCACCATGGGAAAAACATAACACACTAGTAACCCCATCTATAGATTGAAGCCACACTAGGCAAAGAAGTCATGTGATCTTTCCATTTGACTACCTATCATGATGGAGAAACTTGTCTAGATTGGTTGAGATACTTACAAATGAATGCTAAAAAATATGAACTTGGAGAGGTATGTGTAGAAGAGGAAAATATTGAAGGATCATGGAGTCATTGTGCATGTTATCTAGAATATGAGTTTGATAATGATGACCCCCAAATTCTCACCCAAAGGCAACTCACCAAATGTGTCACCCAAATAAAAGGAATAAGCTAAAAATATTTCCTCTCCCAACATAAAGGAAACAATTGATGCTAAAGTCCAACAGAGAAATCTGGTAAGCTCTGCCTCCCCTTCCTCATTTGACATTATAGAGTTCTATAAAACATATATAGTGACCATTTCTACTATTGAATACTTAAAGTCAAATCCCAAGGAGTTGGATAAATTGGTTAAACGTCTCAAACTAATCATTTTGAAGAAAATTCACGTGTACTTAAACCCCTATCTTTGTCTCTAAAGATCCTCTTGAAAATCCTGAAAGTCCTAAAGTCTCACATGTATTAGAGGTAGATGGTAAACCAAATCCATTCTATGTGTCCTTATTACTTAATGGTAGAAAGACAAGCAACTGTATAATAGATTTAGGAGCATCAGATAATATTATACCCACCCCAGTTGCTAAATATTTAAGACTCACCCTCACCAAAACCTCTAGTAGGTACTATTTGATAGATGGGAAGCAGGTGCCTCTAATGGGTTAGGTAAAAGATGCATATGTAGTCTTAGTTGTTTCCCTAGCAAGAGGGTGAAATTGACCATTCTGGTTGTAGACATTCCAACAAGTTATGGAATTTTGCTTAGTAGAAACTTCTGTAAAGACATAGGGGAGGGGGGAAATAGAAATGAACTTGTCTAAAGCTATCATACTTGTAAGGAAGAACAAGATCAAACTTTAACCTGAATGAAAAAATAACTTAACCAATTTTCCTTCTGATGACCCCAAGCCTCAAATTATCTATGAAGAATGTCAGTTTGGAAATTATGTTATTTTTTCGGGGGATGCTATTGAAGCATCAACAATTTCAAGTGAGGAGAATTTAGGGACATGGAACATGGAGTTTGATGGAAGTTCTTCTATTTCCAACTAAGGTGCTAGTGTGGTATTAATATCTTCATCAAAGGAGTGCTTTCCTTTTTCTTTCAAGCTTGATTTCAAGACACTGCAGAGTACAAGGCCTTGTTGCTTGATTTGTAGAAGTAAAAATGTAGAGGAATCAAGTTGTTGGTTGTATAAGGAGATGCAAAGCTTATTCTGAACCAGGTTATAAATTTATACGTAGTAAAAAAGGCAAAGCTTAAGCACTATAGGAACCACGTTTGGGATGAGATAGAGTCTTTTGAAGCATTCTTGATTAATGTTATTCCTGGGAACAACAATAATTAGATAGATTCTTTGGTTGTTGGTCGATCAACTTAATACCTTAGTAACAAAGGATTGGACATCCTTTCACAATGATTCTATGATCATACATCATATTTTTTACCTAAAATAGTACATTGACTTCATTTAATTTGTCAAACCGAGAGCATAAACTTGAGATGATGAATACAAAATATATGCTTTAATTCTTCTTTAAGTCATTATAACTAAAGCGAAGGCCATACTGAAGGAAATCTATGCTAGAAAATAGAATAACAACTTAACTTAAAGCTTAAAGTAATGATGCAAATAGTAAACCTATCTATGCACCTATGCTGCAAGAACAGTTCATTGATTTTGCTATCAATGGTTGCAGGAGAAACAAAATTCTACCTTACTTAGAAACAACAAAGAAATGAAATATATTCTAATGTAATAGTTCACTCACCAAGTGGGCCTCCTTGGATGAGTGAACAAAAAAGACAATCAAGATAAAAGATATAAACTTGAACTTCTCATTCTATTCATTCATGGTGAAAGATTACACTTGATTAAAAATAGTATCACACTCTACTGATATGAAAATCAACTTATCCTATTCTTCTTCCAAAAACTATACTCAAAGCTACAATAATCATTATTTAAAGGAAACTACAACTACTTCCTAACTCTATGATTACTTCATTAATGAGGATCAATTACAAACTCATAAAGTTTGAAACAGAAACATCTTTAACCATGAATAAATCCTCTAGGAATATAGTAAGTTGTGGAAGCTACATTCATGCACTACAACAACAGTAAGCATACAATGACTTGCTCCACTTATAGTGGTTTAGAAACCTAGTTGGCTTTGACCTTAGCATTAAGGTGTTGATCTTTGAACATCCGTGATAAGTACTTGCAAAACATTCAATGCACACACAACTTCCACATACACATATTTATTTCATCATCAATATTAGAGAAAAGGTGTAAAGTTCAAATTACCACTCTTGCAAATCCTATGGCTATAGGATGAAAACTACCCAAGACATAAAATAAATGGGGAAATAGTTATCAACTTGTAAAATTACTTCATTATACCATTTTTGTCCATAGATTTAAGAAAATATAGCATATTTGAACTATGCATACTTCTACTTCATGTCTTAACATATATATAACATATACATAAAACATGATGCTACAGAAACCCTGAAGGCCATGGACACGGATGGCCACTAGCCTATTCGCCTGGCTTTTCTTTTCTGTCTTTGGCCTTTTTACTTTGGCTTCAGGCCTTCTTTTGTCTCCGGCCTTTTGTGGCAATTTTTTTTTGTTTAGTCTGTTTCACCTCGCTCTTTTTGCTATAAAACTTTGGGTTTCAGGATCCCTGTAAAACCTGTTTTACCTAATCAAAAACATAAAACATAAGTTCATCTGCTTAAAACCATAAAGTCATGACTATTTTTGCAATATAACTGGTTGAAAAAAAGATAAAAAGATCTTAAAACAATGGCATTTTGGAGGTCCATCATTCCCCCCAACTGAGCTACTACTGGTCCCCAACAACCATGAAGTTTTTTATTTTGGCTCGAACTCTCCAATCACTAGCTAGTCTCTCCCCTAGCTCATTCTTAACATAGTCAAAGTATCCATAATTTTCCTTGAACCTTCTCCATCGCCAAGCTTCTACTATCATATCATGATCCTCTACATTGTCATTCACTACTAGTAGTGGCTACAAGAGAATGGGAGGTTGATATCTTAATGGAAGCCAATATTTGCACCAACTCCTTCCCAAATCAATATACCATGGAATTCTAACAGTAGCAAGAGTTAAATTTTGAGGAGTGAGGTTATCTTATCTTTAGGTTATGTGGAATCCATGTCCACCTTTACCTTGAAGCAAAAAATGTTTTCTCAACATCTCAAGATGAGTATTGTTCCCAATTCAAAAAGGCTTGTTCTATGACTGAGCATACTTAACTAGCTCCAACAGGGTTTCCTAGAATAGAAATCAGTCTAGAAATGTCTATCTAGAGTTTTGAACTTTTGGTCTCATGAATAGAGGAACTATCATTTTATTGTCCTTATAACGTACAACTTGATGTTACCTACTTATCTCATTCTTCATCCAAGACATTACTACTCTCAACTGCACATCCCCTATATAAAGGAGTGAGTTCCACTCTGTGTCATTAGGGAATGCCAGACTATAGAGATATAATTCAAACAATAAATTATTCAAAGGCATTAGAATAGATTGGGATGTGTCATGAAAATCATGTGGAGTTGAAATAGAGGGTTTAAACCAGTCTGTAATTCTAGTCAATTTGAAATTTACAAGCTATTCTTTGAGAAACAACACATACACTAGTGATGGTGATCTATATTCTATCAGTTCAAGAATCAATCCTGTGACTTGTTGAATCCTTATTTAAAAAAAATTATTCTAGTTTGAGCTCTAGTTCAATAGATAGCTTTGTTCATTAATAACAAGTTTCAAATTTTATCTTTCCAACTTCTATTGAGCTCTTTCCCATATTGTTGGAACAAATTGATCCTTGTGGAAAAAGGTGTAGACAGATTGGGTGGTGGAAAATGTTCTTGATTATAAATGTATATCCAGTTAGATGTTGGATGAGGAATTTTTTTGGCACTTTATGGTGTGGAGCATTCTCCTTTTCTTATAACAAGCATTATGATCACATTCTCTTCCTTACTGGATTGAGCTGGTACTATAGCTAATGTATCTAGTCCATCCTAATTGAGCTTTTCCATTACTTCCTCAAAAATTTCTTGCCTAAATTTTGGATAGTCCTTAGAAGGAAGGTCTTCTAAATTCTCACAAGTATCTTGCATAATAGGACTTTCTTCAAACTCCTCAAATGCTTCAAGCTCGTTAGACTCCTTATCACTATCAACAAGTGCATAGTTAACACTAAGGTCAACTTCAGGTTGTGGACTCTAGTTATTGCACTCATTATCAGTGGCTATGTTTTGTTGCAATTTTCCCTCCAAAGAAGTCTTCTTCTCAAACTTAGAAGACTCTAGGTTAACCATTGGAATAGAGGTTTCAATAACAATATTTCCTTTAGAAGCCTCACACTTTGCCTCGTAGGAGGTGTAGAAAGGCATGAAGGATTCTTTCATTTCCTCTTGCTTGCAAACATTTCAACCGTAGGTGCTTTAGGAGGTTTTTTTGAAGTTTTCTCTTCTTGTGAGTGTAGGGTTTCATTAATATTACTTTCATCATTAGTTTGTTGTTCTAATTTCTCTTCTTCAGGTTCCACAACTTTACCTTTGCCTTCCCGAATAGTATACCTAGTCTTAATAGATGATGGGGTCTTGGGGGCACTAGCAACTTCTCTATCTTTGCTTTTCATTTTGCTAGAAATGGAGGCATAAACTTTATAAATTCTCTTCTTAGTTGGTCTAGAACTGGAGAAAGAGGCTTTAGGAACATTTTTAATCCTAGGAATGACCTTACAAAAACCAGTATATGTCCTTTCCCTTCATCCAATACCCTGGTCTCTAGGGCTAACCAATCTAGGCTCTACCTCTTTTAACTACAAAATCTCTTCCCATGTCCCAATTGTTTTTTTGTTTGATTCCCTTTCCACAACTAATTTGTCATGAAATTATGGGAGACAGACTGATCTTTTCTTGATTGTACTGAAGAAGCTTGCTTCTTAACAATGTTAAACATGAAATTGAGAAGATTTACCTGTCTATAGTCATGTCATAGATGAGACAATATCTTGAAATATAGGGCATGCAGATATTTGTAATGACCTTCACAAGTAAAGTATTGAATGATAAATGCTATTGGATGGATAAAATCCAAGGGAAATGATAATCTAGAGGTGCCCTACTTATGTCAATGCCCGACAGAGGGTCAAGATGCACACTAAACTGTGCCCTAACCATATGTAGGTCAAAATCCTTTACCCAATTTTCTCCTTCCTGGGGTAACCCAATGACTTTGGCCACCACATCTTTTGTCAATTCAATTTTGAGGCCCTTAACCATTGTAAAACCATCCTTCAAGGTGCTCAAAAATTGAAGAGAAACCTCCTCATCAAATCCATTAAGATTGAGGTAGTAATCCAACCATCCTCTTCTCCTGAACATCTCACAAGTAGTCGTGTTACCCAACAAAAACTTGTGATCAATTGGCTCATATCTCTGAAGACCTCCACCCATTATTATGCACAGTAGAATTTTTGCAAAGTTGTGGTGTTTTTAGAGCTCAAAAATGGCAAGTTAACAAAATTTGTAGTGTTATGGCACCAGATAGAGAAAATGATGTACTATTACTATATGCTTCTTAAATATTTTTAATGCACAAAATCTCATGATATCTTTCCTTACATCAAGTCTCATAATTTTTTGCTCATGTACAGGTCCACCACCCTGAACATGTTTCTAATGGTCATTAAAAGTTAAGCTCAACTTTTAATTTCCTTAATTTCCTAACAGGTCATCAACATGTGATGACAATCATCTCATAAGGCAATAACTTTTAAAATTTACATGTGATTTGAAAATTTGAAAAATGAATATTTTGTTCCCCCTAACTAAGTAAGGGTATGGGTCCCACCAAGCTAGGATATGAAAGAGTAATAAATTCAAACAACATGAATTTCTAATAAAGAATGAATAAAATAAAATATATGCAAGGTTATGTGGCATGTACTTGGTAAGTCCTACAGGAAAAGGGTTCTGAAAAGATCATCGGAAGTGATGGAGTGATGGGATGGGATGGGGAGATGGTGAAGAGAGAGGGTGAGGTGAAATGTATAGAAAAGAAATTACTTTCAAGAAGAAAGCGTTTATTATGAAAATATTGAATGGAATCAAGATTTAGTAGCAGTCAAGGTAGAAGACCTAGACTGCTCAACTGCAAGAATGAGTATATCTTCATTGTGCTAAAAATATTGTAGGAACTCCCTATGACCGACTAGTTTATTTTAGAGCTTGAGGCGATGCCCATTGACAAGTAACTTGAATAAAAAGGGATTAATAGTAGAAAACTGGACTGATCCATCTAGAAATACAACAATTTCATATGGTCTTAACCAGCAAGTTTGAAACTTTCCTGGATTGTTTTGATAGTTGGAATCATAAAGAAGGGCCCAATCTCCTATAGCAAACATTTTATCTTTGATAAAATTATCATGCAACTATTTATGTTCATGTTAGATGAGTTTGGTGTTGTTCAATGTAAATTTGTGCTATTTATCAAGACCATTTAAACTCAGAATCCAATCTTGTTGTGCAATAGTGAGTTCTATACCAAGCTCCAAATGTTTTATATTCAAACTCTACAGGCATTACAAATAACTTACAATATATGAGCTCAAAAGTAGTAAAACTTATTGTAGATTTCCAGGTGGTTCTATAAGCCCAAAGAGCTTCAAGAAGGTGTGTGGCCCTATCCTTCCTATGAAGTGCTACTGTTTTGGTGAGAATGGCTTCCAACTCCCTATTGGTAACTTCTACTTGGCCCTTAGCTTGCAGATGGTAAGGTGATGATTTACCATTATGAATAGTATATTCCTCCATGAGAGTAGCTATCATATTAGATGTAAACTAAGCTCCTTGATCATATGTCAACTCCAAAGGGACTCCAAACTATGCAAAGATGGATTCATACAAGAACTTAGAAAAATTGTTATCCAATGGATATTTCATGGGTTTAGCCTCTGTCCACTTAGTTACATAATCAGTGCAAACTAGAATATAGGATTTACCTTGTGAAAAGGGTTCAATAGGACCTACAAAGTCATTCCCCCATTTATCAAAGGGTGCAACAACTACTTGAGGCTATAGGGGCATTTCATCTAATTTAGTGCGTCTTCCCATACATTGACACTTATCACATTTCTTGGTGTATCTAGTTGAATCCTTGTGCAAAATTGGCCAATAGTACTTGATTGTCAATATTTTAAAGGTTATTTGTTTGGCTAAAAAATGACCCCAATAGGGCTCATCATGGCATGCCCTCAAGATATCATACGTTTCATCTTGCCATATGTATTGATGCATTACTTGATCAGGACTAGTATAAAACATAAATCCAACAATCCGAGAATAGTTAAAGCTCTTTTCAACTAGTAACTTTCTTTCTTTGGAAGAGAAGTGGACTGGCATCTTTCCTATGGTTAGGTAATTTGCAATATCTACATACCATAGATTTTGTGTTGATAATAGGAAAAGGTTTTCATTTAGAAAACTATAGTCAATGGCTGTAGGATGATCAGAAACATACAACCGAGAGAGAAAGTCAACTGCCACATTGGCCTTGCTGGGTTTATCTATTATGGTGATATTATATTCTTGCATAAGAAATAACCAACAAGCCAATCTTCCTAATATTGTAGGCTTACTCATCAGATACTTTACAGTAGAGTGATCAGTATGAATAAATATTTCATATCCAGTAATATAGTGCCCGAATTTATTCAGTGAATAAATAATTACAAGTAGCTCTTTTTTAATGATTTTGTAGTTAAAATATACACCTTGCAAATTTTTACTGATGAAGTAAATAACATGTTCAACTAGGTCTACCTTTTGGCCTAACACCACACTTATAACGTAATCTGATGCATCTATATGGATTTGGAAAGGCAATCCCCAATTGGGTCCTCTTAAAATTGATGCTATTGTGAGAACTTCTTTAAGCTGCAGGAAAGATGTAGCACACTCAGAGTCCTAGGAAAATTTAGAATCCTTTTTTAACAAGTTATAAAGGGGCACTGTAAGTTGATTAAAATTCTTGATGAATCTTCTATAATATCCAACATGTCCTAGGAAACTTTGCACATCCTTCTACTTCTCTAGCATAGGCAAGGTATTAATGAATTCAATCTTTGTTGGATCTACTTGGATGCCTTTTGATGAAATGAAATTACCTAGTACTACTCCTTCTTCCATCATCACAAAGCATTTTTCACTATTTAGGGAAAGGTTATAGTCTTGGCATCTCTTGAGTACCATCTCTAAGTTGACTTTTACCTCCTCAAAAGTAGTCCCATAAATAGTAAAATCATCCATGTAGATCTCCATACAATCAGCAGATATATCTGAAAAGATACTTATGACAACTTGTTGGAATGTGGCTGGGGCATTACACAAGTCAAAAGGTAAAATCGAGTAGGAAAAATTTCCCCATGGGCATGTGAAAGTTATTTTTTCTTGATCCTTTGGAGCTATTTGTATCTGATTATAACCACTAAAACCATCCAGAAAAGAAAATTATTTCTTCCTAGCTAGGTTGTCAGGAACTTGATCTATAAATGGTAAGGGAAAGTGGTCTTTCTCGGTGGATGGATTGAGCTCCCTATAATCTACACAAAATCTCCATTTTCCTCCCTTCTTTGGTACTATACTAGGGGTGAGGCCCATTGGCTCTCAAAGATGGGGTAGATAAAATCAACACTTAATAGTTTTTGCAGTTCATTCTTAGTTATATCCTTCAAAACAAGGTTAACTCTCATTTGAGGCTGTCAGACAGGTTTGAAGTCAAAACTTATATAAATCTTGTGAGTGCAAAGCATAGGATCTAGTCCTTTGATGTCCATGGAGTCCCAAGAAAATAATTTTTGATTCTCATATAGTAACTGCAACATAATTTTATGATGGGAAGGTGATAAGACATTGTTTACATTCAACTCCCTTTCTGGACCAACTTCCATCTTAATAACCTTATCTGTAATGAATAACTGGGAAATAGGAGAAGAATCCATCTCATGAGACAATAATGAGTGAAGGGATTTGGAATCTTTTGAATTTTGGAGTGTGCTCAAAGGTGGTAATATGGTTTCTAGGACACATTTCACTTGAGGACACACTTGAGGCTCTACTCCATATTCATTCATGATAATGGATGAAATGATCTCATCTTCTTCTTAAGAGGCTACAAATAACTCTTAACCTATCATCATTAGCTAATGGATGGAATTGACCTCTGGATCATCATCACCCAAGTTTGACCAGATTATTTGGTCATCTAGCAATAGTGGCTAAGCAGGGGAGTATAAGGCCAAGTTCTTAGTATGGATACCATTGGATATTGTCATCTTTCTAGACCAACAATCTATATAGGCATCTGTAGTGGCTAACCATGGTCACCCTAAAATTAAAGGATATCTACCCATGTTAGCCTTTAGGGAAAGGACAACAAAGTCTACTGGATACTCCCACAAGTTTAAGGTGACTATGATATCTTTTATCACCCCATTCAGCTTGACAGTAGAACTATCGACAAGCTAAAGTATGGTTGGTGTTTCTTGAGACCAATGATATGCAATCGAGACAAAACATCATTTTTCATGACATTTATAGATGCTCCTAAGTCAACTAAAGCATTTTGAACTTGCATCCCATGAATTGTGATAGTAACCATAGGACTCCTAGGCTCAAAATATTTAGGTACAAATTAATTTCTCCAATATTAAATTAGACAATTGTCCTAAGACATGAATAGTTTTTGGATCTTTCTTCTTTCTTCCTGGTTGTTTGATACATGCTTCCTTGATAGTTTTAGTATAGCCAGGGACTTCCTTGATAAAATCAAGTAATGGTATTTGTACTATCATTTTCTTTAGTTGATTAAGCAAATCAATTACTACATGGTTTTCTGTAGGCTGGCCTTGTTCTATCAACCTATGAGGAAATGAAGGTTCTTTGGCTACAAGAGAGATCTGTTGATTTGACACATCTATCTTTTTAGTTGGAGAATCTTTAACTTTAGTTATTATAGGCTTTTGGGGTGAAGGAAGAGTAATATCTGACCTTAAATGGGTATCATTAAAGGAAATAACACTACTTTATTGTTGTGATGGCTATTTGGTATTTTTTGGATTAGGATTAGGTTGAATTGGTAGCTGAGTCTGCTTAGGAGGAGTATTAGTGGCTACAGGAGGATGCATTAGAGCCTACTATTGAGGTGGTGGCATTAAGGTTTGTTGACTAGGTTGAGTATTCCAATTTTGGTTTTGCTACCAACCTTGCTGGGGATGTTGCCAATTATTATTTCCACTAAAACCAGTATTTTCCATTAATTGTTATTATTATAACTTTGAAGAGGATCTTGTGTCATACCTTGTTTTTGAGTCGATAGCCTTCATTGAGCAATGTAGAGAACCTCTCCATTTTCATCAATGGCTTTAAACTCAGTAGGCATTGGTTGTGTCTCTAGGATTGCAACATACTTGCATCTACAATTCCTTTTCTTTTCCCTATAATGTGGATAGTATTCAGCTAACATGGCATCAGCTTCATCCTTCTTCCTTCTTGACTACATGGTATCTAGTGGAGTGGCTACATCATTAATGATGTCTTATTTGAAATCTGACAAAAAATTGGATAGTTCCATCTTTGATACTCCTAAACTATCATTAGACTTATGTGGTAGGTCTCTAAGTCCCCTACCTTTCTTCACAGTGGCCCTAGAATAATTCAGACATATACTTTATATCTCAATCCAATTTTTTTGAGTGATATCTCCTAGTACCATAAGATCTAGAGCTTCAATACTTCCATCATTTACACCTCTCAGAAAAAGATGTTTCTTTGATTCCTCATTTAGTTGATGCTATGTGTTACGTTGTAGGTTGAACATGAACCATGAAACATAGTCTTCCAAGGTTTCATCATTCTTTTGGGACATTTTGAAAATGTCATCCCATTTTAAATCTTGACCCCTGTAGTATTCTTTATACTTTGTAAGAAACAAGTTGCTCATTGTAGGCCAGTCTACTATAGCGTTGGCACCTAACCCCATGAACCATCTCAGAGCAGCTTCCTTTAGGGTGGATGGAAGCAACTTTAGCTTGTGAGAATTAGTTGTATAGTCATAACTTCTACAAAGGATATCAAAATCAAAGAGGAAGGTTTCAAGGTCTTTAGTAACTAGGCCATAAATCTTGGGAAGTGCAACATAAGGTATATTCTTCAAGGTTTGATTACCTTACTGAGCAAGGATAGGAAAAGGAAATGTAGGCTGAGGCTGATCATTCTTGGAGGAGGACCTGGTGGTGGTGGTTGATAGATAACAAGGGAAAGTGGATTATCTTGGTATCCAGGTTCAACAAAGAGATCATTCAAATGCAAGGATTCTTTAGAGGATGAGCATATTTTTTCTTAAGTAGCAGTGAATGGATTTTCAAAAGATTCTTCTCCTTCATTCTCTTTGTGAGGTTCTTTAGGCTCATGATTAAAAATATCTTCTTGAATATTATGGGGAAGAAATCTCCTAATGAGATCTCTTCTTCTATGCATGCAAAATAATGTAGAATTTAAACTAACATAATGACTTCAGGGTCCTAGATTAACACCTTCCCCAGAAATGGTGCCAAAAATGGCTAGTTAGCTTAATACCTTAGTAGCAAAGGATCAGACATCCTTTCATAGTGATTATATGGTGAAACAACATCATGTGTTTTACATAAAATATACACTAAATTCATTTAATTTGTCAACCTGGGAGAGTAAACTTGAGATGGTGACTACAAAGTATATGCTCTAATTCTTCTTTAAGTCATTACAACTAAAGTGAAGGCCATGCTAAAGGAAATCTATGCTAGAAAGTGGAACAACAACTTAACTTAAAGCTTAAAAGTAATGTTGAAAAGAATAAACCTATCTATGCACCTATGCTGTAGGAATAGTTCATTGATTCTGTTATCAATGGCTACAGGAGCAACATAATTCTACCTTACTTAGAAATAACAAGGAAATGAAATCTATTCTAACAGAAAAGTTCACTCACCAAGTGGGGCCCCTTGGATGAGTGAACATAAAAGACATAAACTTGAATTGCTCATTCTATTCATTCATGGTGAAAGATTACACTTGATTAAAAATAGTATCACACTCTACTACTATGAAAATCAACTTATCCTATTCTTCTTCCAAAAACTATGCTCAAAGATACAACAATCATTATTTAAAGGAAACTACAACTACCTCCTAACTTTATGATCACTTCATTAATGAGGATCAATTACAAATTCATAAAGTTTGAAATAGTAATGTCTTTAACCATGAATAAATCCTCCAGGAATATAACAAGTTGTGGAAGCTACATTTGTGCATTGCAACAATAGAAAGCATATAATGGCTTGCTCCACTTGCGATGGTTCAACAATCTAGTTGGCTTTGACTTTAGCATAGAGGTGTTGAGCTTTGAATATCCACCAAAAGTACCTACAAAACATTCAATGTGTACACAACTTCCACATACATATATTTATTTCATCATCAATATTAGAGAAAAGGTGTAAAATTCAAATTACCACTCTTGAAAATCCTATTGCTACAGAAGGAAAACTACCCAAGACATAGCATAAATGGGGAAACACTTATCGACATGTAACATTACTTCATTGTACCATTTATGTCCATATATTTAAGCAAATATAGTATATTTGAACTATCCATACTTCTAATTCATGTCTTAACATATATATAACATATACATAAAAAAGGGCTTGTCCCTTCGGTGAAATGGTGGGGCTTCTTTCCTGTAGGGCCTACAACCAAGTTTCAAGTCCCCATAGGGCCATTCTCTATTGTGGATCTTAATTGAGAATTTGTTTCCATTTAATCTTGGTGAAATAGTGGGGCTTCTTTCCTATAGTGCTTACAACCAAGGGTTAATAAAATTTAAGGGGAAACAAATAGTGAGTGGGAGCAGACAGGGAAGAGGACGGGAAAGTGTGCCATTTCAAAATTTGAAACTTATCTTGGGCAGGATTCCTTAGGGAGGAGGGAATTAGAAGCTTGGAATCCAGGAGGGGTTTGTGGAGTGTCAGGGGATAGTAGAAATTGGAGATCCAATAGAGAATGAAGATGGGGACCCATGTGACAAGAGTAGAGGTACGGACAAGCCTTTCCACCACCCAAGGTGGATCATTCTGGGGTACTTTTGATAAAATGGTCTTCTCTTTTTGGAGTTAAACCTACTATAAGTCTTCCTTTCCTCTGGTTAAAATGCTATCTAGCTTGGAAAAGGGTTCTTGCATGATTGCTATTCTAGATGAGTTGATAGATCATAGCATTACTTCAATGGCTTCAACCTTGGTGGGAAAGTTTATTGGGCCAAGGTTGAACATAGATATTGTAAGATCTTTCACTTAAAAGAAATGGAACCTTAAAGGATAGGTTAATGTAACGACAATGGTGAAAGACTTCTTGTGTTTTGATTTCTCTTGCATTGAGGACTTGTCAAACATCCTATGTGAAGGGCCTTGGAGCATAGGTCACTCAATCCTAGTGCTCTAGAAGTGGTCTTCGAAGCTAGATTTGAATGACTCATTTTTTGTTCAAGCACCTATTTGGGTAAGACTTCTAGAGTTGCCTTTAGAGTTTGGAATGAGGATGTCTTCATGGGGGTTGCAAATTCCTTTGGTGAGCTTTTGTCTATAAACCCAATAACGACTTCTAGAAGGAGACTAACATATGCTAGGATCTGTATTAGAGTGAGGGAAGGGGTTGATATGCCAAAAGTTGTGTGCTTTCACTCAAAACTTGGAACACATATTTAGAAATTGGATTATGAAAGTGTTCTTTTTGCTTGTTTTCATTGCCTGAAATCTGGGCATAAGGTGAATGAATGTCCTAAGGCTAAAGCTAAAAAGAAAAGGATTCCAATTTTTTCTAAACCTAAAAGAAGAAAAAGATATGGAAAAGAAAGGATATAAAGGAAGGCTAGAAGACCCAAGAGATTTTAGAGGAGGTCCCAGTGGCTCCTATCATAAGAGAGAACAAACCAGTCCAGAATGAACCAAAGGTATACAAGATAGTGGAAAAGGTCTTGTCTGGACCAAAGATTATTGAGGTGGAAGACCCAGTTAAAAGAGTGGAAGACCCTATCATAGGATTAGACAAGATAGAAGATAAGGTTTTGTTTGGATCTAAGTAAAGTGAGGTGGTAGATCTAGTCAAGAACCCTAGTTTCCCCAAAGTCAAGGAGGTGGATTCCCCAACTAAGGTGGCTATTTTGGCTTCATCTCGAGTGGAGATAAAAGAGAACAGGATAGAGAACGATAGTCTATCCAAGAGAATTGGGGAGCAAGTGTTGAGTAATAAAGGGGAATTAGAGAGGGAAAATCAAGAGGAAGTATTGGGAGTTCCTTCTTCTTCCAGGAAGGACCATTTTGTTTCATGTGATCTAGAAGAGAGATTTGAGATGGACAATTCCTTATCTCTAGTTAAGATGGGAAGGGTTGATGACTATTTAAAGGAAAATAAAGGAAAGCCTAAAAATAAATATAGCCAAGAGCCCTCCTTGGCTTCTCCAGCATAGACTAGGAGTCATGGAAAACTAGATGTGGGAGGGAGGTCATGGTTAGAAGGAAGGAGGCCTATTAGTCAAGTCATTCAAGATGAGGCCAGAAGGAGTTTGGTGGATGGGAGCCAAAGAACTATTTTGGAATATACTTCTCATTTGAAATGAAGATAATTTCTTGGAATATAAGGGGCCTTAATGGGGTCCATAAGCAAGAAATTCTTAGGAACATGATTAGAGATTAGAGACCTAATATTTTGATGATTCAAGAGACAAAAATGAAAAAAGGAGATTCTGGGTAAGATGTCCGTTAGCAATAATATGGTTGGTGAGGTAGTGGACTCTAAAGGTACGTCAGGAGGTTTGCTTACTCTTTTTAATAATAAAATGTTCAGATTTACTTCATTGTATAATGATGGTAATATTCTCTTTTGTAAAGTGTTTCATTTGCATTCTAATGATTATTGGTTCCTTTTAAATGTCTATGCCCCTAATTCTAAAAGGGAAAGGAAGAATTATTGGACTAAGATTTGTGATATGGTTCAAACCAGTAATTTGAATAAAGGTATTATTATGGGGGACTTCAATACTCCTCTAATGGATGAGGAGAAGTTGGGAGGTTTGGTCCCAAATTGGGAAAGCAAGATGGATCTCTCCAATTTTATTAATAGTTTTGCTTTGTTGGATGTGGATCTTTCGAGTGGAACTTACACTTGGTCCAACAAAAGAATTGGAAGTGATTGTATTCAGGTATGGTTGGATAGAGCTCTTATTTCTCTAGACTGGATGAATTCTTTCTCTTGTAAGTTGCCCTGCTTCCAAGAGTTGGCTCAGATCAATCCCCTGTATCCCTCTCAGTTATCTCTCTTGAACCTAGGAGGAACTTCTCTTTTTGTTTTGAAAAGATGTGGACTTCCCATCCTAATTTATTGAATAGGATATACTATTGGTGGGGTATGGAAGTGGAAGGAACAACTATGTTTAGAGTTTCTAAGAATTTGAGTAATGTGAAATGGATGATTAAAGTCTGGAATAAATTTGATTTTGGCCATATTTTTTAGGACAAAGAGGAGCTGTCTATCAAGCTCACTTCTATTCAGGACACTATTCAACAAGATGAGTATAATGATTTGAATAGGAATGTTGAGATGTCTATTTTGACTAACTTGCATAATATTATAAGCAAAGAAGAGAAGTTCTGGAAGCAAAGATCAAGAATCAATTGGCCTAAAGAGGGTGATCAGAACACTAGGTTTTTTCATATTTCTACTCTTAAGAATAGAGAAAATAACAAAATATCAGGTTTAAAAAAGGGGTAGGATCTTTTGACAAGAGAGAATGATATATATGCTGAGGTTGTTTCTTATTTCTCTTCTCTTCTATCTTGGGATCCCTTATTATCAAAGGTGGACTAGAACGAAATTGTCTCTTGTCTCCCACAAATTATTCAACCCCATCATAACAAAATGTTGAGGGCGATCCCAAAAGCGTAGGAAGTTAAAGAAGATTTATTTTCTTTGCCTTATGACAAATCCCCTGGATCATATGGTTTTCCAACTTTCTTTTTCCAAACTTATTGGGAGATGGTTATGGAAGATGTGGTGAAGGCTATTCAAGAATTTTTTGGAGCAAGAAGCATTCTAAAGGAGATCAATTCTACTTTCTCGGTCCTCATTATTAAAGTTACTGGGGCTGATTCTTTGGATAAATTTAGACCTATTAGTCTTTGGAACTCTTTCTACAAGATTATCTCAAAGGTGTTAACTTCTAGAATTATTAAAATTCTCCCTTTGATTATATCACAACAACAAATGGGTTTTGTCCCTAGAAGACAAATATTGGATTCTATCATGATTTTTCATAAAGTGATTCATTCCATGGAAGTAGGAAAAAGAGAAGGTATGATTCTTAAACTATATCTTTCTAAAGCCTATGATCAGGTGGACTAGACTTTCCTTGGTTTGATGCTTCAGGGTTTTGGCTTCGATCAGAAAGTTTGCAAGCTTATATCTCAACTTATTTCTACTTCTTCTCTTGAAATATTGGTAAATGGGGCTCCCTAAGATTTTTTCAAACCTTGGAGAGGGTTAAGACAAGGGGTTCCTATCTCTCCTATTTTGTTCATTATCATGGCTCAATGTATTGGAAGGTTGATTGAGAGGAATAAACAAGAAGGGAGACTTAAAGGGATCAAACCATCTTCAAGGAGTGCTTCTTTTCCTCATCAACAATTTTTTGATGATACTATTATGGGAGGGGAGGTATCAGTTAAGGAGGCAAAAGTGATGAAGGCTATTCTGGATATGTATATTAG
This sequence comes from Cupressus sempervirens, assembly GCA_028749045.1. NCBI lineage: Eukaryota > Viridiplantae > Streptophyta > Pinopsida > Cupressales > Cupressaceae > Cupressus > Cupressus sempervirens. Next base: position 363,449,266 of record CM053787.1, on the reverse strand, counting down.
AGGATCAGGACTATAGAAACCTTTGGTCAAAATCCCAGAAAAGTAGAAATCTTCCAGCTCAAGGCATACTTAGCGTAGTCACTGCCTCATCAAAAAATCATCCAAGCTCCCCCACCACAACCGAATCTATCTAGTTCTTTGCTTTAGAAAAATCCCAAATCCAAAGTCCATCCAAATCATCCCCCCCCAGCCAGCTAGCAACCCAATCCAAAATCAGACCCAAGCCTTTAGAGAGTTGTTGTCATTCTGCCATAATTTGCTATCCAATAAATCCTACCAATCAACCAATCTCACCAAGGTTATCCCTCTGATAGAGCTTTGTCTAGGGTAATCTAGCTTTGTCACTTGTATCCCTCATCACCTTGAGCTAAAGGTTGGGATCCACAAGTGGTCAATCTCATGTCATGCCCATAGGATCTCCACCAATCCAGTGCATAGGAAAGAAAAACTCTCACTTTTTGATAGCATGCCCTTGAAGTCTTCCATCCATAGGAAAGCCAAAAATCTCTAGCCAATCCTCCTTAGGTCTGTCATACAGCTTTGACTCTCCCTAGGAAATCCTTCATTAGCCAATCCAAAATTTGTGCTTAATCCAAATCCAACCATGAGCTTCCATGTTCATCCATATGCAAGACCCCATACCCATCCGACTCATCATAGAAACATGAAATCCCAAACCTATCATGATGTGTTCAGTCGTATTGTCCTTGCTCCTGCCACCTCCTATTCCAATGATGATGAAAATCTTATTGACTATGACGGGTATATTGAAAGCCTTAAAAACATTCCCCCAAGCATCCCCCAAAATCCATGTATTCTTCCAAACTATCTAGTCATGCCATCTCATATCCCACCTTCTCCTCCATCATCCAATCAACCAAGCTTCCAATCTTCCACCCCCATCACACTAGCTATTCCTGTCAATCCACTTCCACCTTCGACACACGAGTCTCCAAGGAATCTCCTAGAGGAAATACAAGAAAAGCCACCTCCAGCAGTAGATAAGCCATGTCATCTAATCCAACCATGTGAAGTAGTCAATGATGAAGCTTCCCCATCTATAGTATCACCTCCATCTCCCATTGCTATCATCCCCATACCATCCATCAAATTGCTTAAAATCCTTCCACTTCCCACAAGCATCAAAATCCCAACACTTGTCAAATCCCTCCAAATCCTATCCACATCACCTCCAAGAATTTACCAAATCTCCTAAAATGACCCTTATGCATCCATCTTCTACTCACCCATCTCCACTACCGAATCTCCCATCTATCCATCTACTGCCTTTGAAGAATCCATCCCTTCACCTCTTATCACACCATCCACTCCAATCCAATCCTATCAAGATCCTGTCCAAAAGCATGTTGACATCCCCCAAAGCATAAACAAAGATATCATCATACCATGTCTTTCATCCATAGTGCAGTCACCATCTTCTCCATCTCCAAAACCTCAAGCTATACCTCCTCTACTGCAGGATATCTTTTCATCCCATCAGCTAAATCAAGATCCTATCCTACCATCTCCTCCACTCCATGCTTCCATCTTACCACCTATCCAAGCTATTCCACCATCTATAATCTACCCTCTTGGTTCACTTACATTCATCCATGGTGGCCTCCTCTCAGCAGAAGAATTAAGAACAATATCTCCCTATTGCAGTACATCTGATAAAGAACTTCCACCATTTTCTGCAAGCAAACAGTATCCTCAGCTAGTTCAAATGCTCAATCAATGGCATTATCAAGGTCAAGGTTTAGGACCACAAGAGCAAGGAATTAGTAAGCCTATTGTTGCACAAAAAAATCTAGGATTTCATGGTCTTGGATATGTATCCAAAGGCTCACCATCTAAAGGTGTTGGTACACGACACCCCTAAACCAAGCCTATCTCTAAACCCACCATGCCAGCCTCCCATCACTCCTTCAAGAAATCTTATGTCATCCCCCCTCCACCATCTTTACAACCCAAAACAACCTACCATATCCCCCCTTCATCCGCTAAATCCATTTTGGGTCCCTATGTCCCAAAATCTACCGTCCTCCATCCTCCTATCAGCCGTCATAAAAATCCTATTCCATCCATTCCTGCGCAAGATCAAAAAAGGCACATATTAGGGCACACCATCCATCATCATCCCACTACATGCTCTTCCATATCCCCTCCATCTCATAAAGCTTCTCCTAACCATCTTCCCAAAGCTTACCACAACAATGCGAATGCTAACTTCAAAATGCATAAAGCTAAAAATCCACATCCTAGGCAATCATATGTCTATTCTAAAAGACATGCTCCACAAAGGAAAAATCCAACCAAAGAATGAAAAATAATGCAAAAGCCTATGAAAAGAAAATCCAAAACCATGTGGATCCCAAAGAAAAAAGTTGAAACCCAATGCATAATGGCATCCACCATTGCTAATCCCCCATCTAGTGGCTCATGTCTCCCATCTCCTAACTCCATCTTGGGTGCCTATATCCCCAAGCGTGCTTCCACAAATCCTCCATCAAGATAGCATCTACCATCTATCCCCCATATGCTCTTTTCACACCTGTCCCAACATGTGCCAATGTTGATCCTGCAAGCATCCCCATCTCATGCTCCTTTCTAGCCTTTTCATCCCTCCATCTCCTACCATCAATCCCATCTAATCCAATCTATTGCATAAATCAAACATCCGATATACCAATAGATAGCAACAAAATTGAACATTCCAACAGCCGGTGAAAAATCTCAAAAAAGCCAAAAATAGCCGAAGAAAGCCAAAATCATTCCAGCTAAGTCCAAAGTCAAAAGGTCAAAAAGAAAAAGAAAAAGAAAGCATCCACTGGTGAAAACTTGACAATTCAAGCGCCTTGGACAAGTACCATGATGAAAAATTGGAAAACAAGCATCATGCGTAATCCAACCATCCCCAGCTTAGCCTATCATCCTCATGCTTTTGGTCATATCTTGTCATCTAGCTCCATCTTCCAATCTATCCACCTATCCTCCACCCTCCAACTTCCATCTCACACCATCCACTTCTCTCCTGCAGCTTTAGCCAACCATCATAGCTATCATCCATCTCCCTAGCCCCTTTAGCTTTTTCCATCCTAGCTTCAATCCTATCACATCCATCATAAGACCTCCTTTCGCATGTCATCTTCTAACTGGGGCATTGTATTCCTTGGAGATCTTGTCTTGTCCATCCTCCCTTGTCATTGGTATCTAGCTCTAGGCTATCCTCATGCAAACCCAATGTCATCTCTTTATATCCATCATAATCCTAGCTATCTACCATCCTATCCAGCCATCTCATCCTGCTCCTCTAGCTATCCTTGGTCACAAAATCTCTCATCATCATTGGGATGCATCCTCCCCAAATCCATATCTTTTTTTATCACCCCATCCTTAGCTTTCGCATCTTGCACAACATCGAACCATCCTGCTATCCTATCATCTTGAGCTTTTGCCTGCTTGTAACTATCTTGGTCAGCTTCAACTTGTAACTATCTTGGTCAGCTTCAGCTTGTCAATATCTTGGTCAGTCAGCTTGTACATCCTCTTTAGCTTAGTACCATTGTATCTATCCAGCTTTCGTGTTAGTTCCTCCTTGATCAGCATCTTGCACACATCGCACAACCCTTGGTTAGCTATTCCAATGCATCCTTTAGCTAGATCTCATGTCACCAAAGTGTTATCCTTCTTAGTTCAGCTTTCTAGATGCATCACTCATCCAGATCCATTAGCTTAGGTGCTCTCCGATAGATCCTTGCAGGATATAGCTTTCCTCATGTCTGGTCTTGGTCCGTTAGTACCTCGTCCTACCCATCTCGTTGGCAAACGGTTCTCTTTTGGATTTTCACTTTCTTTTGATTTGGAATCTTCCCTTTTGGGTCTTGAAGCATCTTTTCCAAGCAATCTTTTGTTCCCTCCTCAAAGTTTCCATGATCTTCCATATCATGGTATACTGCGAATGGGGCAATCTGAGCGTAAGGTCTTGATCAGGTCTTTTGTTTGTTTTTCTTTTTGCTTGTGGGTTACCCAGTGTCGGTTCCACTTTGATTCTTTCAAGATTCATGTGTGATGCTGGGGCAATCCTTGTGTGTTTGTTTTGAGTCAGTCTATCAGTCCTCTGGACAGTTGGTGAAAAGGCCTTGATGTTCTTGGTAACCTTGGCAATTAACCAACAGTCCTATAGCAAATCTAGTGCTCAACTACATGGTGGTACTTCTGTTTGAAGTATCCCCTTGCTCAAAAGGCTTCAATGGATTCCCTTCATCTCCATTATCCCCCATCCATATCCAACATTTGTCTCTCCTACCCTAGCTTGTGCAACTATATCTCTTTGAATCAATCAATCCACCAAGCCTCATCTTTCGAGATCCACAATCCTAGTCCTAAGGATCTCTGAAACCCATCTTCTACCAATCTGACTCTTTGAAATCCTGTTGCATCAGCTTTTTAATCCCCTCATCCATCTCCCTATCCTGGATTCCTTTTTATAGTGCTCCGCTCCTTCATCCTCCCCCCAATCCTGGAACGTCTTAAGCTTGCTTCCTTTTTAGCATCTGATCCTCCCTTTATCATTCTCCCTTAGTGAGAGTTTGAGCTAATTTAGCCCCTTCTCTTTGCCACTCTGAGTCTCCTTGCTTATCATGAATTCTTGTATTTTTCAAGAAGCCGTCAAGCCTCATTTTCTCTCCCCACCGCCTTCTTGAGGGGGCATCTCTACGTCTAGTCTCTCCTCTTCTTATCCAAGACTGGGGCAACCTTGTTGCTAAAACATCTTCCTCGTGTCTTCTTCATTCAAACTTCTTTGAAATAGTGTTGTCTCAACACTGTGTCAATATGGGGCAAAATGTAGACACCTAAATTTGATTACACCGCTTTGGTAATCCTATTTAGTTATCTCTAAAGGCATCATTAATTAAATTCCCATTTAATTAATCCTTTGCCATCCCCTAGCTGATTAATTTAATTAATCATCTATAGTCCTAATTGATAAATCAAATAACCTATTATTTATCAATTAATCCAATTCTTCTATCTAATTCCAAAATCCCCATTTATCAAATAAATCTATTTGATAAATAAAACCCTCAAATCTAATAAGCCCCTAACTTATCCCTAAACCCTCTTTTTAGCCTAATCCACCCCATCCACCCATACTAACCAAGCTTAGCCACTAACTCACCCACCCTCATGAATACCATCCACTTGCATATCTCTAACAAGCCTAATCTAATCCTAAACCCAAGCCTAATCCACCCCATAATGTTGTCACATTCCCTAAGTAAGCTTAAGACTTTCCTAAGCCAAGGAAAGTCAACAATCTCAACTCCCTCCAAAATATCCCAACCACCAAGCCATGAATGCTCTTACAAAGGCCATAAAGACTCTTACAAGCCCATTCATTGCTCTTACAAGCCATTATGAAGGGTCTTTATGAAGATATTATCCCTTGAGCCTCCTTTTTTGACTCATTCATCCCCTTGCCTCCATCCACTCACCCTGTGACATGTGTCACTCCTTGATTGGTGCTAAACAAGCACAATCCATGTGCTCCCCTTTGAGTGCATCCTAGCCCTCCTTAAGCTTTTTCCTTTTCTTACATCTTAACCCCCCATCCCTCAAGCCCTTAGCCTATAAATTGAATCCCCTCCCAGGCCATTTCATCACAACCTTTAAGCCAAAGTTATAATGCTAGTTTGAGAACCAAAAACCATCAACCATACCCTTATAATGCCAAATTGAGAGCTCACAAAGCTACCAATTTGCCATTACCCATCCAAAATCCATTGAAGCAACTTTTGAGCACTTGAGCATACATCCCAATCCTTAGACTCATCTACCAAGAAAAGAGCCAAATCCTATTGGGAGAGTCCATTCGTTTGGCTCACATTTCCAATTGAGGTTTCCTCTTTAGTCTCTCATTTATGTTATAGTATTTTAGTTTGTAAATGCTTTTGATTTCTTAATTTAGTGTTTCTAACATACTAATATAGCATATACAAGGACAAATTATTAATTAGGAGAAAAGCTTGTCTTCATCATTAATACCCCAGAGGACAGACAAAGGAAAATAGTGAGGATTCTTGGGTGTGGAGTGGGAAAGCTCCCTTCTACTTATCTTGGTCTCCCTATAGGTTTAGCAAGAAGCTGGTGGGGTGGAAAGGGGCTTCTCTTAGTCAAGTAGGCAAATGTCTTTTGGTTAAATCCACTTTTTAGAATCTCTTGATGTATGCCTTGAGTCTATTCAGGATATCGGTTAAGTTTGCTGACAAAATGGAAAAGATCTAGAGAGATTTTCTTTGGTCTAGTCTTGAGGGTTAGTAGAGATATCCCTTGTGGCTTGGGATAATGTATGTCTTCCAAAGTGCTATGGGGGCCTGGGAATTAGGAAATTAAAGCATCTTAATAAGGCTCTTCTAGCTAAATAGATTTGGTGCATCTTTAATAGTATAGAAAAATGGATAGATATTTTTGTTAATAAGTATGTTAGAAGACCTACTATTCATTTCTTGCTCAATAATGAAGACATCCCAAATTTGGAATGGAATCCTTAAGGCAAGGGACTTGGCCAAAGCTAAGATTAAGTGGAAAGTAGGTAATGATGAGAACATTCTATTCTAGCATGATAATTGGTTGATTCAAGGCCCCCTTATAAATAATACTATCTTTGAAAACTGGTCAAATATTTGTATTAGGCAATTTGGTTTGAAAATTAGTGATTATAGAACTGACTAGGGTTGGAGAGACCTGTCTTTCATTTCAGATGACCTCAAGCTAGTTATGATAATGTCGAACTCTGTGATTCTTAATAACAAGAGGGATGAGTTAATATGGGGAGACAACCTAAATGGTTGTTACTCAGTTGCATCGAGATATAACTCTTTTTGGAGCTTAAATGAGAAGCTCCCTTGGGCTAAAGCCTGGGTACCTGGTCTAACCTCAAAGATTAATAATTTTTTCTAGTTGGCTTTACAAGACAAAATTCTTACCTAGGATAATTTAATCAAAAGAGGACATTATGTGCCTAATAGATGCATACTGTGTAAAAATCAAATGAAATCAACTAATCATATGTTTATCCATTGTCTTTATTCAAGGGAGGTTTGGGATAGCTTAACCAAGAATCTTGGGGTAAGTTGGTGCAAGCCAGGTAATGTACTGGATTTATTTTGTCAATGGAATAGTATGTTTAAAGGTACAAATTTATAGGATTTAAGTACTTGGTCTTTGCCTCATTTTTGTTGGGGAGTTTGGAAGGAAAGAAACAATAGAATCTTCAAAGATACAGAGGAACTTGCTTTTGTTCTAGCAGAAAAGATATATAGAAGCATGAAGGAAAATTACCAAGTTAGAAATGGGGGAGATGTTAAAATGGTGGTAATAAGAAGGAGAAAGATAAGGACAGGGGGACTAAAAGACAAGAGGTGAAATGGCTGCTCCCTTTTGAGGGATGACATAAAGAAAATTTTGATGTTGTGGCTAAAGGAAACCCCATACCTTCAAATTGTGGAGGTATCATTAGAAATAGCTTTGGTGGAGGGTGATAGCTTTTTCCCATCCTTTGGGTTATCAGACAAACCATTATGCAGAAGCCAATGCTGCATACCATATGGTGACATTAGCTTTGGACATGGGAGTTAAAAAATTATGGTTGGAGGGGGATTCAAATAACATCATAAGGTGTATTAAAGGGGTCACCCAACCATCATGCTCCATAGCTAATATTATTGAAGAGACCTACTCCTTTCTTAGCAATTTTGAAAGTGTTCACATCACCTATGAATACAAGGAGGCAAATTCCATGGCAGACTGGTTTGCCAATGAAGCAGTTAGGCAAGAAAAAGGGATGATTTGGAATTCTGGCAGAAATATCCAAACAGAAGTGAAAAGCCTAATTGAGCTAGACAAAATCCAGGGAGGTATGGTGGATATCTAATTGTTATAATGGTATTTAATGAGAGTTGGGGTTTGATTATTTATAATTATGGCATTTATGGAAAACATAGTCAGATGAGGTTATCAGTGTCAAATTGATGCGTTTCTTGGGTTGATTTTTTCTCTTTCTTTACCATTTTTGGGGAAAAGAAAGACATATCAGCGATTATCAAAGAGGCAACCATTAAGGTTTTCAGAGGTTGGAGAAGGGATATCAGAGATCGGAGTTTATGAGAATAGTTAGCATTGAAAGTTTAGAAATGGTGGGGGAAAGAAGTAGGAAGGAACCTATTGGTGAAGTAGAAAAATGGAAGCAAAGGACTAAAGTCTGGGATAAGCTAGAGAAGGGTGCCAACTATATTACTAAACTTCATTGTTTTGACCCTATGATCACTAACAATATGGTTGATTCATGGAAGGATGGGAGGGTTAAAGTGGATGGGGTTTCATTTTAGGTCACCAAGGAAGTCATTGCTCTTGTAACTGAAATTTTGGCAGAGGGGCTGAAGTTTTATAGAGATAAGAAGGTGTCAGCAAATGCTATGAAGGAATTTGCAAAGAATATGAAGGAGAGAAATGAACTGGTAAAGTGTGAAACTTACTATGAAATGGATTCTATCAAGAAGTTATGGAGGTATGTTTTACGAGCCATTATAGAGTATATTTCTTTGGACACTAGATTTGACAGAGTAAGAACACACTATTTTGTTTTACTCAATCACTTTTGCTATGGTGTCAAGATTTTGTTCCCTTTTTATTTATATACTTCAATCTGTAAGAGTATTTCTAGGAACAAGAAGAAACCCTCTATGAATCTAGCCCTACATGAGGGGTTATTGCTTCTAATTTTTGAGCATTTCAAGGCTCAGACCATAAGCAAAACCCCCCTATAGGGCGCAGACGCATCTATGGATACAAGAAGCTCTAGCTTCTCTTCTGATTCAAAGGATGTCCAAAGTATTAGTTTAGAGGGTGAAGAGAACATTATGCTAGGAAAGAAGGCCAAGGATTTAGAAAAGAAATTGCCCTCATCAATCAAAACCCCAAGCAGGAAGAGCCCTAGAGGACATGGGTCTAAATCATCAGGCCATGGAGATGAAGAGTACAATGAGGAAGGGGATGTTATGAAAATTGAGGAAGAGGTTGAAGAGGAGGTAGAAACTAAGACAACAGAGCTAGTGGCTAAAAAATAGAGGAGGTCTACAGAGAAGGATGTAGAGGGTATTTTAGATTTTGGGTTGAAGCTCTTTGCCATTCATCTTTCCCTTATTCATCCTCAGGAATAGGACAAGGAGAAGAAAGATGGTGAGGGAGGAGAGGTGGTAATTAAGGATAGGTGCATGGCCTAGAGAATATTTAATGTTAGAACTTCCAAAATGGGTATAGTAAGAGAGGCTATGAACCCACAAATTTTAGAAGAAAAATAGGGTTAGCTCCAGTTGGAGGATCTCATTGATCCAAAAATGGTGGCCATAATGGATAATGCAAGAGAGATTAGCATGAATTTGCTTAATAATGCTAGAAACAACATGATTAACAATTTTAGGTCAATCAAATGGCTTTACCATGAGTTGGAGGAGTTCAGAGAAAAAATAGGCCAACTGGAAAATAAAAGGAAGATGCCAGATTGTGATAATTTGAACAAATAGGGGGATTGACTTAGTTTGGTTGAGAAAAGAATCTAGAATTTGGAAAACTACAATCATAATCTAGAAAATTAGGTGATATCCATTATAACTTCTATCAATGATAATATCTCATCCCTTATTGGAATGCTGAAAGCTAGAGGTCTTTTGGATAAAAATGAGCAAAAAGATAGAGAAAGAGCCAGAATGGAAGAGGATGTGACGACTAAAATTACCTTCAGCAGCATGGAGCGGTATGGTTAGAAGAAGTAGGAAAAAATGGCTGAGGAGTTTAACAAATCTTATAAAGCAGTAGAAATGATGTAGGAGTTTGAGAGAAAGATAGAGGAATAACTTTGGTTTTTCTTTTCTTGTCTTTTGGATTGTTAGATTGCTAGTTAGTTTGTTAGTCTATTGTATTGGCCTTTTGGTTGGCCTTTGTTTTTTAGTTGGGTTTTAACTACATATTATCAGCCTTTGGCTTTTTGTTTGTCTATTGAACTGGCCCTTTGGTTGGCCTTCTTTTTCTGGCTGGGCTTTAACTGGTTATTATCAGCCTTATGATATGTTTTAGCTCTTAGGTTTTAGGATCCCTCTAAACCCTATTTTTCTTATCAAAAACATATACATAAAAACATAAGTTCATCTATTTAAAACCATAAAGTCATGACTATTTTTGCAAGATAACCACTTGAAAACAAGATAAAAAATATCTTAAAACAATGGCCTTTTGGAGGCCCATCAGCTGTCTCAACATCAATTGTGTTATCTCATCTTGAGTTGAAAACATACACCTATAGGATTGAAATGGTCTATTGGCCAAGTATCCCTGACAATGTGGATCATTATGACCAAATTAAAGAGTTCCTAACTTGTACATGATACTTTGTTGAGTTGTATTTTGAAAGTTCAAATAGTGCTCACAAGGAATTCTAACCAGACCCAAATGATGAAGATGGTGTGGTTCAATTAAAAGGGAATAAAATTCCTAAGGGCCTTTTTTCTTTGGAATATCTATTTTCATGTACATCTTGAAGCTTCCAAGGATTATGATAAAGTCAACATAGGCTCTGACCTTGAACATAAATGGATAATAGTGGGTAAATCCTATTCTCCCTTTGAAAGAGATAAAGATTTGATGATCAATTACAAATATGTGTTTTCTTGGGGATATAAAGATCTCAAGAATTATAGGGATGGCCATTTCAGACATCATATTCCCCTCAAGATAGTTGTAGTACCTTTCAGATAGAGGTTGTGAAATTATATCCCCTAAGTCTCATAATCTATCATCAGAGAAGTGGACAAAATGTTAAAGCAAAGGTAACCTACTCAATTCATCACTCAAATTGGATAGATAACATTGTCCTAATGTGAAAGAAAAATAAGGAGATTAGAATTTGTGTGGACTTTGACAATCTCAACCAAGCTAGTCTTAAGGACAACTATGTCATGCATGCAATGCAACATGATCTCTAGATTGTAGCAGGATCAAAGATGATGTCCATGTTGGTCAATTTTTTAGGCTACAACTAGATAAGCATGGCTGATTAGGGCCAACACAAGACAACCTTCATCACCCTTTGGAGAACCTATGCTTACAATCAGATGCCTTTCAACCTAATTAATGTAGGAGCTACATTCAAAAGGGCTAAAAATTCCTCTTTTTGGATTTAAGAAACAAAATCATAATGGTGCACCTCAATGATTTGATGACGTTCTAAAAAAAAGCATCATCTTATAGACCTACATGTAGTACTATAGAGATGTAGTGAACACAATACTTCATTGAATCCTAAATTTTTTGTCTTCTTTGTTGAAGAAGGAAAGCTCTTAGGACACATAGTTTCAAAGGAATGTATAAGGATTGAATTGAAAAGAGTTAAAGCTATGCAGAAATTGAACCTGCATGTGAATATAACTAGTGTGAAGTCTTTCTTTGGTCAAGTAAACTTCCCAAGGGCCTTTATTCTTGAATTTTTAGAACCAGTAAACATACAATTGATATGATGAGTGAGAAGCAATAGTTTAAGTGGAATGAAGAAGGCCAAAAATTGTTTGATGAGATTAAAACTATTATAGCAAGAGCCCCCATGTTGGCAAGCCCAAATTTCAATAAGGTTTTTATTATATTGTTATGCATCAGAGCACACTTTCTCAGGCATCTTGACAAAAAAAATGATGATGGAGAGGAAGCTCCCATAGCTTTCATGAATACACCATCAAAGAAACACGAACTTAAGTATTCAATCATAGAAAAGAAGATATACATTATGGTTAAAGCTATTAAATATTTCAGGCACTATATTTTACATTTTCACTCGAAAGTGTATGTACCTAATACTACAGTGAATAACATTTTGACTCAATAATAAATTATAGTGAATAAAAGGAGAACTTAGGTGGTGAAGATAAAATAATATGACCTTACCTTAAAGACAACCAAGTTGGTAAGAGGCCGAGGACTTTGCAAATTGATAATAGAGAATGAAAGTCCACTTGAAGATAGTACAAAGCAAGAGCCTACAGTCTTGTTGGTAAGCCTTATTGACCCCTAGTTCTCAAATTTGACACATTATTTGACTTATGGGGAGTGCCTTGAAAACTTGACACCCCATGAAAAGAGAGATCTAAGACTTGAAGCAAGCAAATATTCTATTTCCCAAGGTATTATGTATAATAAAAGTATAGATGGAACCTTCCTAAGATGTGTTGACAAAGGCCAACACGAAGAGCTTGTGAAATCTTTCCATGATGAAGCTTATGGAGGGCACTTTTTTTCCATCATGAAAACATTCAAAATCTTGAGAAATCACTTCTATTGGTTAGGGATGTTCCAAGATAGCTATACATATGTGAAGAATTGTGAGAACTCTAAGATTTTAATGGGTAAACCTCTGTTGGATTCCCTACCCTAAAACTAATTGTCATTGATGAACCATTCAAACAATAGGATAGATTTCATCAGCCAAATAAACCTAGCCTTAGGTGTGGGTCACACATAGATAATAACATCAATTGACTATTTTACTAAGTGGGTTGAAGCTATCCCCACCAAAAAGAGCAATTCATAGGGGGTATGTGATTTTCTTAGAGAATATATTCTAGTTCTCTTCAAGGTACCTTAGAAAATAATTGTTGATAATGCAACATATTTTTCATCTCAAGAGCTAACTACATTTTGTTATGACCATGATATTTCTCTAACTCATTCCTCATATTATTTTCCTTAAGGGAATAGTTAGGTGGAATCCAATAACAAGAACCTAGTGACTATTATGAAGATATAAATAAATGAGAATACCTAGGATTGGCACAAAAAGCTACATGAAGCACTTTGGGCTCACCAAACCACTCCTAAAAGGGTAATAGTTATGACATCCCTTGAACTAGTATATGGTATTGGAGCATAGATTTCAATACCACTCAAATTGTTAATAGCCAAATTGCAGTCAATGATTGAAGTTGAACAATTTTAGAGTACTTAAAAAATGTCCCTCCTCATAGTGTAACACATTAGGGGGTAAAACTGTCCTACCCAGTCCTTACGGCCATGCCAAGGCATAACCACACCTTGTTGGTGGCCCTATGCCCATCGGGCGAGAGGGCACTGCCATGTCACACTGCCATATCATGAGCCGTTATGGACCCTTTTAAACTTGGCTCCCCATAAAGTAGTACAGATGCGATGCCAATTTTGATACCCTTATGAACTGATATGGTTTAGTCTCATGGGCTGTAGTACCCCATATCATGGGCTTTAGGGAAAAAACTAGCCCATCCAGTTTAGAAGGCCATATCATGAGTTGGCATCATAATGCAGCACAACTTGATGCTAGGCGACTTTGGTGTAGGGTCACCTAGGTACGTTGCCCTTTATGAGCCATATCATGGGCTAGCATTCTTTAATGGTGTAGCTCGATGCTAGTCCCATATCTTGGGCTGGCATTCTTTAATAATTCAGAAGTTCTCATGTTACGATAGCTTCCTACCTCATGTCACAGTAGCTTCCTACCCAACCTCTTTGCTATGTCATGGTATCTTCCTACCTAGCCTCTTCGCTATGTCATGGTAGCTTCAATTTATAGTCAGCGTCTTCATTAGAATAAGAGAGTCTCTGGGCATTAGAATAAGACAACCTCTGGATTTATAGATGATGTCTTCATTAGCAGGAAATCCCTCCCTTGGCATTACGTTCAATGCAAATAGGATATGTAGCCTATGGTTGTGCAGGGATTTACATGAAAGCAAGGCCAAAGAAATTTATGAGTAGAGATTTAGTATTGTTATGAGATAAACAAAAAGAATCCAAGGGAGCTCATGAAAAATTGAAATGCTATGGAAAGGTCCCTTTATAATTCATGAGGAAGTGGGTAAAGATGCTTTCAGACTGGCTTATCCTAATGACACGATTATGCCTTTTACTTACAATGGGAAACATATTAAATTATATAAGTTCTAAAAAACTTAAGTCATTTTTTTTACATAGTTGTGTTTCTATCTCATTGGTTTTGTGTGTTCTTTTGTTCTTTTCTTTTGGGTTTTTCACATTTTTGTTTCTATTTTAGTTTTATTTTCTGCTTCTCGTAGTCCCTATTGTCATGGAAATAAACATCATAGGTTTTTTGTGTTTCATAGAAATCCAGCCCCCAGATAGAGCTAATGTTGGTCCCAGTTATTTTTTAGAGTTGCTTGGAGTTGCAATTTGATCTCAATTTCAAATTGTTAGTTTTGATCCTCTCATTTGATGTCCAAACCTTCAATCTTTAAGTGTCCCTTCTTCTCATAGATCAAATGTTACCAAGTCCATATGCATTGTAAAATTTGAGTCTTAAATGAGGTTCAAATTAGTTAAAGTCCTTTATGAATTAAACAGTCAAACTTTTAAACCTATTTGAACCTCTAAACCTATTTGAACACTTGAACCTTTTGAACCCCTTTGAACCTTGGTTCAAACCAGTTCAACATTATGTGGAGTTCAAAAAAAATCAATTAATGGGTCCCAAAAATTGAATCAATGTGATATATCCTTTTCATTGGTAAAGTTGAAGTTATGATGACTTCATTAAGATGTAATCCTTGATATGGGATACGAAGGGGTTGAGGTGACATCAAAGTAGAGAGCAATTTTACTACATATTCCATGCATAAAAATGATTAAATTTTAATGTTAAATGCGGGGGGGGGGTATGTAGCCGACGATATAATTTGTAAGGGATGGATGTGACATGTGAAATTCATCATGATGTAGTAAGGTTTGTAAAAATGAAAAAAACTATTATTAAATAGAATTATCGTAAACTACCCAATCAAGTGGTATATGGTGCATGCAAAATCCTTTTAAATCTACATTTTAAGATTTTTCATCTTTCAAGTGCTCATAGTGGAAGTGGACTTTAGGTGATTCAAGAAGTGCTTTGCTAGTGTTCTTACCACTAAAGTAAGGTAAATTTCACCACTTTTCTCAATCCCTTTTCCTCTATAAAGTTTTATTTGTGTGGAATCTAGGTGTTCATGCTTATTCTTTGTCATTAATAGTATGAAGTCTTCTTTGCATATTTTTGGTAATCATAGCAGTATGAATTGTAAGGTCTCAATACTCATAGATATATATTTGAGAGGTGTAGATGTGATTTTTGCCCCCAATAGGTTGTCTGCTGCATTAGATGGAACTAGAATGTTTTAAATCCTAAGTAGTAGTTTAATAGAGGTCGTTACTTTTCCTTTAGCCGTGATAAGCCTTGAGCTTGTATAGGAATGTGTGAAACATTACAATATTAAAGTTGACTGTATTAGGAGAAATGATGGGGAAGTGTTGTTCGAAGTTACTTGAGAAAATGTGATATTTTTTTTCTAAAGATAACTAATGAATCCTTTGTGGATTTTTCCCCAACCTAGTCTCTTATCAAGTTCAAGGAGGAACTAGACAATCACCATAGTGCAATAGCTATACACTGGGCCAAAACAAATTCTAAAGGTGGTTCAACATTACCTATAAGCCTAAATATAAACCATTTAAAACCTCACATACATGACTTGGTTGTCCTACTACATAGGGTTTGAGGTTAACAAGATGCCTACTTATGGGAAGATTGGATATTTTATTACATAGAAATAATAATGGAAGGAATAAACACTTTGGTTGGTTTGAATTGATTTATAGTTCAATGAGATCACTACTGAAATGGACTCAATCTATTGGAATTTTTTTTTTCATGTCCTCATATATTATGTATTGTTAGGCTTGTATGCAAAATCTTTCACCCATGCCTCATGAACCTTTTGATGATCAAATCACCATTTATGAGTTTTACCCTCTATTACAGAAAAAAACATGCCTTAGAGGATTAATGGAAGGTTCATGATATCTTTATGGGTAGATTGTGTTATGAATTGGCAGGACTGTCTGAACAAAGGATGCCAGTTGAGGCCCAACAATTGGTACAAACTTATGGTAGCATGTTCATTGAATTTAGCAAGTTCACTTGCATTAGAATTGGGGGTTTTAAAGAAGAACCTGTGAAATTACCTAGGTATGCCCTAGATTGTTTTGTGTTGGCTAAACTCTGTAGGAATTTGAGTGTTGTGGTTTAAAAATTCATTCTAAAGACAAATGGAATAATGTTTTTCCCATTAAGATAGGTAAAATTTCATGTGAAAATATGGAAAGTGTCATTAAATATAGGTTGTAACCTTTGCACTTTTTATTTTAAGTTCTACAAGGAGAGAAAAGGCTTTGATAACAAAGTATTTGCAAAGGTTGCATTCAAATTGGAAGATAAGACTATACCAATGCCACATATCAAGGATTATTGAAAAGATTATGCCATTGAAAGGGAACTTATGAAAGGAGATTACTTTGGGTTGCTAGTATCACAAATTATCTCTTTTGAATTAAAGTTTAATATAAAAGGGGATTCAAGAGGATAGTTCAGAATTGATTGAACCTGAGGTCATGGATCAAGCAGACATTTCTATACATACCCTTGATGGGCCAAAGGGTGAAGAGGATGACATAGTTCAAAGGAATAATGTAGTCATTAAATGTACAAAGCATGGTTAAAATCAAAGAAGAAACAAGAGATAGTCCAAGTTCAATTAGAATAATTGAACTGAGATGGAAAATCTCTCCTAATTGTTGACACCTTTGTTTATGTTGATCATGCAAGTAATACAAGGGGCTTGAATCAATCAATCTCTGAGCCAGTGAAGAACTAGCCTATTGCACAAACAAGCACATCGCATATTAAATCCAAGAAACAGATTAAGATGTTTTGTCAAGAGATAATAATAATGAACTTAGACAAATAACACAACATTGAATCTAATAATGGTAATCTACAAGTTCAAGTAGCCATGGATATTGTTTCTTAGGTTGTAAATGAATTGACAACCTTGACAAAGGATCCATATAAGACCAAATCATCATCAACAGTTCCAAACTAACTTACTAAGTCAGTAAGAAAATGAGTCTTGTTCCTATAGTGGTACCTGTAGAAACCCAAATTTGATCACATAAATTTGTAATCAAATTTAGTCATCTTCTAAGGTATATTTTAATTAAATATTAAATATTTAATTATTTTAGCACTATCTCCTAATTAATTAATTATAGCCCAATTAATAAATTAATAGACAACCAATAGTCTAATTTATTTATAAAATCCCCCTTCCTCTATTAAATTAAATAAATACAAAACCTATTTAATTTAATCTCTAAAACCTCTCTCTATTTAATTAATTAAATCCATCCACTACAAGCTAAACCTTCAACCCAGTAGTTACTCAAACTCAACTCATGCACTAGATATTTCTCTTTGAATTAAATAATTTATTTATTTAATTAAATCTCATGCACCAATAATTCCTCTTTTTATTAAATAGTTTATTTATTTAATTATATCTCATGCACTACATATTTCTCTTTTAATTAAATAATTTAATTAGTTAATTAAATTGCATGCACCAATAACTCCTCTTTTAATGAAATAATTCATTTAATTAATTAAATCTCATGTACCAAATATTTCTCTTTTAATAGGTAAGAGCCTACAACACAACAGTAAATTGTGAGCCTCTCATTGGAGAGGTTTTGGGTTTGAATATACTCAAGATTGACAAATAATAATAATTAATTTAACAATAATAATAAAATAAATAATAAATAATCTAGGCTTCTACCCATTACCTATAATTTTTTTTAAAACAATCATCTTTTAATTAAATCAATTGTTTATTAAATTAAATCTCATTCACCAATAATTCCTCTTTTAATTAGATAATTCATGTATTTAACTAAATTCCATGCACCAATTCTTCTTCTTTTAATTAAATAACTCATTTATTTAATTAAGCTCACCCACCAACCTTTTCTCTAACAAATCCATCCACCTCCCACATCCTCATGTTAACTGATCCACCTCACCCACCTTAACTGAAGAACGTCACCTCCTCTTCTATGTCTAAAATCTCTCCCTAGATCACTTGCATGAATTAAGGCAGGATTTATTCCCTCTGACTCAAGCCCAAGTCCACTCTTATGCCACATCTCTCTCATCCATCTCTAAACATAGAAGTCCATCTCCTCCACCTATTGCAGTCAATTGAAGCCTATCTCACACCTCATTGAGTTAACTATCCATTAGGAATTATTGTCTCTTCCTCACCCAATTGCTTATAATTTGAACCCTTTGCTCCTTATAAATCATCCACCTTCTAAGTAGAATTATTATACCATTTTAAGAGATAATTACTTTAGAAATGCTATTTGGCGATATTCATATTTTTCATGCATCCATACACGATCATCCATTGTTGAAGCATCAAGCATACAATTGAGCACACATCCATAGACACAACCACATCAATACATAAAGGAGGCTACAAAGGTATTCAAGTTTGTAGTCTTATTTTTTGAGTTTCCTTATTGGTTTATCATATATGTTTGTTAATTGATTTAGTTTGTTAGATGTTTGGTTTTGGATTTATATCTTTTGCATCCTGATTCAAAACATATACATTTTGGCACGCTCGATGGGACCCCACAAATGGGTCATTTCGCTATCCAAGATTAATTTTTCTTTGTTAAAATACTAATGGATCATCTAACATTTTTGTGTTTTTGTGGTTCCCTTGTATAGTTTCTTGGGTTTTGTAGGTCTAGATTGGTATCAGGGGCCTACAATAATTTTTTTAGAGTTTTTGGATCAATTTTTAGTAATTTATATATTTTTAATGATTTTTCATAATAAAAACATTTTGGGAGCAAATAAAAGAATTAGATGATGAAATATTTTTTGTAGGTTGTTATTGATGTCCCCAGCCTATAGTCAAAAATTAATAATTTCTAGATCAATTTTTGATAATTTATTATTTTTTCATAATCTTTCATAAAAAAATTATTTTGTGAGAAAATTAAAGAACTGGATAATGATTTTTTTTTGTAGGTTTCTCTTGATGTTGTTAGAAATAGGGATTATTGGGGGGGCGAGGGGAGTGAATCAATAATCTAAAAACTTTAGTTTCCAACTGGACATTATTTATTACTTTAAACCATACATAATAAAGCAATAAAGTAATGCTAAACAATAATAGTAACAATGCACAAAGATAACTCATAACACAATATTTTGTTAACTAGGGACCCCGATGGGGATGACACCCACTAGATAACATATTGATATATAAGTTCCTTGTTAGAGGATGGACCATGTTAGGAGTCAATGTGAAAATTTAGTATAAGGAGTCCCTGTTAGGAGTTGTGGTACAATAAATGTAAGATAAGCCCACTGCCCAACATGCACTTCCAATTACAAGAAAATCTTACTGCCCAAACAAGTAATCAAACTTCTAGAATAGGTACTGTATCTTCTTCCTTGACTGATCTCTAATCACAATCACCATTCTCATCGCAAAATTTCCTTTGCAAAAATACCATGCTTTTACACAAATTGCTGCTAGGTCAGCTAAGACAGTGTCCACTTTTCCAACTTGGAGTAAACATCTAGGATGTCAACCCTAATTGGACAAGTAATTATCTTGTAAACAAAATAATCCTTTCCTTCAATTCTACTATTATGTTTCACTTCAAACATGATTATCTCTATTCTATATAGTCCGTACTGACTTTTGAGGTTATACACATCATCAACAACATGTATACTATCTCCATCTAACTTCACTAGTCATAATATGACATCAACAAAAGGTTATAAACAAAACAATACACTACTGTATACCAAATTTTATACTTAGACAATTTTCTGATTACCAAACACTAAGTATCTTTATTTCTGAGGTTTCATGTGAGTATGTACATCATGTGTTTCCATAAATGACAAAAATTACATAGCTATATTAGCCAATTTTCAACAATCTCCCCCTTTGGCCTTGATGGCAACAAAATAGGGCAAATTGGCTAAGTAACAAAAACTTAACACAAAAAAATAAATATATTACATTATATCTATTACAATTTGTCCAACTTTACATATACCCCCCCTTACAATATACTTTAAAATATTCTCTCCATTTTGACAATTCAAGTACTTTCCAATTTTTTGCAACTACTCCCCCTTTGACATCACTGAGAAAAGGTCAAAATGTCAAAAATCATCAAAAATTGTGCAAAAATGTTGTCCTTCCTTATGCTGATAGGATCTTCATGCAATCATCAAAAATTGCCTTTAGATTATCCATACCCTTAGTCCATGTCTCCTTGGTGGACTCAACTGAGGTGAGAATTCACATAGAGCATATAGTGCAATCTCAACTGCATTAAGATCTAAATACAAAAAGTTAAAATATGTGTCCTTGGCCTTGACACATTCCTCCATCTATTTCTCAACAAAAGATACTTTTAGAGCAATAGACTCTCTGAAATCTGATATCCTCTTCAAAATTTGTTCCCTCTAAAGTTCTAGTTTCCTGATATCACTGTGGATACTGGCCATATGTCCTTCAAAATCATCAACTTTGCAAGATGGATGTTGGATCTGGCTGGATAAGCTTCTAGCTTACTCATCTTTCCTTCTATCTGACTATTTATTTCCTTAGTTTCTTGCATGATAAAGTACACTTGATATACAATGTTTTGCCATGCTATTGACATTTTTGAAGTTCCTTAATACAAGTATCAAGATTAACCAAATAATTCTTAATGTTCTGATAGATAGTGCTAAACAAGTTAGCATTATGTGAAATCTATGCCTTTGCTTCTACAACATTCAACAAATTAGTAAACTCTTCATGAATTGATTTCAGCACTACTTGTGCACTCTATTCAGGATATGATTCTATGTGTTGTACTGCCAAAGTGATGTGTAGTTTGTTAGTAACCTCCATCAAGGTTTTTTGTAGGTTCTTTACTATCCTATTTTTCTGTATAAGCTTTGATAGGGATGAGATCAAATCTGTTTGATCATCATCATCAGTAGCTAAGCTGGCAAGAGAGAGTAGAGTAGATGAACTAGATGGTTTAATATCATCCTCCCTCTGTTTCTTGGTCTCTCTTCTTCCTCTTTCTTCTCTTTCCTTTTCTCTCTTATCTTCCAATCTCTTCTTCTCATCTGCCTCTATTTTCTTTCTAATTTCTTCTTTTGCTATTCTCTTCTTTTCTTTTCTTCTCATCCTCAAGCAATTTTTGCTTGGCCTCTTCTATTTTCTTCTTCTCTTCTTCAAGTAGCCTCTTTTCTTCTGTAATCTATCTTAGTTTGTCCTCAATATCCTTGATATTAGGTTCAACACCTTCAAATGGATTAGTATCATCAATGTTAATGGTAACATTAGTTTGATAAATTTTCATAGTGTCATCTCTCATTAACACTTCTGAGGTTCTAGGTGCTAGAGGAGATGTTGCCTTTGACTCTATCAATATCTAATTAATAGCTGCCGTAGTCTTACTTCTTAGTTTATCTTTTTCACCTATCATAAATAGAAATGGTCTTACTTTATTTCTCAAATATGGTGCAAGATTATTCAATAATCTTTTAATCTCTTCTTCATCATTAGTCTTGCAAGTAGTTATAAGCATAGACTTCCGAAGTTCTAGATCTTCTTCTCTTGTAGTTGCCTTCTTCTCTATGAGTCTTTCATAGACTTTTTGGTTTACTACACCCTCAATATCCTTTAATTTTAGATTGTTTGCTATGATATATCTCACAATAGAGATATCAATATGATCCTTCTCAAAACTGTTATACAAGTCATAAAATTTGTTCATTTGAACAAAGTTACCTTCATTAGCAATAACTGTGTTGCTCTTCTCTATCTTTGGCTTCTAGGGTTGCCAAGCTTTGCCTACTGATTGCTTTGATAATATCAGTTTCTCTACTTGCTTGATTTCTTATTCTTCTTTCTCTTCATTACTAGACTCAACAATTGTCAACAATGTTTCCTATCTTTTGTTAGGTTTAGTGGCTTGTTGTTTTACCCTCTTTGTCTTAGTAGTCAATGCTTCCACCAACCTTTCAGATTTTCTCTTAGGATCACTAAGTTACACATTCAATATTCCTTGCTTCATAGTTTGTCTTACAACCTCAGACTCATTCTCAGTCATTTCGACCTCTGATAGTGGTTTCTTCATAATAGATTCTATCTTTTTGTGTGATGCCTTCTCTAAGGTTTCCTGATGAGATGACTGGGTAATCTCATCATAGGTACCAAATTTGTATTCTACTTTGTCTTTCTCTGATTTCAATAATAAATCAATATAACTAATTATTGTATCATCATTCAATTCATAACCCAAGGGATGAAGAAATATTTACCAAGGTTCCACTACTTGAATATAGGTAAAATTTGTCTCAACCATGATGTAAATGTCTTTCTCAAATCTATCCATAACTCTAGGTGCAATTATGAATCTCTGCTTCATTTCATTCTGAAATGTTTTCAGTATTAGGTTGTCACTATCCAATATCTTATCTGTAGGATTCATTTTGCATACTTCTATAATCTTTTCCATTGTACATCTATCACTACTCATTATGTCTGTACTAATAAATAAATAAATATTTTAAGCACATGAAAGAATATGTGATTGATTAATTACTAAAATCTAAACACACCATTCTTTGTCCTCTTGATCTTTTATAGGTTTTCTAAGAGTTGCATTCTCAGAATTTTACTAAGATTCACTTGTTCCTTTTCTAGACATATCTTATAAGCTACATAAATAAATCTAGCTGATAGTTCATCAATATTTGAGCTTGCACATACATAATAGACAATGATTCTACTCAAAAATCTTACATCATCTTGCTTGATGGTGCTAATCACCATAGCATTTCCATTATACACTACTTTGGTATATGACATAGTACAAAGTCAGAGAATCCCCAAAGGAGATGTCCTATCTCCCAACAAATAAACACACAGAGGAAACACAATAGCAATGCAAGATTTGATATCAAATTACAATTCTTTATTCATAAAATAACTATTACATGCAATGTGTTGGGTTGTAAGGCCTTCTTGATTATGATCAAATACAAAGCAAGTAATAGTTTTGCAAGATCCCTCAAGATCCAATCCAAAAACTAGCTAGTCCAGCTCTACACTTTGGTAGAAACCTCCAAGATCTCAACTTGTGCTCGCAAGCCACCAAGCAACCTCCTTGTTTCTAAACTGTAGCCACTAGCTCTTCTCCAATTTTATCCAAGATCCAAGTGTAAACTACCTCACATTCGGCATTTTGTCCACACACTCAAAACTCCACCATAATCCTGCTGTAAACTGCCTCACATTTGGTGCTCTGCCTAAAGACTTAGGAAAACTCACCCTTTATCTTCCTCTTTCTCTCTAAGCTTCTACTAAGAAGATATCACACCTTCAAGCTTTTAGACCTTGAAGCTTTCACACCTTGAAGCTTGATTAGAAATTCTCATATGCCTTGCTTAAATAGGCACTTACCACCCAAGATGTTACAAACACAACCAATGTGGGATAAAAGGTAAATGCAACTACCTTTGAACAAATATTTAATTCCCACCCAAATACAACTAAGCACCACCACATGGCCCAACAAATATTAAATGCATGATTTAATAAAATGTCCATAAATGTCTAGAATTCCACCTACACACCTCAATAAATGGAATGACAACCATTTTAATTTATTTTTCTATTTACACCACCTATGCACCTCAAAAATAGAAATTTCTCTTTTCTCCTTTTTTTCTTTCTATTTTCTACTTTTTATTATTTTTCTTTCTATTTTCGTCACTTTCTCTCTCCTCCAATTTTTTTTAAGATAATAATTTTGATCACTCCTTTTTTCCATGATGCAAGATGCTCCTACATTAGTATAACTCTAAACTTTCTTCTTGACCGTTTTCTCACCTATAGGTATACTGCCTTGTTTACTAAGACCAATTACCTCATGAATTAGGTTGATAGAAATATCAATTACATTGTCTTGCATCCATAGTTTACCATCATGTATCCTACTCAATATGATTTGTGTCCAATTCATGGTAGAAATGATATTTGAACAAATTGAGTTCCCTTAAATGTTCAAATTCAAGCTTCACAGTCTTTGAAAACTAATTCCATGTCTTTGTTCATGAATTCACTACCAATAGACACAAACTTACTATTTAGATAACTTCCTACATCTTCAAGATATAATACGTTGTTCAAAGTGATAGATAACACTAAGTTAGGGTTTTCTTCAGTAGGTTTCATAGAGACAACCTTCAACTTAGGTCTATCCTCGTTCTCAACATTGTGCACTACTGACATATCCATGGTTCTATCAAACAAGAAATTTTACCGAATAATTTTTTAGAAAAATGATAAAATACCTCTTTTTGAAAATATGGTTTTCTTCAAAATTACCTTAACAAGTTACTTCTGAGTGCTCTTCACTTTGGATGTATTCACAATGAAGTAAAAATTAGTTCTACACTCCATTTATTCCATCAACTTGAACTTGCATTAATTGGGTACTTTACAAACATGAAAAAATTGTCAATTATGTTTTGTAATCAAATAATTGCTCAAAGATCATTTGTCCAATCTTCCAATACATCTGAGGTTTAACATAACTATTTTCCATCATGAAAAAACTCTACTAGACTTTGCTCCATGAAATTCTCTGTAAAAACATACTTTTCATCTTCCATTACAAAATTAACCTTTACTATAATACCAATAACTCTGAATTCCTCCATCACTTATTTAGATAAGCTCCAAATTACAAGTGAGCTTAGGTACCATCTAAAAATAACTAGATACACCTTTTCCCAACTTTTCCACCTCTAGTTCCATCTCTAGATGAAGTGCTCAAATTTTGATGATGTGAACAAGCTTAATTCAACTTAGTTGAATCCAACTCAACAACTAACTTCAATCTTCCTATCTCATCATCATCTAGCTTTTCTTTTGAGATATCTACTCCTTTCACAAATGTCTCATTAAGTTCTTCTCGAAGTTCACTAACAATGTTTCTTTGTTCCTCATTGTATCATTCCTTCTATTTTTGAAGTTTCTTCCATTGTTCCTTCTATCTCTAAAGTTTCTATCCATTTTGCAATACTTTGCTATATGTCTAAAGTTGTTGCATAATTGGCATATCGGTGCTCTGCTTCTAGGATTTTGTTGATCATCAAGTGCATGAAAATTCTAAGCAATGTGTCCTAAGTTACACTTATAACACATGATCTATCTTTTATCTTCATAAGATCTTCCTTCTCTTGATGTCCTTTCATTAGATCTTCTTCTATCTATAGGGTTAGTATTTCTAGACATTCTACTATTTCTTCTATCATTATCATACTTAGGTTTCCTACAATCAATTGCTTTATGATCCATACCATGACAATTATGAAAATAAAAGTCCTTAACATGATTAAATGACTTATTAGTACAATCTCATTTCATATGTCCTATTTCATTACATAAAAAGCATTTACCTCTAAATTCATACTTGCTTTCCTTAGGAGATTCCACTTGCTTTGGTTCATCCAAAATTTCAACTTCCTTGTCTTGTCTAACTTCTTTGGATTTATCAGAAGATTTACTGGATTCAATCTTATCATCAGATTTGTCTTTTTCTTTCATATCTAATCTAATCTTAGGTATCTTCATAGACATTAGATAACCAAGACCAGACTTATTAGAAGTAGGTCTCTGTATTGCCATTGAATCATCAACCTTTGCTCTGCTAGAATAGAGTTTCTTAAGCTGTTGCTTGCACTGAGTTAATTCAACATTCACAATAGTATTTTACTTATGAATTTCTTCATGATCTTCTTTCAATGTTTCAAACTTAGATGTTTTATTTTCCAGACTTGCTCTCATATCTATATTTTCAGTCTTCAAATTAGATTTAGTTTTGCTAGGATCATTTATCAAAGTTAACTTCAGATTTGTAATCTTTAATTCATGCTTCAAGATTTTGTACTTTGTCTTCAACCTTGAATAATCATCATCATTAGTTCCAGATTCAATAGATTTAGGCTTGGATTTGATATGTTCAATCTTTTACTTCAATTGACCAATGTATACTTTGTAGTCTTCATTTTTGTCCTTCAACTTATCTCTTTCTTCAATAAGGAGATCAATTTTTTCAAGAGCTTCTTCAAGGTTCTTCATCAATGGTTCCATATCCATAGGGATCTTACTCAAGCTATTAAGCCTCTTCAAAGTAACTATGCTCTGATACCAATTATTAGAAATAGGGATTACTAAGAGGGAGCGGTGAATTAGTAATCTACAAACTTTAGTCATCAACTGGATATTATTTCTTACTTTAAACCATGCATAACAAAGCAATAAAGTAATGCTGAACAATAATAGTAACAATGCACAAATATAAGTTGTGGTACAATAAATGCAAGATGAGCCCACTGCCCAAACATGCACTTCCAATTACAAGAAGAGCTCATTACCCAAACAAGTAATCAAACTTTTGCAATAAGTACTGACTAATATCTGATCTTTAGCTCAATCTCCAATCACAAAATAGCTCATGTAAAACTTCACATATATCGATTTCACAAAAGTTCACATACAATCATAATTACAAGATAAAACTTGTAATCACAATCACAATTCTCATCGTAAAATGTCCTTTGCATATATACCATGCCTTTACGCAAATGCTACCGGGTTGGCTAAGACCACAATCCACTTTTCCAACTTAGAGTAAACATCTAAGATGCCGACCCTAATTGGACAAGTAATTATCTTGTAAATAAAATAATCCTTTCCTTCAATTTTGCTGTTCTATTTCAATTTAAACATGATTATTTCTGTTCCGTACAGTTTGTATTGAGTTTTGAGGTTATACACATCATCACCAACATGTATACTATCTCCATCTAACTTTTCTAGTCATAATATCGCATTAGCAACAAGTTATAAACAAAACAATACATTGATGTATACCAAACTCTATACTTGGACAATTTTCTAATTACCAAACACTGATTATCTTAATTTTCAAGGTTTCCTATGAGCATGTACATCATGTGTTGCCATAAATGACAACACTTCCATATCTATATTAGCCAATTGTCAATAGATGTCCACAACCTAAAATAAAAAATTCATATTTTTTGGATTAAATTTCAATAATATATATATTTTTCATTAAAATTTTATTTTGAGATCAAATAAAAGAATTAGATGGTGAATTTTGTTTCATAGGTTTTTGTTGATATGTGCAGTCTAGAGTAAAAAATTCATAATTGCTTGAGCAATTTGCAATATTTTATATTTTTTGCATGGATTTTCATAAAAAAATCATTTTGGGAGCAAATAATATAATTGGATAGTGAATTTGTTTTTGCAGGTTTATATTGATGTTGACAACCTACAGTAAAATAATTAGAGTGTAAAGATCATTTTTTGTCAATTTATAATTTTTCATTATTTTTTTGCAAAAAGAACACATTGGGAGAAACTTAAAGAATTGGTAATAATTTTTTTTGCAAGTTGTTGTTGATGTCGGCAACCTACAATAAAAAATTCAGATTTTTTGGATCAATGTTTCACAATTTATATATATTTCATGATTTTTCATTAAAAAATTCTTTCAAGAGCAAATAAAGGCATTGTCTGATGATTTTTTTGTAGGTTGGAGATGTTGTTAGGAGGTTACAATAAAAAAAAATTAGATATAAAAAAAACTTTGGTAGTTAAATTTTTCAAATCTTAAAATTTAACTCACATTTCATTTTGGGTACTAAAAAGAACAATTCATGCTCTCACATACACATAATTTTGAATGATTAAAAGAACGAACCAAACAATGATTTTTGTTGATTTGAGTCTAAAATGAAGTCATACAATCTCAAATGCATAAAGTTTCAAAGAACATTGCAAATTGCACACTTCAAATATTTGGGCTTTAAAATGAATGCACAATTCTTGAATGACTAAAGTTAACATGCTCTTTTTCCCTTGTCTTTTTGGCTTTCACAATTTGATTTATTAAATTGACCCCTTCGAATGACTTATTAATTTGATGATCGATTTACTAAGTTGACCACACACATTTTCAAGTTGGAAAAATGAATATTGTATCTTAATCATGTGCATCTACTGTCATAGATAACCAACTTAAAATCTTTAGTTTGGAAAGAACAAAATTTTGGTGTGTTTTTAGGAGTAATCTACTACAACACTTTTGTGGGATCATTTGATTTCTTGCATTTTAGAATGTAGTTAAATAAGCGGCGTGTGTACCAAAAGGTTGTTAGCAAGATCATTTGCAACAACTCTAAGAGCACTTCTAAAGAGGCCTATCCATTAGGAAGCATCACGCCATTAGAGAATGACCTCACACCAGTAAATTCCCTGGCTAGTATAGAACAAGGCATTGAAAAAAATTCTCATTTTATATCCATGCATTTTCAGGCGATGTATTGTTGATGGTTGTTTGAGGTAGGAAAACTTTCCTATGATTTCAACATGGTTGGAATAGACCTTTAAGTGAGTCACATGCAGAACAACCATTTGAGAGGACTCTAGGGACCTAATTAGGAACTAACTTAGTAGCTACTTTTTTTAGCCATATTCTAAAAAGCCAATTTGACCTCAGGGATAATGTATTTCTGAAGTGCTTGTGTTGTAATTCAACTTTGTGAAAATATTTGTTGAACATACATAGTTCTTGGTCCTATTTTCCAAAATCTTTTTTTTTTTTCCAGTAAAGACCCCATATTTGTTTCTCTCAAAGTTTCTATGTCCTTTGAGAGAATGTTTGTTCACGTGTCTTATTGTCAAGAAATCTATCTTTAGGTACTGATAGGTTGTTGGCAAGTTCATTCGCAACAACCCTACAATTATTTTGGTTGAAATTATAAAATCATAGCATTATTTTATCTATTTGAAAGATGACTTCTCTTATTTATTATTGTGATTATTTATTTGTTCACAAATAATTTAGGTCCTCATGTCTAACCAACCAAAGCCCAAGTTTACAAAGGTAAAATTTAAACCATCATTAGCATTGCAACTGCAAATTGAGAAAGGAGTTGAAATAGCATTACAAACTGAGTGGGATAATAAAGTCAACAATTGATTCCTTAGAAAAGGAGTAAACCACTAGCTTATTGACCATTCATCGATCAACTATCATGATTCTTGTTAGCCTCATCACACGTCCTACACTTAGTTATCTTTATCATTAAGTACTGAAAGGTTTTTAGCCAGTCCATTCACAACAACTCTAGAATTTGTTCTAGAGAAACCAGTTATTTAACAAAAGCTAAGGTATACTTACCCCAGTCACTTCCTTATCTAAAAGTTGTTATATCGAGAAAATATAAAAAGTTGAGTGTTCATGTCAAAATGATGCAAACCTAAGCTCAAAAGGGTTAACCTTCAACTATCCCAAGTATACAAAGAAATAGAAGTTGAACACAATAAAATAACACCCAATCAAAGAATTTCCCAATTAGATAAAATTGAGAGAGAGGGCATTGAAAGTGCATTACAAGTAGAGTGGGAGTACAAGATCGACAGACTAAAAGCTCACCTTAGAGTTAATTATGCCCTTATCAAAATCACCACTCATGACTATTATGATTAGTTCCAGATTCTTCCTCACACACTTTCCACTTTTTTTACCCTAGAATCACTTAGATTCATCATATAACTTATTCTCTTCAACATTGTTAGATTCTTCATCCTTTAGAAGCACATCCAAAATCCTTTCCAAGTTACATCTTGATCCACATCCTCTATCACATCCTATCTTTGGTATCATCATCCCAATGAGCACATATCTTATATCTCACATCTATCATAGCACTACAACTATCCCTTGGCTAAAACACTTGCACAAGATAATTTATCTTGTCATTTGAGTCCCTCATTACCTTGATAAAATGTTTGGGATCCATAGTTGATTATCTCCAATCATCCTACAACTCCCACATTTATCACATTATATCCCATCTTTGATACCAAGACAATCCTCATGGTCTTATAGGCATCACATCCTTAGACTAATCCTCCACCATTAGACTTTCTTTCAACATTGGTCACCACCTGTAGATGCTTAAAATCATCCCAAACACTATGTTAATTTATTTAATATTTCCCTTCACATTATAATTAATTAATTATTAATTAATTATATTAATCATATTCTTCTACTCATTTAATTAAATAGGTTCACTTTCCTAAGGTATTTAAATTTAATTTAAATACTTCAATCTGTAATGTATTAAATTTATTTAATACACGATTCTCCATAAATCCCCTTGTTAAATAAATTCTATTTATTTAATTCCCTCCATCTCCATTAAATTCTCTAAGCCTATGATTAAATTAAATCCTATTTAATTTAATCTTAAACCTATCCTAAAAACCTAGTCTATAGCCATCACTTTCATCCTTCTAAGCCTACCCACTACTTATTACCCTAAAAACCTTGTTAAACCCCATTTTAATCCTAAGTGTGTGCTCACACATGTGTGAGGAGCCCTCACACTTTCCACACCTCTTACACCTTTGCCCCCCACTCCTTTCTTCAAGTTTTCTCACACATGTGTGGGTAAACTTTGAATGTTGACCACTTGCATGACTTGCTTACATGTCTCCCTTGTGGCACCTATGTGGATGTTACATAGATGCCACCTCACCAAGGCCTCTCTCAAGCCTATAAATAGAGTCCTTGTCTCAAGCATTTTCCATCTCCCTCATATGCATTTTTATCATGCTAGTTTGTTGCTAGAGCTCTTAGTGATTTTCATAGTTGCATTGTTACTAACTCTTCGTAGTTGATAGATTTCATTTCATCTTGAATTGTTAGATTAGTTTGTTTATTTTATTCCACATCCATATCCTTTGAATGATCTCAAACATGGCTACTTCCATAGCCACTATTTAAAGTATTCCTCACTCATTTAGCATAGTTTCATTCTCATGTTTGCAATTCTTATCAAGGGATTCACCATAGTTGTGTTTTCGGAGAGCACACAAACATCCCTCCAATCTAAAACACACCAATAGGGCCTCTCATGGGTGCCTTTGTTGAGCTATTTGAGGTTGCATGAGGACTTGGTCTTTTGGTTTCTTTGAGTTGCAAAACTCAAGCACGTGTTAATTATGCTTCATTTTATTTTGAATACTTAATAGATTCTATTGTAGCTAACATTTTCTTGTTTTATCTTGCTTCCAATAGGAATATTTTCTTGCATATACGTGACCATAACACCTTCATTCTCTACATCAACCCCATTTTTCCAAATTTATAGTCTTCCATTTGCAAATTTCCTCTAAAGAGCTTGATCATTCAAACTTGAAGACTTTGGCATAAGAACACCTTCCGAGATCACGACACTAGACCTTTTATCCACAAGCAAACATCTATCACTTATTTGGGATCACAAGTCCATGTCCAAATAGTGGGTAGTCAATTTGGTGTCCTATCTTGCCTAAAGATCACTTGACCATCTTTGGTAGGAGAAAGATAATTTTAGCCTATAATCACACTTTGTTTGCAAAATCAAGGTCTTTTGTTTACATCTAGGTTGTTGGCCCCTTTCATTGCATAAGGTTCAATAGTTCTCCCTCACATTCCTCTCTTTCTTCCATAGTCTTCCACCCATTGGTTTGGTCACTCTTGTATGGTACATACAGGATCCGACAGATTCACATTTAATCCCATGTCTCACTTGTTGGAATCATTAAGGAAAAAAGAGATGGAGAATCCTTTTCCTACACATGCAACATCATTAGGGGGAACATTCCCCTCTAGTTAAAAATTTGGTATGCCTAGCTTAACATCCACGCAAGAACTAGAAGGTCCTTTCTGTAGCACAACTTTGAGAAGTAATGACAAAGAAGTATACCAAGAGGAAGACCTTGTTGACAACAACAATATCCCTAATGATGTCCAAACATTCCTTGAAAATCCATACAATGTCGAAATGATGGAAAAATATATTAGGGTAAACAAGACTAAGATCTTCCTAAGCTTGGTTAAAGATGGTGTTAATGTCCCTACAAGCTTTGATGAGACCACCTTGTTTAGACAAATTATGAAGGTTGGTGCTCCTATATTGCCAAACATAACCCAAGCATCTAGCAAAGGACCCACAGTGACAACTAATGCTACATCTACATCAAGTGGCACCACACAACCGACATTCCAATTAAGTGTAGAACATATCCAACAAATCATTAGTGCTATGCCCAACACTACTAATGCTAGTCTTCCACAATCAACCATGACAGGTCCAACTATAAGATGCTTAAACATTGGGCAAGTATCTACTCAACATATGGCAATTCCAAAGCAACCAATGTATTCCTCTTATCCACAAATTCCAACAATTATGGTGAAAACATCTATGCCAATTCCAACAACTGCATATCAATACATTGGCCAAAGTGGAGTGCTCCCACCGCCTCACACTACGTTTGGAAATCCTTATAACTTGGGAGGTGGATTTATGAATTCCCAATAGTCACAAGTGCAACCAAACCAATATCTAGCCCAACAGTTGCATGAACTTCAAAACTTGGTCCATACCATGAGCAACAAATGGGTGAAGGATTTCTCTTTTGAGGAAGTTTGTCCCTTTCCATTTGATAGATCCATTAACATGATACCATTCCCACAAAACTTTGAGATTCCTAAATTTGATAAATACATGGGAGAAACATGTCCTATTACACACCTCAAGGAATTCTTAGTTTTGTGTTAAGAAGTAGCCTATAGTGAGATTATCTTAAGAGGCTCTTCCCATGAAGTCTTGGAGGCCCCACACTAGAGTGGCTAATGAACTTACCCAAGGGTTCCATTACTTCTTTCAATGATTTAATAGGGAATTTTGTAGCACAATACTCTTACAACATTGAACATCATGCCTCATTAAGTGATTTGTGCAATACCAAACAATGAAATGGTGAAACATTTGCCAACTTTCTACAATGGTGGAGGCATCTTGCTAATTGCATGCCCTATAAAATTGAGGATTCCCACCTTGTGGATATATTTATCAAGAATTTGATACCAGAAATGTCTTTCCACATGAAGATGGCTAGTCTTGACGACTTTGCTACATTAGTCAAGAGAGGCAAGAACATTGAAAATGGACTTTTAGAAAAAGGTACCATTAAGCATTATAGCTCATCATCCTCAAAAAATGACACAAACAACAATAGAAAACCCAAATTCTAGTCCAAAAACAAAGGTGTCACACACGATGGTGTCACTGATGTTAAAAGTGTACAAAACCTTCAAGGAGGAAACAACAACAAATATCACAACCAAAACAACACCAATTCAAGCCATGACAATCAAAATCAAAACAATCAACAATCTCGCAATCAAACACAATTTTTTCCTTGCAACAACAATAATACCAACATCAATTATAACCATGACTATGGTCGCAATAAGAAGTTCACTAACTTTTGTGAACCCTTGGAAGCCATATTCCAAAAGCTAGTGGATCACAATTTGATGGTGTTTCCCAACACACAACCCTTTGATGAAAATCAACCCAAATTGAAATGGTATAGGGAAAATGAATATTACAAATACCATTGCATCAAAGGACATGACACAAACAAGTGTACAAAACTCAAAGTCTTTATTCAAAATCTTGTCGATGATGGAGAAATTGAGGTAGAAGGAGGACCATCCTCTAAAAATGCTAAGTTGAAGATATTTCAAAAGCCAGTTCCAGACCACAACAATGATAATAATAACAATGGAAACAACAATACAAACAATGCAAATTAAGCTTCCACATCAAATGCATTACCCTATGACTATTCTACTAACCACATATTAGGGTTTGACTCCTTGTGTGGTAAAATAGAAACCAATGATATATGTGGTTTTGACTCCATGTGTGGTCACATTGAAGAGGTAGACACTCATGTGAATACCCTTGTCCTACAAGTAGAAGATTGCGATGCAACCACTCAATGGGGAAGACTTACTTTTCAAGCTGCCACTCCCAACCCCACTAATCCATTAGTTCCACATGTACCTACTGCGCCATCCACATCACAAAGGCCCACTTCTCGCTATGATGTGTTGTCCTAGTTAGGTAAGACTCCTGCACAAATATCCATTCTAGAGCTCCTAACTACATCACCCATCCACAAAGAGATTTTGGAGATTGCCCTTTTAGAGTCTCATGTTCTTGAAAACATTAATGCCTCTCAATTCGCTGCCATGATTGGAAACCTTGCCACACAACAACACCTTGTCTTCACAGACAAAGATTTCCAAGGTCCTAACCAACACCACAATTTGTTTCTCCACATTGAAGTCCTTATACAATGACACAAGATAAAAAGAGTCCTTATAGATAATGGATCTGGTTTGAACCTTTGTACATTAAAGATGATTTATTTCTTGGGACTTCTAGAGGACCTCCTAGATATCAATAAAAGGATAAAAATCAAAGCATATGATGAAAGAGAAAGAGAATCAAAAGGAATTATTATGTTACCACTAAAGGTTGGGCCAACTGTCATAAATATTGAATGCCATGTCCTAGACTTGGATTTTCCCTATAACATTTTTCTTGGTTGACCATGGATATACACACTCAAAGTGCTACCATCCACATATCATCAATGCTTGAAATTTCCTCACCAAGGAAGAGAGGTGATGATTTCAGGTGATCCTGTGCCTTTTTCCTTTTGTAAAAGACTAGAAGGTGCATCAACAAATTTTTGTCCTATTAGTGAGTTTGCTAAGGTTATACCTAAACCTCTCACCATAACAAAATCACCTTCCACAATAGTGCCAAAATTATCCAATAATGATTCCAATTCCTGCAAAGGAAAAGAAAAGGTGGAAGATACTAAGGTCAATACTATAGGGAAGAAGGTTACTTTTGCTGATTTAGGAATGGGAGAGTATGAGTTCAAAAATTCCTTGTGTGTTGGACAACTACCACTCTCCCCCCATTCCTTTGGAAAACCTTCACAACTATCACCTCCTGCCAACAAGGATACTATGGATGTTAACAAGATGACATTTGAACATTGGGGTTTACTTAGTGATGAACATATGGAATCCAATATCCTAGATTGGCTCTATTTTGATGGAAAAGATGAAGCTGTGGAATTCCCCAAAGATAAATATGTTAAGGCCCCTCCCATCATAAAAAACATGGGATATCATGGTACCAGCCTTGGACCTAAAGAAGGTGGAATCAGACAACCCCTTGAGGCTAATAGCTATCCTAAAGGATGTGGTTTGGGCTCCATTAAACCCAAGGTGTCCTTTACTGACAACTATTGTATGGTTGAATCTAATTCTGAGACTGAAGAGGAGGAATTCTTCAAAGTACCCTTCCAATACATTGAGGATGACCTAGATAACCATATCCATGCCATTACCATAGCCAACCTTTCACCCACTGACCTACCTCTCACCAACCTCGACATGATAGACTGGGACCTTCAGGACACACCACCAACTCTCGATATCTATAACTCTGACAAAGCAATGATGGCACTCTTTGACCTTAAGAATCTCCAAGATTACGAACATGAGATCCAATATAATGAGGAAGCCTACTTTGGTAGCCAAGTCAACTCTCTTAGTAGTAAAAGTGAAAAAGAAAATGGAAAAATAAAAGAAACATCCTCTAGTGAAAACTCTTTTAGGGCACTTTTGGATGAAGAAAAAGATAAAAAAAAGGATGCATCTTTTGGTGAAAACCTCCTAGAGGCACTAGAAGAGAGAGAGGTTGATTTTCCATTCAGATCTTTACCACTAAAAAAGTTATCAATCTTGAATGAGGACACAATTCCAGTCAACTTGGGTATAAAAGATAATCCACAAATCACCTATATTGAAGCTACCTTAAGTCCTAAAGAAGAAAAGGCAATGAATAAATTCTTGAAAAAGGGTAAGATAAATTTTGCATGGACATACAAAGACATACCTGGTTTAGACATAGATTTGGTTGTGCATCACTTGATAGTAGATCCCAAGATTAAACCAGTGAAGCAAAAGTTGCACAACATGCATCCTAAGGTAGTACTCTTAGTCAAAGAAGAATTAAAAAAAATGTTAGAGGCAAAGTTTATCTGCCCTATTGATTATCCTAAGTGGGTCTCCAACATTGTTCCTATAGGAAAAGCATCTAGGGGCATCCACGTTTGTTTAGATTTTTGAGATTTAAATCTTGCATGTCCTAAGGATGATTTTCTACTTCCCAACATAGACATCATAATGGATTTGACTACTGGACATGAGATGTTGTCTTTGATGGATGGTTTCTCTGGTTACAACCAAATCAAAATTGTAGAAGAAGATCAACATAAAATGGCATTTACCACCCCATGGGGAACCTTTTGTTATCAAGTCATGCCTTTTGGCTTGAAGAATGCCAGTGCCACTTATCAATGCACAATGACGAAAATGTTCCATGATCTTCCACATGTCATAATGGAGGACTATGTTGATGACATCCTAGGAAAATCAAAGACACGTGACTCTCACATTGATGTGCTCACTACCATTTTTGAAAGGTTGAAGAGATATAAAGTGTGCCTAAATCTTAAGAAATGTGTTTTTAGGGTCAAATCAGGCAAGTTGTTAGGCTACATTGTGTCAAGAAGAGGTATTGAGGTAGATCTTGCCAAAGTAAAAGCCATCATGGACATGCCTCCACTTGCCACATTGAAACAACTCCACAGTTTGCAAGGAAAGTTACAGTCCATCAGATGATTTGTGTCCTAGTTAGTAGATAAGGTCCATCCACTTCAACATTTGCTTCGCAACGACACTAAGTTTCAGTGGGATTGCCTATGTCAGAAAGCATTTGAAAAAATTAAGGCATACTTGGCCAATCCTCCAGTTCTAGTCCCTCTAATTGTAGGATGACCATTGATCCTATACATTTTAGCCACTTTAGTTGCCCTAGGTGCCCTTTTGGCACAACTAGATGAAAATGGTAATGAGCAAGCTATATACTATCTTAGTCGAACATTAGTTGGCTATGATTTGAATTACACTACTATTGAGAGAGCCTATTTGGTCGTAGTCTTTTGCACACAGAAACTATGCCATTATATGCTTAATCATACTACACATCTCATTGCCAAAATAGATCCGCTCAAATATTTGCTATCAAAATCCTCCCTCACTAGTAGAGCTACAAAATGGGTATTGATTTTAAGAGAATTTGACTTTGTTTATAAGGAATGTAAGGCCATTAAGGGACAAGTAATTGCAGACCAGTTTGCTAAAGCTCTTCTTTAAGGAGACCATCCCATTGTAGCAGACTTTTCAGATGACGCGATTATGACTATTACCCGCAGCACACAATGGAAGTTATTTTTTGATGGTTCCTTCACACAAAAGGGATCAGGAGTAAGAATTTTGTTTGTTACACTGCAAGGAGACCTCACTCCTAAGTCTTATAAAATATCATTCCCTTGCACAAACAATATAGCTGAGTATGAAGGATTAGTTATAGGACTATGTCAGGCTATCAGATGGAATATAAAAAACCTCCTTGTCTTTGGAGACTCACAATCAGTCATTAAACAAGTTACAGATGAATACCACACAAAGGATGAGAAGTTGTTGCCATATCACAGGATAGTTGAGGATCTTAAACAACACTTCATAGAGATAGTCTTTTAGCAAATCCCAAGGGCTAATAAAAAAGCAACATATGCTATGGCTACCATTGCCTCCATGATTGCCATGCCTGAATATAGTCCTAAATGTGAGTTTCTTGTTGAGAATCTTTTTATTCTTGCTTATGAAAAAAATGATTCAAAGCTAGTGTGTGAGATTGTCTATCCTGAGTCTCCATGGTACGTCAACATTTTTTCCTATCTCTATCACAAAACCATTCCCATAACCCTCACCCTGAACCAAAGCAAAACCTTCATCCATCACACTGCTCGATATACTATCCTAGGTGATACACTTTTTTGAAAACACTTTGATGGAACCCTCCTCCAATGTCTCAGTGCAAATAAAGCTAGAACGATGTTAGAAGAGGTCCACCAAGGAATTTTTGGTGCCCATTCTAGTCTCCTTACATTAGCAAAAAAGCTCCTCAGAATGGGTTACTATTGGCCTACTATGGAAGTAGACACCTATCATTTTTTGAAGAGATGTGTTCCTTGTTAGTAGCATGGCAATTTGATACACACACGCACCCAAGACCTCCAACCCACCATCACCGCATGGCCCTTTTCCTGCTAGAGATTTGATCTTGTTGGTCAAGTATACCCAAATTTTGCAAATGGCCACAAGTATATTATTGCCACCATTGAGTACTTCACAAAGTGTGTCAAGGCTATCCCATTAACCTACACCACCAGAAAATAGATTTCAAAGTTAATCTTGAACTACATTATTTTTCGTTTTGATATACCTCAAGATATCATGACTGATAATGGAAATCCTTTCAAATATTAGGAAGTTGCCACATTGCATAGGAAATTCAGAATCACCCAACATTTTTCCACCAAATACTACCCCCAAGGCAATGGCCAAGCTGAAGCTACTAATAAAACTATTTTGAAAATCCTAAAGAAAATTGTTGATGTAGCTGGCCATGATTGGAACCTCCAAATTGCTCCCACCCTTTGGGCTTACCATACCTCCATCTATACCCCCACAAGAGCCACTCTATTTTCCCTTATTTATGGTTCTGAAGTTTTCTTACCCATCAAAATCGAGCTCCCTTCCCTCAAAATCTCTCTCAAGAGTCTAATGTCTGAAGAAGAATACCGAGTTGCTCACTTGCAAGAGCTGCAACTCCTCGATGAGAGATGTCTCAATGCCCTACAAGGTATAATAGGGTGGCAAATTTTCATATTTCGGCAAATTTGAGGTTTTTTTGGTGTTGTTTTTGGCAATTTTTGAGCCCTTCCATGGTTTACCTGGTCGCCAAGCTTTGTTTGGGTTACCTGGTCGCCTAGGGTTGTCGAGTTTATTAATCACCAAGAAAGATATTGCATTTGCATTTTTTCCTGGCCGTATTCACCTTTCATGTAGCTAACTAGGTAATGGTAATGGGGTAACATTCACCAAATTTCAATGTTGAACTTCATGTGATATGTGGGAATTCACCAACACAGTTTCATTTTTCTATGGAGTCAGCTCGTTTCATCTTAAGGCAAGTGGAGGAGTCAGCTCGTTTTGCCTGGTAATTGATTTGTATAAATTTGAATTCGCTTGAGCATTGAAACATAATACTTTAGCATACCACTGGTGTTCCTTCAAATTTTGAGCAAGAAAAAGCACGAGCACGACTCAGACTCCAGATATAGCTTTCACAACTGCTGGTATGTGCACCTTTCTAACTTGCATGAACCAATCCCATATATATCATGCACAGTAGCTGAAAAAGAATCCAATCAAAGGAAACAATATATGTGTTATCATTCCCATGATGGGATGTTCTTTTCATGTTTTTTTCTTCCATTGGCATCTTGTTGACCTCTCCTAATCATGCTAGCAAATTCATCATAGTTAATTCGTCCATCATGGTCTATTTCTACCTCGATAATTATATCCCTAATGGTCTCTTCATCACCTAATCCATAGTTTTTAGGGATTGCTCCAATTCCTCCTTTGTAATGTACCCACTGCTATCTTTGTCAAAATATTGAAAGGCAAAATATATATGGTCTTCCTTGTCCATTCTATTCATGTGCACTATGGCTATGATAAATTCAAGGTAATCAATCATTCCATTCCCATCTACATCTATAGCATCCATCAATTTCCTGACTTTTGGGTTAGAGATTCTAAATCCCAATCTTTCAAGGCCAGTCTTTAACTCTTCGTATGTGATTGTACCAATATTATCAGTGTCCATGGTTTTGAACATCTCCTTCAAACCCATTATTTCCTCTTTTGATAGACTCTCAGTAATCACCTTCTAAGAAACTTTCTTCAACTTGTTCATTGCCTTGAATTGCTTCATCCTAACCAATATAGCAGTGTCAAGTGGTTTGTTAGGGGCTTCCCTATCTTCCCTCATCCATGAATTGTTCAAAATGTCAATAGCTTTAATAAAATGAAGAGTTCAAATTCTTGATTTTTATTTGAATTCTACATCTAATATGGATTTACATCCTTCTATCAATCATGAAACACCATAAAAATGTCCTATGTACATGGTTGCATGTGATAAAAATCTAAGTGTAAAACTTAGATCTGGAATTGA
Organism: Cupressus sempervirens; assembly: GCA_028749045.1. Classification (NCBI taxonomy): domain Eukaryota; kingdom Viridiplantae; phylum Streptophyta; class Pinopsida; order Cupressales; family Cupressaceae; genus Cupressus; species Cupressus sempervirens. Next base: position 363,409,068 of record CM053787.1, on the reverse strand, counting down.
TTTGCTCTTAGAAAGGTATGATTTTCACTTCCTAGTTGGATTGTTCTTGAGATTCTGATTTATAAATAGGACTTGGACTTGTTTATGATGTTTTCTTCAACCCTTTAATGTCTCCAAGTCTGCAATATATCTGCTATTTAGAGGTGATGCCCTCTTAGCAATCTTGATTTGTCTGAAATGGCTTGATCGTTATTTGAACTTACAATGATTTGCTGTGCAATATCCTTCAAACTACAATTTTGGGATATATCTCTTTATGTACTACATTACTATGACAAAGTTTGTAGTTCTAGTGAGATTCCTATGTGTAGGCTAATTAGATGGATGGGTGATTGTTTTGTAAGTGTCATCTTTTCATATTGCATAAAGTTGTTTTTCCTTTAACTCTTGCAACAGTAATCTTAAATGACCAGAAAATATAGCACTATAAGCTAATTTTTTTGCAAATGGACATCTTTTTTATATTGTACAACAATTGTTTTTCTGTTAACTCTTACAGAAGTAATTTTAAATAGACCATAGATTCATTCAATGTAGCACTAGAAACTAACATATGATAAGTAGGAGCTTCCACAACAAGTCAAATTGTGATATTGCTATTAGGATTCAATTGTGTAATTTGTGGGTCAAACTCATTCAAACATGTAGTTTTTGGTTCAAACTCATTGACTCATGTTTCACGAGTAGCATTTAACAAGAACCCATCTCTCATGAGAATGAACATAACACTTAGTGCTCATCGCATCTAGGGGATGCTCACAGGGGTGAAGGATTGGGCTTTCCCAGGATGTCACCCAACCCAATTCGACTCCAACTCAAGCATGCTTGACCATGGAGTTTTCTCCAACATTGAGCTCCCCTTATCATGCTATCCCATTTGCAGAACTATTAGCAAGAACATTTGCCTAAGGTTTTGCAAATGGGTTAGTAAGTTAAGTTTGATTTACATTGTAGGAACACTTGAGTTGGAGTCTTACTGTGATGTGTGACCTCTTGTGAAGGCCCAATACTTCACCCCTATGAGCATCACTAACATGTAATTAGTGCTAAGTGTTCTATTCATTGTCATGAGAGATGGGTCCTTGTTAGCCACTCAATGAGCTTCATCCAAAACCTACACAGTTGAATCTTGATAGCAATATCACAAACTTACATATTATCTAAATTATAGTTTGAAAATTTTGAATCATCATGTATCGGGTAGCCCTAACTAGGACTCTTACATGGTACTTGGAAAAGAGAATATAGAAAAGCGATGGTTTTAAGTTTGTTATTGGGTCTACCTATAGTTTTGAGTTCTTCGTAAAAACTTGCAAGTCCTTGACTTGGATTTGCTAGGGACTCTCCTTGTGAATCTGCTATGAAAGGTCTCAACTATTTCACACATGGATGCATCCCCACCCCTGTAATCCATGCCCAAGTTCCTGGAGGTGTTTCAGATGAGATGTCTTGTACCTATCCTTAGAGAAATTTTTCTAGTTCCTCGTGTTGATTCGACATATTTGAATTTGGAATACCAACCAAAATCTTGTATAACAACAAATGCTAGATCTAACAAGCTACGAAAAGAGAATTCCTAATGAAGATATACATAGCTTGGAAGTAGCTATCCAAATGATATGCAAATAATTGTACCACTTGTATTTCATTGATGATTGATGTAGACAGTGGAGACAAAAATGTGATCAACAACCTCAATCTGGCCACTAGTTTGCAAAATAAATTAAAACTGTGTCAAGCAGCACATGTCACGGTTTGAAAGATGGTAATGGTAGCCTAAAGTTTCTCCTAACATGCTTGAATAATTAATTTCTACCTTGTGGAGTGTCAAATATCTTGGTGAACATCATATACAGGTCATCATTTGTAAAATGGATGCACCATTGTAAAGATGCAGTTACTTTGGTGCTAACCATTGAGAAAGTGAAAAATGAAATACATGGAAATGGTGCCCCATGGTTAATTAGGTATTGGAAATGGTTGATAAAATCTAATATTTTGATTGGAAAGCTTAGACTACTACAAATTATTAAGGGATGTAATTCTCAGCTTTTATCCCTGCGGAGCACCTTGACTATCTCTGTACAATTCATATATATTGCATCATATGTGGAATGGACACACTACCATACATATGTAGTTGTCTTGGGTCTGAGAATTGAGAAGGCAATTACTACAATCCAAGGAAATGGTGTCGAGTGGTCGAGATAAGGTATTAGTAATGGCTGATATAATCCAATGTTTCTACTGGAAAGCTTAGATTTACCACAAAAAAGAGTATTGAGAGAAGTATTTCTCAACATTTTTCCACAGAGAAAACCAATTAAAGTAGCCTCAAATGTGTCAAGGTCTTTGAACACATAAAAAATAAAAAATAAACACCACTGTAGCACAAATAAGCTTCTTTGAGAAGAATTTGATGTAGCAGCTGATAGGAATGCATAGTAGGGTAAACTTGTATGGTGACATTTCTAACGAAGTGTAGTGGGAATGATGTCTAAAATATTAGTAGGCTGCTGCAAGATATCAATGTGTACCAAATTAGTGTTTGTGGAATAGATCATGTTCCACTCATTACTATTTGTGCAGTGAAGACTGAGAATATTTACCACTTTATTGATGATTCCCTTCTTATATTTGACCACCAAATGAAACTGTTGGATGTGTGATGCCTACATAAAATGTCAATGTACTCAATTATTAGATTGAGGGTTCAAAACTATAAGGTTATGTGCTCCTATTATGCTTGTTTCCAAATAATTTACTGAATGTATGATGCCCAAATCAAATGTCAATATTCCTAAATTTTATGGCAACAGTTCACAAAATAAAAGGATGGGTAATCAACATGAAGAATGATTTGTTTGTTATAAGTTGATCAATATTTCCATTGCTTGAGTAATTGTACTAGGACATAAGTTTTTTTGTTGTAGGTGCTATATATGGGCTTTATTTGTGATAGAGCCTCTAATGGTAGGCTACATGATGTCATCATGCTTAAGGATTGTTTTGATGGAACATGCAATGTGTTGGTTGCAAGCGCGTTTGGCTTAGGAGAGAGCAAGTATAACTATATGTGAAGACCCTTCTAAAACTTACTATGCAGTCAAGTGCCATTGGCTTGAATTAAGATTTTAATGACAAAAGAGATGAGCAACATGTGAGTAGCTATGAATGAACATCCATAGAATTTCATAACCCTAGTGAACTCATTGGGCCTGAATTATCGGATGTAGTGGGAGAGTCATGAAGACCTAAATTTATTTGCATCTATATGTCCTCCATGAAGCCAGTGAATAACCCTAGGCATTTGACAATATATTCATAAAGAATTTCATCATGGCTTAGCATTTATGTTGGCAAAGAGAATGCTGAATTTCCCATTCATGAACTATGTGGTTGTCCCATGTGCTATACCTAAAGGAATTTATAAGACCAAAGGTATGACTTATGACTTGAAGAGATCATACTTGGTCTTGAAAATTATCATCTAGACATTGTTGGGTTCCATGCAAACTTGACTATATACAAAAAGAAGTTTGTAGCATCATAAGATCAGGAAAAGTAACTAATTGCAAGAGATGGATACCAGCATTTTATAGTGATTTTATTTTTATAATAAGGGCTGAATGCAATTTTTATAAATACATGCATTGGGATTTTGTTGTGAGTTTAACAAATCATGACTAATTGCTTCTCATTATGCTCCTTTATTAGCACTACTAGAGCAAAATTTTCACAAGCCAAAGTGTAGGGCTGGATATTTCAGATGTCTCTTGACCATCTTGGGGATGGCTAGGTGCCCCATAAAGAAAGCAATTTTTCATAATGTTATAATGGTTTAAACCAATTTAAAAAGAGTATAAAATATTTCATGACAACATTAGAAAAAGCAGTACAACATGACAACATTAAAATAATAGCACCCACTATTAGGATGACATTATTACAGAAATTATATTGATCATGACAATAATGACAGTAATTTCCATTTTATAACAGAAAATAAATTAATCACAACAGTGACATAAATATATCTGATTCAAATTCATCCTTGATGATATAACTGTTAACTCTACTGGCAATAATTTGGATTTTTTGTTCATTGCTTGAAGTTGCAAACTTCAAGTTCTTGATATGGTACTATAGGTGTATTTTTCATAGCTTGGTATAGTATTCTACACATATTCCAACTTCATTTTAACAATTTCATGTTATATTGCTGTTCATTGACTCATAAATTTGATTCTATCACACATGCACATGCACATTACTATTGCACAAAGATTGACCTGTCCATGCTTGGTACAACCACTGGACCTATAGAAGACACAAGAGGTTGTTAAACTAGGTTTCGAATCCAGTGAAGGATGCTGGCCCACTACCAACAATCCCTTTCCCATTGTTACTCACCTTGGCCTACAAGACTTTGTACTTGTAACCAAGCTTTGATACCAGTTAATAACTGCTAGGTTCCCATGGCACCAAAAGATCAACCTACCAATGTTTGATACAACCACTAGACTTATAGAAGATACAAGAGTTTTTCAAACCATGTTGCAAATCCCGTGAGGGGCACCAAGCCATTGCCAACAACATACACATACACATACACATACACATACACATACACATACACATACACATACACATACACATACACATACACATACACATACACATACACATACACATACACATACACATACACATACACATACACATACACATACACATACACATATAGATACCCACTATCCCTAGAAAGGGCCATCTGATTTCCATCCCTGAGACTATTGTACCCCATCCTTGTCCCAAAAATGCTTTGGAACTTATGTATCAAAACATTATCCTTTGATAGGGGATGCATTCCTTCCTGTTTGATTCCTACCATAATATTCACCTTAGTGTCATCTATTGTGCCAGTAGTTCATGGTGATCAATGGTTGAATGGATGCATTATGTATCTATATCTTCCTTTTATGCTACTCAATGTGGAGTCATGTCCTTGGTATCATCTATTTTGCTAGTAATCCACAATGACCAATGGTCAAGAATAGATGCATCGTGTATCTATAATATATATCTTCCTTCTATGCTAGTCGATGTGGGGGAGAGCCTTTTATGTGGCTGAATATATCCCCATTCTTATTCTAGTCATTCCTACCTCCATCCATCTCTGATCTCTCCATCATATAAAATGGTATATAGTTTGACTAGCTCTTTGTAGGTTTCTGATTTTAGTTGGATTGTATATTTTGGTTTATGCAAAAATTTTGATGTATATTTTGGTTTATGAAATTTTTTTGATTTATATTCTGGTAGACAATAGGCAAGTGAGAGACTAGAGTTACAATCTTGCAACACATTACATAGAAATTAGAATTCTAGAGAAAGTGTAAAGGACCAAGGTAGGAAATAATTTCTTTACACTTCATAGTATTACTATTATTAATTAATTTCAATTCCTAGTCTGAAACTAATACTACTTATTCTCAGGGAAGTAAACAGATTGTCAGTGGATTGAGATGTCAAGGGAGGGTGAGTCTCTAACTAATATTGCTTAGTCTCAGGGAAGTGAAACTAAAGGGGTTGTCAATGAAAGGCTACATGTTGACAAGGGTAAGACACCCAACGGTAGTGAAGGGATTAATCTTACATCAAAATGCCCAAAACTTAGAGATACTACTATAAAGGCTTTCTTTGGAATCGACAATGTTTCTGGTCCACCAGCTTGTGCAACTACAAGTGCAGAAGGAAATCACAATAGCTCACCACCACTAGAAGATGGAGTTGTTATTCAGTTAAATCAAAATGCATCAAACAAGGATAACAATGTTCAAACAATAGAAGATGTTGTAATTGAAGATAATTTTGATGTTGGTAGGAAGAAAAGAAAAAGGAATATAAAAATGGGGTAGGAGTGGGAAATGAAAAGGAATTTCTAGGTTGATTGGGTAGCAAAGTATTGGTTTATTGACCCAGTCACAAACAATGATGAACCACCAACTGAATGCAGGTGTAAGATTTGTACTTGGAAAACTAAAAGAGAGAAAAAGTTCCACCTAAAGCTCAACACTATAGAAAAGCATATTGGTAAGGTTTATAAAAAACAAATCATAGATGGAAAGGAAGTAGCAGCAGTGAGATGGAAATCAAAGGAAGATTGATTTTATGTTAAGTATGCCATAGAATATGAAGAGCATTTTAAGAAAATAGCGGTAATTGGTCATGGTAGTAGTGGCAATCCAATCAAGGATGGGCTTCAACATACAACCAATGATGCAAACTTGGCAAAGACCATTCAGATGAGTGTCATTTTTCATATTCTATCTAGAGGGCATCCTATGAGAGACTTTTCTGAATATAGTAATTTATTATCTTTTTTGAGAGTTCCTCATTATCCTATGTCACATTGGTCAATATATGCTAGATGGGAAATGGTAAGCTATCTTGTTGAGGTCGAAAAGAAAAATGTACAAGAGAGAGTAAAAGAATCCAAGTTCATTTCATTATCCTTAGATGAAGTCACTGCGGTAGATAACACTGCTTGGGTCTATATGCATGTATATACTGTAAATGAACATGTTCGTCAAGCTCATCTACTTTGTGTTCATAAAATGAGGGTCAATTCAACTGCAAAAAATTTATATTTAGAAGTTAAGAAAGCTTTGAATGAAATTTCTGGTATGGGTGATTTGACAAATGCCAAGAAGTTAGTGTGTGTTGGAGCTGATGGAGCTGCAGTAATGCAAGGGAAAAGGACTAGTCTTTGTGCAAGATTACAAACTAGTATTGCACCTTACATGCTTGGCATACACTGCATGGCCCATTGAATGAATTTAACATATACGATTGTAAGTAGTTTTCCTATAGTGTCAAAAGTTGAAGATCTAATCCATGAGCTCCACTCCTACTTTTGCAGAAGTCCTAGACATTTTGTAGAATTTAAGATTTTCTTTGAGGGAGTAATAGTAGGAAATAAGATTCTCAAGGATGTTGAGACCAGATGGATATATTTGCATGGACCAATAGAACGAGTTCTAGCAGAATATCAATCCTTAATTGGAGTTATATATGAGCAACGCCTTACAGTAGACAAAGCTCCTGATATGTTAAATAAGTTAAGAGATATAGAGAGCCTATTAACTTTAGCCAGTCTTCTCCACATGCTAGATTTAATGAAAAAACTTGTTAAGAAAGCCCAAGATAGAACTATGTATATTCATGAGTATAGTGATTTACGTAAAATGAAATGCATGGCTCTGGATTCTTTGTATTCAGATCTCACAGGTCATAACCCAAATTTTTCAAGGTGGGAGATAATTATAGATTTGAATCATGCTAACAATTTTTTATGATTCAATGCAAAAAATGAGCTATGTGTGTTTGTGAAAGGATTTCAAATACCAATGCACCAATCTAAAACAACCAAGAGAGGCAAAGTACTACCAGTTAGAAAGGATGATTTTGATAAGATTGTTAAATTTGTTAGTGAAAATGTGAAGTCTATTCCCTACCAACTTTCAAGTGAGATTCATGAAAGATTCCCTTGAGAAGAAATTCTTGAAGCCATGAGTTGCGTGTTTCCTCAATTTTGGAAACACTTCAGAGATAATCCAAGTGATCCAAAGTTGTTTCATAATAAACTTGATGAATTGATAACATAGTTTTCAAAGCATACAGATTGCAATGGACAACTAATACAAGGAATCTTAGATTCAAATAATCTTAAAAAACAATGTAAAATTTTTGCATTGTGTATGAAATGGCAAATGGAAAACTTTGAGAATCCATTTGATCCTGGTGCAATAGCAAGGCTCTGGAAAAGGATAAGTCAGAGTGAAGTATTGCGTACTTCAATATCAAAATATTTCAAACTTGCTGATTTATGTCAAACAATGATATTAGGGTCGGTGGAAGATGAGAGAGTTTTCAGTGCATTGGGGTTTTTGAAATCAAAGTTTAGAAACAAACTAGAGAAAAATTTGGAAACTTGCTTGAGGTTGTTTGTAACTCAATACAATGTTAGAGATTTTCCTTATGATAAGTCATTGGCCATTTGGAATTCCATGCATGAAAGATGAGGCCTTTGCAACACTTCAAAAAATGGTGGTGCTACTACTGATTGTAACATAAATGATGAATTTAGGTCTCAGAGTCAGAATGAAGATGAAGATTTTATGGATTTTGAGTACCCAACTCAGAATGAAGGGGAACCTATTAGTACTAGTCAGTTTTAGGATTTGGAGTCCATATGGGATATAGAAGCATCACATTTGAGACTAAGTCAATGAAGTCATTTGGCATTTAGTTCTAAGGTATTTATAGCTGTACTCTACTTCAGTTCTTCCATATTCAGCCATATTACAACTACAATTTACAAAAATAAGAGAATTATGTCACAAATTTGAAATTCTTAATGAGTGAATGCTTTTAAAAAGATGGAAAATAATTTATAAACTCTGTCTGAAATGGTGTTTTTTTTTGGGTAGAATATGTAGGCACAGTTGCAGTTATTATAGCAATAACATAAACAACAAGGGCCTTTACTTCAAAATTCTCAAAGCCCTTCTCTTCTTCTAAAGCTGTTTAGTTTTCAAATATGTCCATAAATCTACTTATAGAATTACCAATTTAGATGCATTTTCAAAAGGTTTTGTGCATCCAATGATGTTCCATTTCTCCATTTTTTAACCTATTATCAAATCTATCCAGATTCCAAAAATAACCATAAATCTAGTTAGTTGTTATGGGAATCAGCAACTAAGAGGCATTGTTAAAGACTAAAGTTTAAGGTTCTTGTACTTTGTAGGAGATTTCTATGGAAAATTGATTCTCTAATTTGGTGTCATCATACATTCATTTTCTTAGGTGTTGATATAAAACAACATTGAAAAAAGAAGATTAGTAGCTTTTGATTTTGGGCGCTTCCTCCTTTATTTCCTTTGTTAACAATGGTTGATGCCTTGCAAAATATATCGCTGTTCTTTTTTTGTTTTATTCATTTATTTTTATTCTTATTTTGTCCCATTCTTCTTTTGTCTTATTCAAGCTTTGCCTTTCCTTTATACTAAATGCTGACTATTTAATAAGATTAAATTGCTCGCTGTTTGCAAGACCAATGTCTACTTGAGTTTAACTACTCCTATATCCATCTCTTCTACTAAATATAATTGCTGTTTCATTTGAGTTTCTTTATAATATCTTTTAATATCATTATAAATAAATGTCTATTTGTTTAAATTGAATCAAATGTTGGTAAGCCTGACTACATTCATAAAGATGACTTCTTTCATCATTCACTCTAATGACAATATTTCAGCAAGAAGATGAATATTTTCTCTCTTCCAAAGTTGGTGTTTAAAAATTAAATTGCCAAGATTAAATATCCTTCTCAATTCTCTACTTTATAAACCTTTTTCAAGAATAATAAAATACAATGGGGGGTTTAGTAGAGTGCAAATAGAAAACTTAGACAACTAATTTTGTCACCATCATAATATCATGCTATCAGTATCCAAGGTTCAAATGTGATTATTAGAATTTTAGAACAGCTTCCAAAGCTTTAAGTAGACTAGGGAAGAGGAAGACATAATATTGTGTAATATGCAATTTATGAATTATGCCGAATCATGATGTTCAAAGCCAATGATCATAAATTCATTATAGTTGTCAACTAACTATTATATTAGAGTTCCACACAAGGATGCGATGTCAAAAAACATTTCTGTACTCATTGGATATATGTTGTCATTGAATTTTGCAAAGTATGCCTTTCTTATGAAATTTAAGCAATGTTTAAGTTGTCAAGTCACATTTTTTGGGTTTGTTGAGTCTGATTTTTCAAACCATGGTGGAGATACCAATGTGGGATCAAACTTTGGGGTTTCTAGAAAAAATATTTTTCAACTACTTTGTCAACAATTTTTCACTGGAATCACTATAAAAGGTGATTCTATGAAGATACTATTGTAATTTATCACAACTGAGATATCATGTTTGGTCCTTATGTATCATGAAAAATGAGAGCATTCTGAACACAAGCAAGCATAAACAAACCTAAAATGGTCAGAAGATGAGTCTTTTCCTCTTCACTTTAAAGGGAGTCTCTTGTGATGCATAAAGTAGGTTAAGAAATAATAGGGAAAGGGCTGGACTCTTTGGAGAGTTCAAGATAGTTGAAGAACTTCGAAGACCAAAGCAGGTTAGGAAAGCCAAGTTTGTGTGAGTTTCTAGATCTAGGTTAGCATTTTAAATCCATGGAGTGTTTTTAACTTTCTAGCATTAAATAGGTGAGGATTTCTATGTGCAAAACAACTTTGGTTTGCTTGTGTAGATCCTGAGTCAACTTTATGGTTGATAGATTTCCATTTGGCTCTCAACCATGCCATCATATTGATTCACTATTAATATTATATTTCAGTGCAAATCATATCTTACATTCCATTGGTTGTAATGCAAAAGGGAATGTGCCATCAATTTTTAGGTCTCTTCTAAGAATATGTCAAAATTCCCTTTTACTTTCCATCAGCCTCCTCTATTCTGACATATAAGATTGTAAATACAAGAGATAACATTGTGTTCCTAGCAGATCACAACAATGGTGATTTCTCCCAACCTTACTATGTTGATGGTGACTTTCATACAACAAGGCATATGAGTTCTCACCCACCACAGGACAGTAATTTTTTTAATAACTTTGAACATTCCAATTAGTGCAAAAATTCATTTGCCATGTTGGACAGGCAATCTCCTTGCAATATAACTAGTAACTGCTTCCAACAGACATGGCACGATAGAATGAGGCGACCATATTCTTCTACATAGGAGTTAGAAACTAATATAGACCATGCTTCTTGTCGTGGGAACATAGACCAGTTTCCTAACAATTCACAAGAGCAGTTTCACCGTGTAAGTGATATGCAAGGTAATCCGCAGGGCTCATCTAATCCACATAACATCAACATGGAGAGTTTTTCTCAACTTGCAGGCAATACGCAGGGTCTGAGTAATCCACATGTTGAAAATACCAATCCATGGATGAAAGAAATATAAGTTAATATGTAGGAACCAATGGAAGCCACATGCCAAGCCCATCTGCAGGTTGCAAAAGTTAATCATTTGACTTTCACTTTGTGGCACTTATTCACACAAGGTGGAGTACTAATCAATATGATGGGATTGGAACTCAAAGGCTTCAAATAGAATTCTTGGGTAGAGAATCTAAATCCTACATAGATGGCTATCTTCCTTAGAAACAGTTGACCAATTTTTAAAAAATTCAAAATATCATGGATTTTTCTAAAAATTTCAACATTTGATCTTCATGATCTCCATAGTTTGTAGTCGAAAACAAAAAAAACTTTGGAAAAAAATCACCACATTTTCGTGAATCTGGAAAAAAAAAGAGTTTGAATTTATTTTATCTTCAGTGCATTTTATTGGAGATTAGCCCGTCCCATTTTATTATAAGTGTAAAATGGACATCTTTAAGTCTTTGGCTCTTATTTGGAAAAAAATTGAATGACCCTTGTTGAACTAATTTGTTAACACATACTTATTGTGATAATATAAATTTTAAAAATTGGGTAAATTCTTTAAATAATATATATTTTTTTATTTTGGTAAGTTTTAGTACATAATAGTTCTACATTGATAAAGGGAAATATCTTTATCTGGTTTGTAGTTATTATAGGAAAAAGTCAACTAGGTTGACCTAGTCTAGATAATATTGCTAGGTTGACCTATTCTAGGTAATATTGCCTCAAAATTTGTGAGTAGGTTGGAGCATGTGATAAGAAGTGGGGATAGAAATCACAACCTAAAAACATGAAATCTAAAAGTGAGTGCATAGGTCCTAGGTGGAAAATGAATTGTGTGATAGGATAAAAATTGAGAAATCATGCATGTCTAGGTTAGATCCAACCTTGAGCTTAAACAAGATTGAAGGAGGAAAAGGATCTATTTTTTAATGAAATATGCATTTAAATGCTATATGAGTTCCTACCAATAGGTTATAGATTTTTAATGTCATTTTAAATTTTTTTGGAAAGGTAAAAATCTGCAATCTGTCAATTTTGCTAGTTACATAATATCTATTATAAAACTAAAAATAAAATATATTTGATATGGATCCCCTAAAATTAGTTTCTCACAATTTTTTTTATGGAAACAATTATGATTGCTTTAATAGCTTTATGTTAAACTCAAATGTTATATCTAGAAACTTTGATCAATAAAAACAAATATCTAATCATAATGTTTATCTTCTCCTTGACTTTTGTATATGTGAGAGCTGTCCTAAAGCTATTTAAAACTATAAGACAAAAAGAGTTGTTTTCAGGAGTCCTACTTGTTAAGAAGAAAGGAAAAAGCTTCCAAAAAGTAGATCGTGAAAGATTCCAGTGCATTCTTTTAAGTCTCTAAAATCAAATTGTTTACAATAGTGATTATCTGTGCATTTTCACATCAAATATCAAAAAGCTTATACCACACATTCATCAATCTAATATTAAAATGCTTGTAGTAGACATTGATTTATTAGATCTCCAAAAAGCTCTTACCAGATAGAAATGGAGTCCACTTCGATTTCTAGATTTGTAAAATAAATGCTATGTTCCTAAAGTATCAAATCCTCTTACTAAAGATTAACTTATGCCTTATGAGAGTAATGCTAAGATGAGAAATATTATTATAAAATTTAACCATATAATTGTAATGTATATATTATATGTCTAGCAGTAGCACAATGAATTAATTCACCCACAAAATTTATGTTTAATTTTGAAATTATTATTATTCGCTAATGTATATATTTTCTATCTAATACAATGAAATGATTCGCCCAAAAAATTAATATTTTACCATGATTATTATTTTTTGTTCGCCAATGTATATTTTTTTTGTGGTTTTGAAATAACACAATTCGCCCAGATTTTATGCATTGTTTGAGAGACTACGAATGATTCACCAATGGAGATTATTATTTTTTCTTTGTAAACTATTTTTTTTTGCCACAAAAAATAAATTTTTTTGTTAGGTATTTTACACCTTTCGCCAAGTTTTTACACCTTTTCTAAAGGGGGGGTTTCTTAAAGTATACCTTGATGCCCTAAACCACCTCCACATGTATCAAAATCACCTTTAGCTTCAGTATCACAAAAAAGTCAAGCCACAGGAATTTTGAGATGGGTGACTTAGTTTTGCAGCTTAACATGAAGAATCTCTAGAACTGTGAAAAGAAAGGAAAATTTGAAGCTAATTGGCTTGGTTTGTTTATCATTACAGCCAAATATGGTTGTAGCATATATTAGATTGCCACTCCAGAGGGAGATCCAATCCCTGAGCCTGTAAATATCCAACATCTCAAGTGGTTCTATGCTTGAGTCTTGCAGTTCCTATACAATGTTGTTATAGTTTCAAAAAAAACCAAAAAAATCAGAAAAATCCAAAAAAATTCATAAAATGTTCCTGAAAAAAAGACTAAAAAGTAGAAAAGGTTCCTAAAAAAAGCATTTTGGTCCATTATCTATAAGGCTCATTTCACTTCACCCCATTCCACCATTTCATTTCCTTTTGTGCAAAAGTCCTATCTAACTTATGTTTTTCATGCATCCAATAAAAAGACCTCTTGTTTGTGAGGCTTCACTTCACTCACATTTTTCAAAAGACCTCTAGTACGCGAGGCATTTTCCCGTCGAGTGCTTGTTCAAATCTCATTACACTAAGCTTTTTCCACAACAGTGACTACAATAGGACTTAAACAAAATCACGTTCGAGATTTAATGATTCGAGAAACTTGTTCTTTTCACAACCCTTGCAAAAAAACAATTTGCAATAACCACCGTCAACAAAATACACTTTCATAGGATGAATCCTTCTTATACATGGCAGTATGACATTCACCTCTAGATTTTAAGGTTCTTTGCAAGAATTGTGGATTGAATGACTACTTGGTCATGAGGTCTCTTTTTGGTTGATTTCATTTTGTATGTCAGTGGAAGCCTTTTATGGTGTGCCGTAATATTCCATATTTTGGTGACACCTAAATCACTCTCACTAAATACATGTGTTGTTTATGGTATGATCTATTTTTGAGGCTTTACTACATATGTGTCAGTTTCAGGTTATGTTGATGCATTGCACAATGGGGGCAACGGGTTAGTACACTTTTCACCAAAGATCCGTACACTTTTCACCAAAGATCCCTAAAAAGACTTTGGGTGTACCTAGACCTCTCTAGGACGTATATGACATTTGTTCCATCATGACTATGCAAACTACACCTATTGTTCTAAAGTTTCTAGTCCACACAAAGGAGCCTTTTCATTTATGCTTCTATAGCATATCATGCATAAACTCTTTTGCAAAATCAAACTAAGGTGTGCTCTTTCATATAAACACAACTGAATCCCTTGGTATCATGTAGTTAGGGTTCATGTAGTATAGGGTTTCATTGATCCCTACTTGAGACAAGGGTCCAGTTTATTCCCTCCCTCTTATGCTACACTAGTTGGTTCTTACAAGTGAGGAGTTTTGACACATGTCCATTCATTAGGTTCATTCATGTTACATTTTCATATTAGGTTCGATCATTTCACTTTGCATTCATTAGTTACTGACATTTTAGGATACATTCATTATTCATTAGACATTTTCTTCATTATTACATTGCATTATTAGTTCATTTCATTAATTCACTACATGCATCCATTCTAAAACATCACATCTAGTGGCATATGCATCATAAAAAAATCTCATAATATATATAGTACATCCATACATATAAAAATAACACAATGCATTCATCTCATAGTTTCCAGTAAACCTACATCATACATACATTATGCATGATATATACATCATAGACAACATCACATCACACACATCCTACATCGCAAATGTTAGTATCTACATCATAGATATCATATGCATTAACCATAATCATACATGTACACATAGGCCCATCGAATCATGTCATATATATATCAAAGAATAATTGTCTGTATAGTCCATATACAAAAGACTCATGTAGTATCATTGTGTACACATGCATCATCAAAAACTTGCTGCATCTGCACCTTTGTCAAAACTGCCCACTATACAAAATTAGGAAGCTAGCTGTGAGGGCCCAACCCCCCCTATACCCCCATCTTGTGGATGTCAGCACTGTTCCATAGATTGCTCTAATCTTTCCTTACCTCTGGTAGTCCATGAGCTCAAGGCTGCCTAGAAATCTGGTGGCTACTAGTTGACAGACACGTCATCATGATATAAGGACCTGTAATAGGCTACCTCTCGCATTGCTCATGTCTCTTCTTGATGAGCTACCATCACCTCCTACATGACACCCATGGCTACCCCAGCTACACTACCTGCCTGGCTATATCCTGCTATTGTCGATACTCATCTAGCTGTACTTGATGGGTGTCCCACTTTGCTCGTAGTGTCGCCACCTCTTGTTAAAGTGCCTCTATCTCTATATGGTCCTCAATATCCTCCTCCATTTGAAAATTGACAAACTCACCAGCATTGATCCGTGCCTATAAGGCTGCCAAAACCTCTTGTGCATTGTCTACCCTAGCCCTCTGCACCTGCACCTCTGCTTGTAGTGCTACCAAGGCCTGTTGTGCACTATCTACCCATGCCTGCTCTACTTGTGTCTCACCCTGGAGTCGAGAAACCTCCATTTGGAGATTATCCCACTTTGCCCTCACCATGTCTGCATCCTCTGGCCTTGATGGACCTTGTACCTATGGCCCTGGCAACACCTGTACTTGTGGCCCCTGTGGTGGCCCCTATGCTGGTGCCCTCCTCGCATGGGATCTATGCCCCCGTGGTCCCTCTTGCATCCCTTATGCTAGCAATGGCATCATCATTGCTTTCCCCCCATCTCCTGCATTATCACCCTCTCTCTGAGCCTGCTCTGTCGGTGGTGTTGCTCCAGACACTATCAATCTGATAGGCTGATGTGTTGCCCACCACTATGTGTAAGCTGGTGTCATACCTGCTTCCCTTGTATCCTGCCCATGAACCTAGGGCAATGGCTACATGGATCACCAAGAAATTTGTGCCAATCGCAGGTTGGTCCCATGACCCCATAACCTATCATACTCTCATGACACCACAGGGTATAGAAACTTGTTAGGAACTGCATCCTGCACTTTGTTGAACTATCTCCACACCCTAGATGACATATATGTCATAATGACATGCATGGACCTCCCGATGAGCCAATAGTTTGTCTGCGTATACAAGAGATACCTCTGATTCTCTGAGTCATCCTCTTCACCTACTACCAACACACTGCCCCATTTCTCTACACCATCATATGGCATCCACTCAAACATGTTGATCTTGTCTAGGCACCTATGCTAAAATCCCATTGACTCTATGGATGTATACTGAATGGGTGGCCTATATCT
The DNA here is from genome assembly GCA_028749045.1 of Cupressus sempervirens. Classification (NCBI taxonomy): domain Eukaryota; kingdom Viridiplantae; phylum Streptophyta; class Pinopsida; order Cupressales; family Cupressaceae; genus Cupressus; species Cupressus sempervirens. The sequence goes on along the minus strand of CM053787.1, from coordinate 363,392,641 downwards.
ACATCTAAAAGGCTCCCTGGGCTGTCTGGTCTCTCATCTAGTGATGGGCCATGTGACACCTATGTGCTCCCAGGACCATACCATCAACAGTGTCAACCCTGGCCCCATAATCCTTTGTGCTATGTAAGCACACATGTGTAAATCATGGTATAGCTTTGCCAGAATGGTCTGGCCCCAACAGTACATTGCACTGTCATCTTGTAATAAGGTGCTTAGCACCTGTGTCCATCCAATAGGGAAACCATGCCTAGCATGGTCTGGCACCATCCTCCAGATAAGTGATGCAAGGTACATAGCCAATCGAGGCAATCTCTACTCCAGTGCCTCCCTCCATGTGAGCCAAGATTTCTGAATAGGAAGTCTTTGTCGGCGCTACCTGAAGCACTCTCATAGAAAGGGATCTGCACCCTCTAGCATGTACTAGGGATACATCCCATGAATGGGCACTCATAATATCCTCCACATATCCAAAAGAGTGACTGTCGCCTCTCTAGTAGGCTGATGAAAATTGGATGTAGGCATATGCCATTACTCGATCAGTGCTGAAAATTGTGCCGAATGAGCTTGTAGATCGGGCTACTTGTGTACATGCTCTAGTCCATATAGGCACACATGTTCCCACTCCACCTTTGTCAATATCTCCTCTAGAACCATGGTCAGAGGATAGTGCTCCCTTAACTAGAATACTACTGTCTCCTCCTGCAGCATAGACATGCAGATGGTTAGTCTCATTTATCTTATGTTGTCCTCGATATGGGGCATCCTCCCCTGTTCTTTGTTGATTTGTGCCAATCGGTAAAGATGCTAATCGATGCAGACACTGATTTGTGTAGATGTTGATCGACATAGACAATGATTAGCACAGACGATAGTTAGTAGAGATGTCATTTTGGCATCTCCGACGGCTACGCAGACGCTAGTTTCCCACCAGTGGTTGCTAGTTTGAAGAGATAGTGACATGCTGACCATTATCTCTACTTCCCTTTTTTACCCCTTTGTCATTTGCGTAGATGACAAGATGTATCTTGTCATCTTCACAGAGCTCCCATCCCCCTTTTATCATCTGTACAGACGAGAGGATAGATCTTATCGTCTCTGCAGATGTCGCGGTCTTTGTTTTGTTGTCTATGTAGATGACAAGGTGGAGGCTATTGTCTCTGCCCCGACTGCATTTTTGCCCTATTTAAGGTGCAATAAATTCTCTCTAAGCTACCAAAATGAAAAATTGACAAGGTCAGTTAGTCGACTCACTGGTGGGCCCATCTCTACTGGTCTTTGCTGCTCTCAGATGCACTCGCTAAGCTGTAATCTCTCGATGGGGTCCATCTTTTGCTCTGGTCTCTACTCTCTAGGTGTGCAAATAACCCTTCCTTGAGCCCCTTGGAGGCTTATATAGGCCCTCCAAGACTCCTTTTTGAACCCGTGTCCCTTTCAAGCTGCGTCAGTCCCTTGTTTTCCCCACAAGTCATGTAATGTCTTCATTTATTCCCTTTTCTTCTCATTTCCTTTCTTCTAAAGACCTTTTCGCGAAAATTGCCCAAAATTTATTTTTTGCGCAATTTTCATGAAGGGGTACCCTCCTCCTCTATCATCGCCCCTAGGACTCCTATCCTTTCTGGGGCAAGCTATATTTTCTTTTATTTGATATAATGTCATCTTGACATCACATCAAAGAGGGGCAAAGTGTAGACACTTAAAATCATCCCAAACACTATGTTAATTTATTTAATATTTCCCTTGACATTATAATTAATTAATTATTAATTAATTATATTAATCATATTCTTCTACTTATTTAATTAAATTTATTTAATTAATTATATTCACTTTTCTAAGGTGTTTAAATTTAATTTAAATACTTCAATCTCTAATGTATTAAATTTATTTAATGCACAATTCTCCATAAATCCCCTTGTTAAATAAATTCTATTTATTTAATTCCCTCCATCTCCATTAAATTCTCTAGGCTTATGTTTAAATTAAATTTTATTTAATTTAATCTTAAACTTATCCTAAAAACCTAGTCTACAACTATCACTTTCATCCTTCTAAGCCTATCCACTACTTAATCCCAATTAATTACCCTAAACACCTTACTAAACCCCCTTTTAATCCTAAGTGTGTGCTCACACATGTGTGAGGAGCCCTCACACTTTCCACACCCCTTATGCCTTCCACACCTCTTACACCTTTGTCCCCCACTCCTTTCTTCAAGTTTGCTCACACATGTGTGAGCAAACTTTGAATGTTGACCACTTGCATGACTTGCTTACATGTCTCCCTTGTTGCACCTATGTGGATACCACATAGATGCCACCTCACCAAGGCCTCTCTCAAGCCTATAAATAGAGCCATTTTCTCAAGCATTTTCCATCTCCCTCATATGCATTGTTATCATGCTAGTTTGTTACTAGAGCTCTTAGTAATTTTTATAGTTGCATTGTTACTAACTCTTTGTAGTTGATAGATTTCATTTCATCTTGCATTGTTAGATTAGTTTGTTTATTGCATTCCACATCCATATCCTTTGAATGCTCTCAACATGGTTGCTTCCATAGCCACTATTTGAAGTATTCCTCACTCATTTAGCATAGTTTCATTCTCATGTTTGCAATTCTTATCAAGGGATTCACCATAGTTGTGTTTTGGGTGAGCACATTAACATCCCTCCAATCTAAAACACATCAACATGGCCTCTCATGGGTGACTTTGTTGAGCTATTTGAGGTTGCATGAGGACTTGGTCTTTTGGTTGCGCTGAGTTGCAAAACTCAAGCAAGTGTTAGTTATGCTTCATTTTATTTTGAATACTTGATAGATTCTATTGTAGCTAACATTTGATTATTTTCTCTTGCTTCCAATAGGTAGGTTTTCTTGCATACACCACCTTTAGCTCCTTAGAAAATCTGTACATTTTATAAGTATCATATCCTTTTGTCTCACATCTTGCATCCACTATCATATTGCCTATACATCATACGTCTAGGTTATAGTGTTATTTCATGCCACCAACCACACATCTCATTAAAAAGGAAGGAAAAAAACTTCTCCATATCCCCTCAACTCAAGAACTAGTGCATGTCTCAATCCCAAGAAAACAACAAACATTCAAGACCCAACATCTCAAGATCTAGAACCCAACACTGAAAACATCATGACTTCACAATGCATAGTTTTTTCCATAGAGAAATTTTTGGGTTGCCCTAGGAATGCATCATTTAGTGTCATCATTAAAAAGAGAAAATATACCATCAAGGCACATTTTCAAAGAGAAGATATTGGAGAGTTCGAGTTTGGGTGAATGCCACCATCCAACACTATCACAAATCCAACTCCATATTCCAATGATGTTGAGATTCTTGTTGACCATGATTCATATGTTGAAAGCCTTAGAAATCTTGCTCCACACATCTTCCAAACTCCAAACATTCCTCCAAATTATCCCATTATGCCTCCATGCATATCCACCAATACTCCTTATCCTACCTTTGACAAGAGAAATCCATTTTTGCTTTTATCTACATCTCCTTCCTACATCGCAACCAAATATCCCCCACATACATCATTTATGTCTCTATCTTCCTCCACATTCATATTCCAATCTCCACCTTTCCATAGCAATGATACTAGCTACATCTCTAGTCCAAATCCACCACCTTCATATCCTCCAACCCATTTTCCAAATCATGAGCTCAATCATAGTTATGCAATACGCCAATCTAACTCGCCTACTTTTTCCAATCCAATTCCATCTATTCTATCCTTCATAAATTCTCCACTTCATATTAGTCTACCATATTCAATTTCATCCTATGCCACTCCAAACCCCCTTCTAGAAATAAGCTACACCCCTCAATTCACTTCATATTCCATACCCTAATCTATCACACCTCCTCTAGTGGAAAGAAAATTCTCATCACCAATAACCTAGTAATGTCTCCTCATAAAGGTAGCCAAACCATTCCACTATCACAATGAAAAAAAATGAGGGCAACCCCTTATGTGCATTATTGAGCCATATCATCTCACACATCCATTTCTAAACCTGCACTCATTCAACCAAGTGTAAAAAATTCCACCCCACATTTATATAGCTTTCTACCATCTAATTGTATCAATCCTCCACCTAAAAATATAATACCTAAGTCTCCAAGGAATCTAATAAAAAATACATCTCCTAAGTTTGATGGATCATGTCATCTAATTCCATCATGTAATGTTGTTATTGATAAAACATTTCCATCTCCCACACCTCTACCATCTCCCCCAACTATCATCTCCCTTTCATACACCATACCTATAGATCCCCTTACATCTCCTTCCATCATTGAAACCCTCCCATTCATCAAATCCCTTTGATTCCCATCCACATCTCCTCCTCCTAGAATTATCCAAAACCCATCTAATGAAACTCATAAGTCTATTCTTCATCTTCCCATTCCCATTGAAAAAATCCCATTCATCCATTTGAAGATTTCACCAATACACATCCTATCACACCATTCACTCCCAACCAATCCTATCAAGATCTTGTCCAAAAGCATGTTGAAATGTCTATTGGCATAAATTACAATCCTACAATTCTACCTACTTTGTCTCAAGATCCTTCCATCCCAATTATTCCCCTATATGATCTCCACTCCATCTAAAGAGAAGTCATCATCTCCTCCATATCAAGATCCTACCCTTTCATCTTCCACTTCACTTCAACATCCTATTGTTTTATTCATCCCTCCAAGGCAAGATCCATTTCTATCAACCCATTCAAATAAAGATAATCAAGCCCCATCCCCTTTTCTTCATGATCCTACCTCTCTTGTAATCCATGGTAATACATCTATAGAAGAATAAATAATTATCTTTGTTAGATGTAGGGAATACTATGAGGGAGAGAGGGGTGGGGGTTGAATTAGTATTCTATAAACTTTAGCCTAAAACTGGATATTATTAATTTCCTTATAACTTGCATATGAAATGCAACTAATTATACTAAATAGTAAAAATAACCATGCAATAAGAGAACTCATAAAACCATAATTTGTTAACTAGGGAAACCCTAGCCAAGGGAAAACCCTAGTGGGGATGGTATCCACAAAGTGATCCACTAATCAAAAGTATATGGTTAAAGATATTGTCCATATTAGGAGTATATTACATGCATATAGTATCTTGGTCCTTGCTAGAGGACTTAGGCCTTGTTAGAAGCCTCAACCCTATTAGGAGTTGTTTTTGATTAAGAAAAATAGGTTTTACAGGGATCCTAAAACCTGAGAGGTTTTACATAATATCTAAAATAATAATTTTAAATAAAGTCCAGACCCTATACAACTACCTATAAAAAGCCATAACAAAAGACAGGCCTGTGACCAAGAGACAAAAGCCAAAAACTCTAAACTAAAGATAGTATGAAGAAAAAAATAAGATCTCTAGAAATTATTTCTTACTATCTGGATCTTGCAGATTTTCTACTTCCTCGTTGGCACTTTGGATCTCCACGCCCACACATTCCTAGTTCAGATCATTAGTTCATTCCACCTAGCCCCTGGTCTCTTTCATTTCTCCCTCAGTCTGCTTGAGGTTCGAGCTGGCCTTTTCTTCCTTATCCCCAATGATTCCTGCATTTTTCAGCGATTTACCTAGACTATTGATGTTCTCATTCAAAATTTTTCAAATTTTTTAGGGTAGCAATCACTTGATTAGCTAGGTTTTGGTTTGAAATCTCCATCTTTTGCACCCTTTTATCAACCTTTGAGAGGTGATCCTCCTGGCTGACAAAATGACCCTAGTCATTGCTCATCTTGTGGCCTTCCTCCTGGCTCCTTTTCTCGTTGAGCACCTCAATCTCATGGGACAACCACTTGATAGAGTGCAAATCATCTATCATGCTATTTTTGGAATTATTAAGTAGATTGAACCCCGATTCTCTTGCATTATCTAAAATTGCAACCAGAGCAGGATCTATGAGTTCATCAAAATGAGCTTTTCCTTCTATGTCTTCCATGACTTGCATGTTCACTTTCTCCCTAACAATCCCCATCTTCATCATTTGAGTGTTGAAGTTTCTCCATGACCTCCTTCTATCTTTCATAATTATCTCTCCACTATCTTCAACCATAGTTTCCTTAGTCTTCTGAGATGGAGAGGTAGAAGGGAAGGGTTCCAAAGCCTCAGGGGTCTGATCTTTTCTCTTTTCTAGCTGCAACTCCTCCTTGGCCTTTCTCTTTTTCGGGTTCCTTGAAAGAATAGAAATATCGTCCCCCATCTTCTCACTATCTTCCCCCTTCTTCTCTTCCTTCAACTCCATCTCCTCTTCCTTCTATTTCACTAGATTGGGGGTTAAACCCCGAGGACTCTTTCTGCTAGGAATAGTGCTGGTTAGAGGAGGAATTTTCTCCCCTCCCTTAGGCTTCTTGCCTTTTGAGGAGGTGTTATCCTCATCTTTCAAGCTTAGACTTTGAACTTCCTCAAAACTAGAATAGTTTGAGCTCCAAGTGGCCTCTGAATCATCCCCAGAGTGGCCTAAATGTTTCCCCCTTGTTTGAGTCTTAAGATATTCATAGACCAACATGAGAAAACCCTCATGTAGGGCTAGGTTTACAGTAGGTTTCTTCTTAAAACCCTCAATGCCCTTACTCATCGAAGTAAATAGATAAAAAGGAAAGGAAATTTTTGTGCCATGCCTAAAATGATTTAATAGAACAAAGTGGTGTGTTATGACCCTGTCGAATCTAGTGTCCAAAGAAATATATTCAATAACTACCCTTAAAATATACCTCCACAACTTTTTTATCAACTCCATTTCGTAGTATGTCTCAACCTTCACTAGCTACTTCCTTTCTTTCTCATTCTTCACAAAGTCTTTAACTGCATTAGCGAACATTTTCTTATCCTTGTAAAAATTTATCCCCTCCATGGCTATCTTTGTGATCTGAGCTATCATTTCCACATTGATTTGATGAGAAACCCCATCAATTTTTACACACCTGTCCTTCCAGGTATTCACCATGAGCTTGGTGATCTCCTTATCAAAGTTGTGGAGTTTCTCAATGTACCTCACTATACCACCCTTCTCTAGCTTGTTCCAGACCTTCATTCTTTTCCTCCATTTTTTTGCCTCCTTGGTTGGCTCCTTCTTGCTCCTCTCACTCACAGACTTCAACTTTCTGCTAATTTCATATCCCTAAATCTTTCTTACCTTTGGAGATTTTAATGGGGATAGGCAAAGTGACCCATAAAACATGCCACAAGTATACAAAATGATGGAGAGTTATTACCTTCCCATGATTTTAATTAACATCTTGTCTTACTTGTGTTGTTACATATACTTCCATAATTAATGTAAGATTGCCTTCGTACTTCCCTAGATACATTTTGGCATTATAATATCTTTCACAACCATCAAAAAGATATCTCCATTGTGCCACATCATCACTATGTTTTTGACTACTGCTTCATTCGCAAACCAGTCCATGGCTGAGTTGGCCTCTCTATACACATGGTTGATGTGGACCCTTTTGAATTTGCCCAAGTTTGATCAAATCTCCTCCACCATGTTTGCAATAGTCTAGGAGGGCTTAGAGAAACCTTTTAAACAATTTATTATATTCAAAGAGTCTCCCTCCAACCAAAGGTTCTCAATTTAGGTAGCCAAAGCTAGTTTAACAATATGACAGGCCAAACTGGCCTCCATGAAGTGATTCGTCTGAATCACTAAGGGATAAGAAAAAGTCAAAACTCCCTTTCCATGACCATTTCTAATAATTCCTCCATAGCAGGCGAGGTCATGATTCCCTTTGGCTACCCCATCAAAATTGGCTTTATGCCATTCTTCAGGAGGAAAAAGCCACATAGCTTCCTGTCTTTTCCTCTCCTTGTCCTTTTTCTTTTCTATGCTATTTCCTCCTTCTTCAATGTCTCCTCCCTTTCTAATGGCAAAGTTCTCCTTCAAAGTGGTAACAATTTTATCTATGATAACAAAAGTAGGGGCTTCCCTATCTTTAAAAATATTATTGTTCCTCTCTTTCCATATTCCCCAGCAAAAATGTGGAAGGGACTAGGAGCATATTACCTGAGTCTTCATTCCATTGTACATGCTACTCCATTGTCCAAATAATTCTTGGATGCTAGCTGGCCTACACCAACTAACTCCATAGCCCCTGGTCATAAGATCCCATACCTCTGAGGAGTAGGGGAAATGAATAAAAAGGTGTTTGATTGACCCCAAATCATTCTTGCAAAGGCTGCACCTATTTGGGATAATCTGACCCCTCTTAATTAGGTTATCCAAGGTGAGAATTTTTTCTTAAAGAAGTAGCAAGAAGAATATATTGATTTTTAGAGTGAGGCCAGTCATCCAAGCCTTTTCCCAAATAGGTTTCTCCATCCTATTCCACAAAGAGAAATAGACTGATGCAATCGAATATAACCCATTGGAATTGCCTCCCCATATAATTTCAATTCTCTTGTTATTAAGGATCATGTCATTCAAGATAGTCATCAGTGGTTTAAGATCCTAGCAGACTAGGGATAGGTCTTTCCATCCTTGATTAGCTCTGTAATCACTAACGTTCAGGCCAAATCTTCTTACACATAAATCAGCCCATCTCTCATAGTTAGGGTGATCTATAAGGGGTCCCTGAATTAACCAGTTATCCTGCTAGAATAAGATACTTTCCCCATTGCCTACTTTCCACTTTGCCCTTGATTTAGCCAAAGGTTTTTCCTTAAGGATCCCATTCTAGATAAAAGATCCATGTGGAAGATCAGCTTCACTAAATATGAAACTAAGGGAATGCCTTCTCAAATATTTTTCTACCATGATATCCTGCCATTCTCCAAAATTTGAAAAATGTGCCAAATCTGCTTTGCTAGCAGAGCATTGTTGAGGTGTCTGATTTTTCTAATGCCCAGACCACCATAAATTTTAGGCAAGAAAAAATTGTCCCATGCCACTAAATGATATCTCTTGTTTTCTTCAACCCCTGTCCACAAAAAGTCCCTCTGGATTTTCTCCATTCTATCAACATGTTTAACCAAAATCCTGAAAAGGCTGAGGGCATAAGTTGGGAGATTTTGAAGAGTTGATTTCACCAAACTAAATTTACCTACTTGAATAAGGGTAGCTCCTTTCCATCCTACCAACTTCTTGTTAGATCTATCAATAATCCCATTCTAGAAAGATTTCAGTAGTTTTGACCCCAGTGGCATTCCAAGGTAGCTAGTTGGAAGAGACCCCACACCACAGCCTAGGATGTGAGCTATCTTTCATTATCTCTCAATTGGGGTGTTTACAAAAAAGATCAAGCTTTTTTCCCAGTTTATATCCTATCTTGAACCCCTCATGTAAGTATCTAACAAACATTTTAACACCTTAGCCTCTTGAACCGTGGCTTCCCCACCCAAAATTGTGTCATCCACAAATTGTTGATTGGTGAAAGTAATTTGTTTGGATGATGGCTTAATACCATGTAGACTCCGATCCTATCTTTTCCTCAGGATTAACCTCCCAATACACTTTTCCATAATAATGAATAGAATAGGGGATAAGGGATGACCTTTTCTAAGCCCTCTCAAGGGGAAAAAGAAGTTTGAGGGAGCTGCATTGATTAAAATAGCTAGAGAGGGGGTGGAAACAAGTTGAAGAATTAATTTACAAACCTAGGTATCAAATCCAAAAGCTTGGAGAATAGCTTTCAAGAAGTCCCAGTCCACCTTGTCATAGGCTTTAGATAGGTCCAACTTGAGCAAGAATCGTCCCATCTTCCCAGCTTCCAAAGAGTGAATCACTTCATGAACCATCATTATTGAGTCTAGAATCTATTTCCCTGGGACAAAGCCAATTTGTGTGGAAAAATAATCAAATGGAGAACACTAAGAATTCTAGTGGTCAAAACTTTTGAAAAGATTTTTTAGAAAGAATTGCATAAGCTTATGGGTCTAAACTTATCCATCGAATCAGCCCTTGGGGTTTTTGGGATTAACACCAAAAAAGTAGCATTAAGTTCCTTCAAAAGGTTCCTGGCCCCAAAAAAATTTTGCATTGCCTTCGCCACATCCCCTTTGACCACCTCCCAATATTTCTAGAAGAAGAAAGTTGGGAAACCATCTGGCCCTGAAGCTTTGTCATCAAGGAGAGATAGCAAAGTTTGGAAAGTTTCATGCGAAGAGGGAGTACCCTTCAACATAGAATTATGATGTTCCTATAGCAGAGTGGGGATTAGAGTCAAAATATCCTCTTGATCTTTTAGAGAAAGTGAAGAGAAGAAATGCACTACTTTATCTACAATCTCATTTTCCTTTGTCAAAGAGGTTTGGCCCCTCTTTATACTTGAAATCCTATTGTGTGCACTATGTCTTAAGGTGGAGAGATGGAAAAACCTGATATTTTGATCCCCCTCTTTGAACCAATTGACTCTAGATATTTTCTTCCAAAAGTACTCTTCCCTACTAATGATATTGTGGAGGTTAGATAGGATAGACCTTTCTTCGCTCCTAATCTGATTGTTGTATCCTTCCTGTTGTATCCTTTTTTGGACTTTTCAGAGCTGGTATGTCTTCTAATCCTTCTCCTAAAAGATATGCCCAAAATCCATCTTGTTCTAGACTTTGATGTTTCTTTTCACATTTTTCAATTTTTGAGCTATCCTAAACATTGTTATACCTTCCACGTCTTCTCAAAATAGAAAGGGAAATTTTGTTTAACCATTAGAGAACTGAAAGAAAGCAAGATGTGTGAGTAATCCAACCCAACTTTGGGAAGAAGAGAAATTTTGTACATGTGGGTTTGCATCTAGTTTGGGGAGATGAGGGCTCTGTCTAGACAAACTTGGATGCAATCCCTACTAGTTTTCATGTTTGACCAAGTGAATCATCCCCCCAAAAGATCAACATCCATAAAGGTTAGATTATTAATAAAATTAGAGAAGTGTAATTTTCTTTCTTGATCCAGGGCCAGCCCCCCTAATTTTTCTTCATCTAAAAGGGGGGTGTTGAAATCCCCCATAATAACACCTTTATTTATGTTACTGTTGTGAATTGCATCAGGAATCTTGGCCCAAAAAACCCTTCTTTGCTTTTTATTATTAGGAGCATACACATTTAAAATAAACCAAGAGTCACCACTATGTACATGAGAAACCTTACAAAGGAGAGCACTACCTTCATTACAAACAATGGAGATCTAGAAATCCTTTTTATTGTAAAGTGTTAGAACCCCACCTACACCTCTTTTCGAATCTATAGCTTCACTACTCATATTGCAACTAAAAGATAATTTTAGTACCATTTCTTTTCTCATGTTTGTTTCTTGAATCAGTGAAAAAATAAGGTCTTTGATCTCTAATCATATTCTAGATTATCTCTTGTTTGTGGGCACCATTTAGGCCCCTTATGTTGCAAGATATGATCTTCATTTCTTTTTTGTAGAACATTCCTTGATGGTTCTCTAGCTCTCATCTACCAAGTTCTGTTTGGCCTCATCTTGCAATGCCTGACTCAAACTCTTTCTTCTTGGAGACTTTGGTTTTAACCCAACATCTACTTTGATCTTGCTTCTAGTCATCACTGGGGACAATGAAAGATGATCTCAATTTTGATTTTTCTTCTTTTTAACCATACTTCCCTTACCTTTGTTATATTTAGAGCAACTATTAATCCATTCTGCAATTTTGAGATCTGATCTGGGGAAGAGTTATTGATTAGGTCTAATAACTTCTTCCTCAGGGCATTGGAAGCTGGTGGGTTTGATAGAGAAGCCAAAGGGGGTTCCAAAGGAAGCCTTTGATTCTGAACCTCATATTCCTTCTCCTACCCTACATGGATTGCCTCTTTTCCTTTGTTTCCTTCATTAAGTTTGTGATCAAAGTCCATTGGGAATCCACCTGGTTCTCTGGTAGGGGACAAAGATTCTTTTACCAACTTGATCTCCTCTTGGGGGTCCCCCAGTGTACTGACCTCTTGCTCTTTATCATTCAATGAATCCTTACTTGCCTTTTCTATGGCTTGGGTCTCAATGTCATGGTCCTTATTTTTTGACACCTTTGATCCTTTTCCTCCTTCATTGCTCCGATCTCCTTCTTGGTTGAGGACATTGTTTTTTTCCTCGGTCCAATCTTGGTTCTCTAATGTATTGGTCATTTTCTATTTCCAAACCATTTTCTTACACTTTAATAAAGTACCTATTGTCTTACTATTTAACCTTTTGCCTTAGCTTTGGGACATTTATTTTCCTTATGCCTTGATCTAAAGCAGAGGAAACATGCAAAAGGAATAGACTCATAAATCAATTTTTGAACATGCACTCCCAATTTTGAGTGGAACGTCACTATTTTTGGCATATCCATGCCTTCCCTTACCCCTATGTAGATAAAAGTGTAGGTAAGATTTATTTTTGAGGCTGTAATCAGACCTATTAACAGGAGCTCCCCGAAGGAGCCGGCTACCCCCACAAAACATCTTCATTCCAGAATTCTAAGGGGAGCTCTAGAAGCCTTACCTAGACAAGAAAGAGTCATTCAGATTCATCTTAGAGGACCACTTCTAAAGAACCAAAGTGGAATGACCTACAACCCATGGCCCCTCACACAAAATGTTTAAGAGGTCTTCCATACAAGACAAATCAAAAGATAGAAAGCCCTTAGCCATTACCGTGATAGAGACTTGACCTTTGAGGGCCCATTTCTTCTTAATGAAAGATCTCACAATATCTATATTTGGCCTTGGACCTAAGACTTTACCAACCAAAGTTGAAGCCATTGATACAATGCTATGATCCACAAGCTCATCCAGAATAGCAATGGCACAAGAACCCTTCTCCACCTCAGGGAGAATCTTTATAGGAGGGAAGGAGGACTTACTTATTGGCTTGACCTTGAAAAGTGATGACCATTTAGCAGAGCTAGGTAGACCCACCTTGGGAACTAATGGAATCTTGTATGACCCCTTGGGTGGAGCATTTGGGTCCCCATCATCTTTCTCTACCTAGTCTCCTGTGCCTAAAGATCCCTGACCATCCTCCTTCTATGACTTGTGCCCCAAGCTAGGGGTCCAATTCTGACATTCTAGAGAAATCCCACCCTGTTCAGAGGTGAAATTTTGAAAATCATTTTCCCCTTCCTTACCAACGCTCGCCATCTCCATCGAGGGAATAAAAAAAACCCTGTTAGGAGTTGTTATACAAATACAAAATGAATGAAAGAAGATCCCACTGACCAAACATGCTATATACAATGTAATTCCTTGATACAAAAAGACAGATACAAAAACCTCTTGCTTGCTACTAATATCTTCAATATATAATATAAATTTTGTTTCTCTTCACAAAAATCACAATCCTTTAATCATACATTAGAACTCACATCATATAAAGTTCACATAGTCTTCCTTGGAAGCACACTTAACTTCACATTTACAAACTTTCCTTTATACCTTTATAATTCTCAAAATACTGTCCAATTGACTTTCAAGCTTTCACACACTTGAAAAAAAAATTATTACAACTTTTTGTCTTAGGGTCAACATCTAGGATCTCATCCCTAATTAATTAAATAGTTGTTTTGTAAACAAAATAATTCCTTAATCTATAATTACCTATTTCCTGTCATACTCTATTCCTATTTGCATACTACTACAACTGGTAAAGCTATTATATCACCTTCCATACTGACTTGCACACTTGAACATGTCATCCTAACACCTTGTTTAGTCTATACCTAACTACACATCTGCCCATAATGCCTCGGTCAACTGCACATATCAAAATTGTATCTGCTCTGCCAGATAAACTAATTCATAATTAAATTATTTTCTAAATATAAGTATTGTACCTTCATCTTCACATTATGTTCTCTTTACACAACATATATGTTATCATAAATCACAAATACAACTCATATGCTTAGACAAATTACCAAAAATATCCTCTTTGGAATTAATGGAAATATATGGGAAAATTAGGTTTGATATAGCAATGTGATGATGGAGAGAGGGAGAGGGAGAGGTTGGGGGAGCAGACGAGAAGCATCTATTCAAAATTCAAACCTAGTTTCGAGTAGGAGGCCTTAGGGAGAAGGATTTAGGAAACCAGGTATGAAGGAGGGCTTTTAGGCAGAGTGTGGAGAGGCAAAAAATGGGGATGGGGACCCATGTGTTGATGGTGAAATCCAAATCAAGCCAAAAATACAACCCAATGTGGTTAGGCCAAGGAATCTTCCAGTGAAATGGGCCTCGCTCGTTGGTATCAAACCATCCAGTAAGTCATCTTTCCCTCTGGTTAAGATTGTATCAAGCCTAGAAAAGGGACTGTGCATGATTGTTATTCCAAAAAAATTAGTTGATCATAGCATAGCTTCGATGGCATCCATGTTGGTAGGAAATTTTATCGGTCAGAGACCAAACATTGATGTGGTGCATTCCTTCACCTTGAAGAAATGGCATCTAAAAGGTCAGGTCAACATTACTGCAATGGCTAAGGAATTTCTCTCTTTTGACTTTACCTATAATAAGGACATGGCTAATATTCTGTGTGAAGGGCCCTGGAGTATAGGACTGGCAACTCTAGTCTTGCAGAAATGGACTTCTAAACTAGACCTAAATGAATCTTTTTTTTAGCAAGCTCCAGTATGGGTTAGACTCCCTGAGCTGCCCTTGGAATTTTGGAATGAGGATGTTTTTATGGGTGTGGCTAGTTCCTTTGGAGAACTATTATCTATTGATCTTATTATTACATCTAAGAGAAGACTTACCTATGTGAGGATATGTATAGGAGTAAGGGAAGGGGATGATATGCTGGAAGTGGTGTGCTTTGAATCTAAGCTTGGCACTCACATATAGTAGTTAGACTATGAGAGCGTACCTTTTGGTTACTTTCATTGTTTTAAGACTAGAAATAAGGCTTTTCAATGCTCAAAAGAGAAGATGGACAAGAAAAAGAAGCCTCTCCCTTCCTCTTATCTCAATAGGGACAAGAAAATTTGGAAGAGGAAGACCACCAACATAGGCCACAAGGCTGATCCTATTATGGTTGGTCAAAAGGCTGGAGAAGTTAAGAAGGATGTTACACATGAGCCAGCATCTTCTGCTGCAATAGCTCAAACCAAAGATAAGAAGGATATTGAAGAGCATGCCTAGAAAACTTCAAATCATGAAGTATCTGTAGATCTAAAGGAAAAGCTAGAGGCAAATTCACTAGAAGGAAACCAAGTTGACTTTCATGAGTCAGAAGACTCTCGAATTGTGGAAGGGGAAGCATATTTGCAATAGGTAAAGCCTGTGGTTGAAGATTGCAAGGGAGCTCCTTAGCAAATTATGAAGGAAGCAGATTTGGAAGGGTTCCTTGAGTTGGAAGGGAGAAATATTTTGGCTGCTAAAGATGAAGAAAAGGATGGAGTCAATAAGGATATAATTATCTATCAAGGCCCAAAGGATAATTTTGTATCCTCTAGAGCAAGAGTTGAAAGCATTGTGGAGAATGAGAAAGAAGTTTTGGTGAGGGTGCTTGATGATTGGGAGGATCCTCCTAGAACTCCAAAGAAAGCTCAAATAGTATCTAGGTCTTTGTAAACTATTTTGGAAAGAGAAGCTTTTCTTTCCCCTAAGCCTAGGAAGAAAAATCTTAGAGAACCTTCTTTGGCCTCTTCGATGGAGACAAGAAGCAGTAGCAAATTGGATGTGGGAACAGAGGCTAGAAAAGGTAGAGGAATACAGAAGCAAACTAGAGAGGAGGAGATGAAAAGATGCTTGGTGAATGGGTGCTAGAGAACTATTCAAGAGTTTTCCAAGATTGGAAAATGAAGATCATATCATGGCATATAAGGGGCTTAAACAGAGCCCACAAATAGAAAATGATTAGGAATTTGATCAGAGATCAAAGACCTGATATTTTGATGATCCAAGAAACTAAGATGAAAAAGGAATCTCTAAGGAAAATTAAGTTTAGTAGCATGATGAGTGGGGAGGCTTCGAATGTAGAGGGTGCCTCTGGTGGTCTACTAACCCTATTTAATACCAAGCATTTCAGAGTTGAAGTAGTGCTTAATGAGGGTAATATTCTTCTCTGTCATGTTCATCATATTCAATCCAATGAAAATTGGTTTTTTCTAAATTTATACGCTCCTAACAATAAAAGAGATAGAAAGAATCACTAGACTAAAGTAGGAAACTTGGTGCAAAGTAGTAATCCAAAGAAAGGCATCATTATGGGAGATTTCAACACTCCTCTTGTGGATGGGGAGAAGATGGGTGGTCTGATCCCAGACTAAGAAATTAAACAAGACCTCTCTAGCTTCATCAATGGTTTGGCTTTTATGGACCTGGATCTTATGGGAGGTGCCTTTACATGGTCAAAAAAATGCTTGGGGAAGGATTGCATCTAGGTTAGATTGGATAGAGCTTTAATCTCCCTTGATTGGTCGAAGTCTTTCTCTTGTAGGTTAGCTTTTCTACCTAGAGTGGGATCTAATCATCCTCCTATCTCCCTCTTGGTTACTCCTATAGAGCCTAGAAGGAACCCCTCCTTTAGATTTGAAAATATGTGGACTTCTCACCTTGATCTTTTTGATAAAGTCAAATTTTGGTGGAGTTTAGAAGTGGAAGGCACTACTATGTTTAGAGTTGCTAGGAAATTGAGTAATGTTAAGAGAATGGTTAAGGTTTGGAATAAGACTAATTTTGGCCATATCTTTCATGAGAAAGATGTCTTGTCTGAAAAACTTATTTTTGTTCAAGCCTTTATTCAGCAGGAAAGGTATGATGAGCTTAGAAAGGAGGCTGAGTTTTCTATTCTTACATATTTACATAACATCATCAACAAAGAGGAGAAGTTCTAGAGGCAAAGATCTAGGGTCAATTGGCTTAAAGATGGTGATCAGAATTCAAAGTTCTTTCATCTAACCACCCTCAATCATAGAGCTAATAACAAAATTGATGGCATCATGAAAGGGTAGGATCTAATGGCTATGGAAAAGGAAATATCAGCTGAAATTGTCTCCTTCTTCTCATCTCTCTTGTCTTGGGATCCTCTTTTGTCTAAGGTGGACCAGGAAGACTTGGTTGCTTCTATTCCTCAGATAATCCAACATCATCATAACTTAATGTTTTGAGCCATTCCTTCTGCTGTTGAAGTTTGTGAAGCTCTCTTTTCCTTGCCTGTGGATAAATCTCCTAGCCCTGATGGGTTCCCTACCTTCTTTTTTCATATGTATTGGTAGGTGGTGATGGAAGATGTGGTGAAGGTCGTTCAGGAATTCTTTGGAGCTAGGAGCATTCTTAAGGAGATTAACTCCACTTTTCTAGTCCTCATCCCTAAGGTGCCCAAGGCTAACTCTTTGGACAAGTTTAGACCTATTAGCTTGTGCAATTCCTTTTACAAGATTATATCAAAGGTTCTTACCTCTAGGTTGCTCAAGCTCCTCCCTTTGATTATATCATAGCAACAAATGGGTTTTGTCCCGGGCAGACATATTTTAGACTTGATCATGATGATGCACAAAGTGATCCACTCTTTGGAAGCTGGCAAATGAGAAGGGATGCTGCTAAAAATGGACCTATCTAAAGCCTATGATCGAGTTGACTAGACTTTTCTTGAATATGGTGCTCAAGGATTTTTGGTTTGATTTTAAAGTTTGCAAACTGCTTTCTCAGCTTGTCTTTACTTCCTCTCTTGCTATGTTGGTTAATGGAGCTCCTTCAAATTTTTTCAAACCCTCAAGAGGGTTGTGGCAAGGGGATCCTCTCTTGCCTATTCTCTTCATTATCTTGGTTGAATGTATGGGAAAGCTTATTGAGAGAAAAAAGAAAGAAGGCAGAGTCAAAGGGATAAAACCATCCTCTAAAAGTAATCCTTTCTTGCATCAGCACTTCGTTGATGATACTATCATGGGGGGGGAGGCTTCTGTAAAGGAGGCAAAATCCATGAAGTATGTCTTGGATATCTACTCCAGAGGGTCAGGCCAACTAATTAATTGGGATAAGAGCTCTTTATATTTTATTAACACCCCAGAGGACAGACAGAGGAAAATTTCTAGGATTCTAGGTTGTAATGTGGGAAAGTTTCCCTCTACTTACCTTGGGTTTCCTTTAGGTCTGACTCCTCCTGACTCGTTCTGGAATGACATTATGGATAGGTTCAATAAAAAGCTTGTTGGCTGGAAAGGAGCTATCCTCAGTCAAGCTTGCAAGTGTCAACTGGTTAAATCCACCCTTCAAAATTTTCCAATATACACTTTAAGCCTCTTTGTGATCCTAGTTAAATTCATGGAGAGGATGGAGAAAATTTAGAGGGATTTCTTATGGTCAGGTGTTGAAGGGAAAAAAAGATACCCACTAGTTACTTGGGACAAAGTTTGTCTACCTAAGAATTATGGAGGTCTTGACATAAGGAAGCTTACTCACCTTAATAAGGCTCTTTTTGTAAAGCAATTTTGGTGCATCTTCAATAGCACTGGGGAATGGAGAGACACATTGGTCAACAAGTACATTAAGAGGCCTTCTATCTAGTTCACCCTTTTTAGTGAGGACATTCCTAAAGGATCTGCTATCTGAAATGGTTTTCTTAAAGCCAAGGACCTAGAAAAGGCTAAAGTTTCTTGGAAATTTGGGAATGGGGAGGATATCCAATTTTGGTATGATAATTGGCTTATTCAGGTCCCCCTAATGAACAATCTTGTCTATGATGTTTGGGCGAACCATTGTATTCAACTTTTTGGGCTGAAAGTCTGTAACTATAGGAATGACCAGGGTTGGATAGATCTATCTATAATCTCTGATGATCTAAATCCAATCATGTTAATGTTAAATTCAATGGTTCTCTATAATGAGAGGGATGAAATGATTTGGGGGGACAACTCCAGTGGTAATGACTCTATTGCTTTTGGGTATATGGCTCTTTGGAGCTTAAAAGAGAGGCCTCCTTGGTTGAAAGCTTGGATCCTAGTCCTCACTCCTAAAATCAATATATTTTATTGGTTGGCTTTACAGAACAAAATTCTCACTCAGGATAACCTTATAAAAAGAGGACAGATTCTGCCAAGCAAATGTAGTTTATGTAAGAACTAGCTAGAAATAGGGAACCACTTGTTCATTCACTGTTCCTTCTCTAGGGAGGTCTCAGACTTCCTGACCCAAGACTTAGGGATTAGCTGGTGCATGCCAAATAATCTCCTAGATTTTTTTTGCCAATGGAAATCCTTGTTCAATTCCCTTGTTTTGCAGGAATTAGGTACCTGGATCTTACCCCACTACTGCTGGAGCATATGGAAGGAGAGAAACAATAGAATCTTTAGAGACAGAGAGGAACCAACCATTATTCTTGGGAAGAAGATTAAAAAAATATAAAGGAAAACTACCTAGTAAGGAAGGGGGGAGATATCAAAGTGGGCGGTAGGAAAATGGAGAAGGAAAAAGAAAGATTGTTAAAAAGATAGGAAGCCAAGTGGCTTCTCCCCCCAGAAGGATGGCATAAAGAGAATTTTGACAGGGCCTCAAAGGGAAATCCTAGCTCCTTGGAATGTGGAGGCATTATTAGGAATGAATTCAAGGATGGAGTAGTGTCCTTCTCTCTCCTGCTAGGATTCCAAACTAATCACTTTGCGAAAGCAAGTGCGACCTGCCATGTGGTGAAACTAGCTTTTGAAGTTGGAATTACTAATTTATGGCTTAAAGGGGACTCAAATAACATTATAAAAACTTTAAATGGAAAATCTCATTATTCATGGTCGATTGCAAATCTTATTAATGAGACACGTGAGACTCTTGCTAAATTTGATAGAGTCCATGTCACTCATGTTTTTCAGGAAGAAAACCCATTAGCAGATTGGTTCACAAATAATGGTGTCCAATCAGACCAAAAAATGACTTGGCAACCATGAAAGATTTTTTTGGAAAATGTTAAGAGCCTGATCAAGTTGGATAAGATCCAAGGGAGTACGGAGGAGATCAATATGCAATTATGAATAGGAAAGGCTTATGGGGAAAGGGTATGACTCTTAAAGGTTGCATTGGTAAATGAAAGAAGTGGGAATTATTACATTTTATTCAACACGCTTCAAGGGTCATTTTTTGCATTTGTAATCTGAGAAACAACAAGGCTTATTTCTTCAGTCGCTCTCTAAAACACAGAGAACCCTTTCAGGTGGTGAGGTTTCAGAGAGCTGTGCTTATGATAATTGTGAGAGAGAAAAGTGTTGATATGGTGGGTGAAAGGTGTAGAAAAGAATTGGTGGGAAAAATGGAGAAATGGAGAAGTAGAGAGAATGTATGGGAGAAGCTAGTTTAGGGCAGGATTTCAAGGTATATCACAAAGCTGCATGGTTACGACCAAAATGTGACTGACAGCATGGTCAATTTGTGGAAGGATGGTAGAGTCAAGGTGAATGGGATAGCTTTTTTGATAACAGAGGAGATGACTTTGACAGTTACTGAGATTCTGATGGTGGGCTTTAAGTTCTTTAGGGATAAAAAGCTTTTGGCCAGTGCAATGAAGGACTTTGCCAATAACCCCAAGGAGCTGAATGCCCTGAAAAAGAGTGATACGCTTTATGATCTGGAGTTTATAATGAAGATTTGGAGGTATTTTTTGCATGTTGTCATTGAGTACATTACTCTTGACCCTAGGTTTGATTGTGTTCGCACCCACCATTTTGTTCTTTTGAATCATTTTCAGCATGATAGCAAAGTTTCTTTCCCTTTCTATTTGTTGAACTCTATGAGCAAGGCAGTGTCAAGCATAAAAAAGAAACCCTCTACTAACCTTGCTCTACATGAGGGGCTGTTACTACTCATTTATGAGCACTTCAAAGCTCAGATGATTAGTAACATCCCTTCGCAGGCTGGGAATGAGGAAATCGAAAGCTCTAGCTTCTCCTCTGACTTGGATGATATTCAGAGCATTAGTTGTGGGGAAGGAGAGCTTACCTTCTTTGGTAAAAAAGCTATGCCTAATGTTAAGAAGTCACCCTCCCCCATTATCCCTAGAAGAAAAAGCCCTAGAGATCATGGTCAGAAGAAGATTGAGAAGGAGGAGCAGGACACATGTGATGAAGAGGATGCTATGGAGTCTGAAGATGAGGAAAAGGAGAGGCAGGAGGAAAGAAAGGATTCCTAGGGTGGGAAGAAATGCAAGAGGGTGGGCATGGAGGATGAGAGGTTGAAGCAGGACCTAGACTCTTCCCCGCTCCCTCTCTCCCTTGTCCATCCCCAAGCCCACCTAGAGGAGTAGATTCAAGATAGTTTTAGAGCTAAGAGTGGGGAGGTGTTGGCCAAAGATAGGAGGAAAGCTTGGAGAAATTTTAATGTGAGGACCTCGAAAATGGGTATTTTAGGGAAGTAATGAACCCCCAGATCCTGGTGGACAATCAGGAGGATCCATGCCTTGAAGAGCTCATTAACCCTACAATTATGGCTATATCTGATAATGCCAGGGAATCTGGGATGAACCTCTTGAACAATGCCCACAACAACATGAATGACAATTTTAGGTCAATCAAGTGGTTTTTTCATGAGCTAGAGGAGGTTAAGGAGAAGGTGGTTCAAATGGAAGGAGCCAAGAATCTTAAGGGCCTGGAGAAAGGAATAGAATATGATGATAGGCATAGTCTAGTGGAAAGGAGGATCCGCAATTTGGAAAATTATAATCACAATCTGTCAAGCCAGATGATCTCACTGCTCAACTCAATCAATAACAACATTCTATCTTTAACTGATTCGCTTAAAGATAGAGGCATGCAGGGGGATGTGGATGGAAAAGACAGGGGTAAAGCTAGATTTGATGAAGATAACACCACTGGTATCACTTTTTCTACTCTGGACTAGGAAGAACATAGGACTCACTAGCAGGAGGTCGAGGAGAATAAGATGGCATAGGAGGCTGCCCAGGTCATGCAAGAGCTAGAAAGAAAGATCGAGGATTAGTTTCTGTCTTTTTCCTTTTTGGCTGGCTTTTTGTTCTAGCTTTTGACTGTTTCATTTCTCTTGTCTTTTCTGTTTGGCCTTTTCTTTGGCCTTTGTTTATTTGGCTAGGCCTTGTGCTTATTATCAGCCTTTAGACTCGTTACTTTTGTGTTTGGGCTTCTAACGCTTATTTTCAGCCTATTTTGAATTAACTCTTGGGTTTCAGGATCCCTGTAAAACCTGTTTATCTAATAAAAAACATATGGAAAAATTGGGTAAGTCCCAAAATGTTGATCAAAAGTTTACAAAAATCTTGCCCTTGATAAGATTTAAAAAAAAATTAAAATTTGTGGATAATCATATTTACATAATCATATTTTCTTATATCTCCTTTTATAGCTCCCCCTTTGACTACAATACTTTGCATTATTACTACTCCTTTCTACATACATCATACAATTTTCCTATCTTGCTCCCCCTTTGACATCAATGACAAAGGTGTCAAAACAATTTATATAGTTCAAAATTTGGGACTATACCTATGCATTAGGTAGATACCTGAGTAATACAATGATAAAAACTTATCTTTAGAATCTCAAAGTTCTTTTTCCATGAGTCTCTCACTCCCTCTAATATATTGAGAAGAGAACATAGCCCATAAGATGAAATTTGTACTACATTCAAATCTAAATAGACAATTTCTCAAAATAGTAGACATTCTTCTACTTTCTTCTCAAGGGTTGTTGTCTTCCAAGATAGGTGCTCTCGGAGAAGGGCAAATCTTTTTTCAATTCTCTCTCTATTCATCTCAATAAGAATTATTTCATCACAAGTCTTCCCAATATTTTACTTAATATCTTCCACCCTTTTATTAGGTTGCTGAAGTTGATTTTCTAGTTCTTAGATTTTTTCATGCTTCTTCCACAACTCTTCATCACTACTCTTTGTGAACTTGAATGATAATACACACTTTGCATACAATATCTTTCCTTCCTATTTACATTTCCTTAACTCTTTTATACATGCATCAAGAGCTCCCAAGTTATTTCTAATATTTTGACAAACAATGTCAAACATTTACACATCATGCTTGAACTATTGTAATGTCAGAAAGGTTAGTCAACTCAGCATCAAAGGATTTCACTAATTCCTTGCCTCTCAATTGCAAATCTTGTCCTATCACTTATGAAGGAACTGTATTCTACATTCTGTCCAACATTTCTGTTAGAGTCTTTTCCAAAATGTGCACTCTCTTGGTCTTCTCTAGTATCTTACTCAAAGATGACATTAATCCTTTTTTATCATCATCATCATCATCATCATCCGATGCTTTTGCTACTTCTTTTGCATTCTTTTCTTGACTTTTCTTTTCCTCTTCTTCTTGCTCTTTCCTATTCCTCTCTTCTTCTTCCTTTTTTCTCTTCTCTTCCTCCTCCTTTTTCTTCTTCTCTTTTTTTTCTTCTTCTCTTCTTCCTCTTTCCTATTTTTATCTTCTTATTTCTTTCTTTTCTCCTCTTCTTCGTCCTTTTCCTTCTTCTCTTCTTCTCCTTTCCTCTTCTTCTCTTATTCTTTATTTCTTTTCTCCCCTTCTTCCTTCTTTTTCTTCTCCTCCTCTAATTCCTTCCTTTCCTCTTCAAATTTATTCTTTTCTCTCTCCATTTTATTTTTTTCTACCTCCTTTCTCTTTTTGTCTTATTCAATCTTTTTCTTTTCTTCTTCTTCTTCTTCTTCTTCATTATCAGAGCTAGCGTAACTAGTCAAATTGCCAACATTTGTACCATAATCATTACAAGGATCTTCTGATGTATTAATTGTGACCTTCAATATGCATAGTATATGTGGAAATTATTATTTATGGACTAAGAGATACCTCTACCATGATTATATCCTTTGTTGTAGGTGCCTATGTATCCTTCTCCTCTTCTTGCTAACTGGCTTTCTCTTGAATTGTCATCATTTTTACAATTGTTGCCTCTATTTCCTTGTTCACTTCTTCATAAATTCATCCCATGATGAGTATGGGCCTTTCCTTATTTCTCAAGTAAGGTGCAAGTTTACTCAACATAACTTGCATGTGATTTTCATCTTTAACTTCTCAAAGTTTTCTAAGGTGATTCTCTCTTATCTTTTTGTCTTCCTCTACAACTCTCTAATTTTTGTTTACAAGCCTTTTATACAAGTTTGTTGGAATAATACCGTGTATATCTAAAAATTTCTTATCATTAAGAATCAAATTTCTTATTACAACATTTTCCAACTCAAATATTTCAAAACTACTATATAAATCATAAAACTTGTTAAGTTGTGCAAAATTTCCTATGTTGATGATGACATCATTTAGGTTCTTGATTCTTGGCTTCTATGCCTTTCTATCTATATGTGTCTTGGTTTCTACCTTTTTCTCTTCAGCTTCCTTCACCTCTATTTCCTCATTTGATGATTATAATTCACAATCAACTATTTGTGTCTTTCTTCTGGGAGTAAGAGTTTTTCTTTTCTTTCCAGGTCTTGTAGCCATTTGTTTGACTCTCTTCTACTATTTTGGAGGTTCTATTTTCTCCTTCTTAACCTTTGTTACTCTTGTGGAATCTCTAGTGCTAGGAGGAGTGGTTGGTTTTACTTTTACAATGCTCTCATCCTCTTTATCATTCTTCTTTTGTGTTGATTATACAATGGTAGGTTGTACTTGTGAGACTGCGATGTATGGTGCACTATAGATCTATGATGAGGGTCCTACCACTATCACTCCTTTTGCTTCTCCTACTACTGCAAATGGTGTGAAAACTAAATTTTTTGATTGACTACTTGCCTTTAGTTCTTTGGAAATCTCAATAGTTCCTTTGAGATCCTCTTTTGTCATACTTGTTTCTTTTAGAATGGTTTCATTTTTCTTATCAACTCTCTTCTTGATGTCTTTACTATATAGCTCACTCTACACTTGTTTTATCTTTTCTTCATATGTCCCCCATCTAGGATACTCTTCATCTCTTTCAAATTCAAGGATTATTTTTGCATATCCTTCTATTAGATCTTCTATCATCTTATAGCCCATAGGGTCAATGAATTTGATTCTAGGCTCTACTGCCTCCATGCATGCTACATTAGTTTCTACCATAAAATAAATATCATCTTTGTACTTTTTCACTAAAGAAGGTGGAAAATTATATCTTTATTTCATCTCAGACTAGAAATATGTCATCATTCTTTTAATATCCTTAGTTATTCTTTCTTCAGAATGTCTTCTATAATAATGTGTGATTAGGTTCATTATGCACTTGTTTCCATTCCATTCATAATCAAGCATTCCTAGAAACTTTCTCATAACTTGGAAAAAAAATGTGTGATAAGCGATTCAAATCTTAATATTGCACTTTTATTCTTCTTAATCCTCTCAATTTTCTCAAAAAATACTACTTTAGAATCTCACACATGTTCAACTTCGCTTTCTTTACAAACATAAGATATGTTGCATATACAAATCCAACAAGCACAGAGTTTACCCTAGAATTGAAATTCAATTTGTATCCAATGATTTTACTCAACAATTTGACATCCATTTCCTTAATTAGATCTAATCTCATGCTTTTATTATCTAATTTTATTTTCAGAGTGGTCTCTACTAACTTCTTGACATTTTTCTCATAAATAGAGTTGCATCCTTCATTACTCTGACCTATCAGCTTATGAATCATATCATTTTCTATCATCACATGGATATCTCCTACCCAAAACATGTCCTCATGGATTCACCTCAAACTTATCCTAGTCCACTAATGACTGTCAAATTCAATATAAAACACATGTATGATGATGTTTAACTGATCCAAGTGCTCAAAGCCTTATTTCAACAATATTTATCCTTGCTCCATTTTCTCTTTCATTGGATCTCCTTCTTTCTCCTACATGGTTAGTACCTCTAAAAATTCTACTATTCCTAGTATTACTATCAAAATTAGGTTTCTTATAATCAATTGCTTTATGACCAAAACCATGACAATTATAATAATAGAATTTGGAAATAGGTTTGAATGACTTATCTGTATAGTCCCTTTTTGTATGACTAATTTCATTACATGCAAAGCATCTACTTTTAAATTCATACCTTACTTCCTTGGGTGATCTAGTCTGCTCAAGTTGCTTGGGTTCATCAATTTTCTCAAGTTGATTTGTTTGCTCAAGTTTCTTAATGCATCTTGAGATTGGTTTGATTTAATCTTATTTTGGTCATCTTTCTTAAGTTTAGGATGCTCAACAAATGGATCTAGTTTCTTTCTTACTTCATGTTTCTTAGCAAAATTTTCTCCAATAAAATATCCAAGACTAGTCTTATCATAAGGAGGTCTCTAAAAATATAATTGCTCATCAATTTTCTCACTACTGGAATATAAATTCTCTTATTGTTTCTTAGTCTAGGTTAACTCTCCTTTCACAATAGTATTGTATTTCTCAAGTTCTTCATATTCTAACTTGGTAGATTCAAGTTTGGATGTAACTTTTGTAAGATGGTATCTTAGATTTGCATTCTCAAATTTTAGATCTAACTCAATTTTGCTATCGTCTTTCTTTAAAATGAACTTTAATTCAGTGATCTTCAACTCATATTTTAGGATCTCATTTTCTTTCTTCAATTTGAGACTTCATCACTATATATTTTTTTGATCTTTAGGTTTCTTTCTGAATTTGAGATGATCATTCTTGTCTTTCAACTTACCAATGTAGTCTTTTGCATCTTCATCTATTTCTTTCAAGTTATCTCTTTCTTCAGTGAGGATATCGATATGCTTAAGAAATTCTTCTAGGTTCTTCTATAACTATTCCATATCCATAGGGATCTTACTCAAGTTGTTAAGCCTCTTCTGAGTAACTATGCTATGACACCAATTGTTAAAAATAGAGGATACTGAGAGGGGGATGAAACAATATTCTACAAACTTTAGCCCAAAAATGGATATTATTAATTGCCTTAATAACTTACATATGAAAGCAAACTAATTATACTAAACAGTAAACATAACTATTCAATAAGAGAACCCATAACACCATATTTTATTAACTAGCGAAACCCTAGCCAAGGGAAAACCCTGGCGGGGATGATACCCACAAAATGATCCACTGATCAAAAGTATTTGGTTAAAGATATTGACCCTATTAGGAGCCTATTTCATGCATATAGTGTCTCAATCCTTTTTAGAGGACTTAGGCCTTGTTAGGAGCCTCAACCCTATTAGGAGTTGTTATAAAAATATAAAATGATTGCAAGAAGAGCCCACTGCCCAAACATGTAATATACAATGTAATTTCTTGATACAAAAAGATAGATACAAAAGCCTCTTTCTTGTTTTTGATATCTTCAATATCTGATATAAATTGTGTTTCTCTTCACAAAACTCACAAGCCTCTGATCATGCATTAGAATTTGCATCATATAAAATTTGCATAGTCTTCCTTAGAAGCACACTTCACATTTACAAACTTTCCTTTATAATTCTCAAAATATTGTCCAGTCAGCCTTCAACTTTCACATGCTTGAAAAAATATATTATTACAACTTGTTGTATTAGGGTTAACATCTAGGATGTCATCCCTAAATAATTAAGTAATTATTTTGTAAACAAAATAATTCCTTAATTTGTAATTACCCATTTCCTGTCATACTCTATTCCTATCATGTATACTATTGCAAGTGGTAAAATTATTATATATCCTTTCATACTAGGTCACACACTTGAACATGTCATCCTGACACTCTGTCCTATCCATACCTAAATTTGTATGTGCCCATAATGCCTAAGTCAACTGCACATAAAAATTGTATCTGCTCTACTAGATAAACTAATTGATACTTAGACAATTTTATAAGTATAATTGTTGTACCTTCATCTTCACATTATGTTCTCTTTCCACAATATATATATATATATATATATATATATATATATATATATATATATATATATATATATATATATATTTCCATAAATGACAACTACAACTCATATCCTGAGCCAAATTACCAATAGTTCTACCCAAAACTTATACTCCTCCACTTACTAATGGACTCACATCTTGTGTTCCAAGTAATGAACATCATATTGAATAAATAAATAAAAGTGTATCTCTAGATGTTGGTATCCCTAATATCCATTCATAGTCCCAAGTCCTTCCATATTCACCCCAAAGTTCCCATTCATCTTATTCCACATCCATTTTGGGCCCTTATCCTACAACTTCTTTCCATCCCTCCATTTTAGGTTGCTATATCACTTATCTAAATTATTCAACCTTTCCATCCATTTTGGGTCCTTACATATCTAATTGAAATCCTTCATCTCCTCCATCTATTTTGGGGCCTAGTCATTCCTTGCTTTCATATGTTTTAGGTCCTTATCCTTAATTCCTTCCATCCATTTTGGAAAATTACATGCACCCATATCCTATATTGATATTCATCACTCCATCCCCTCAACTCCATAATATAGATCATCAAAGACACTCATCCTTCAATTCCTTTTAACCTTTAACCTCTATCATTCCATCTACAATCTCTCCATATCCTCCATGTTCTTGTTCCCATACCATGGCTAATAGAAGAAAATTGAATGCCAAAATTAAAAAGCATAAATCCAAAAATCCACAAAAGTCCAAGTATCAACATGTCCCATCTACAATACATGTTCAAGAAGAGAAACATTTGATCCAAAATAAAGAAAAAATTGAAAGGCCACAAAGGCCCAAAATGAAAAAGTTAAAAATTATGGGGATACTCAAGATAATCATAAAAGAACATCTCAAAGAAAAATTTCAATTGACATTTGTTCCTTCTATTCAAAAATCCTCATACGTTCATAATTTATCCAAATATCCATATACACATCCTCCACCCCCCCAATTGATTCTTAGTCCTTATGCTTCTTATCCTACATTGTCAATCCTCCATCTTCCAAATTTACTTTTGGTCCTTATATTACTCCTACTCCATTTTCTCCTTAATCTTGTTCAACATCATCTTTCCCACTACTTCATTACCCTTAAGGTTTTGTACCAATGAAGATCTTTCCAATTCCCTAATCCATTTATCCAAAAGTCTTATGTCTACCCATCCATTATCTGCCAACTCCCACCCACCATTCCACTCATTTAATCTAATCTATTTCATGCTTCCTTATCCACCCATCCTACCAAAAATCTATGAGTAAAAACCAAACAATAAAAAAATAAATTTGCAAATAAGCATCATGCGTAATCCTTCCATCCAAATGCTCTACAAAGTTGGGGCCAAGTTCTTCTACCCATCATACACATCCCATCTTCCTACCATACCCACCACATCTTATCCATTTCATCTCCTCTATCCTCTGGATCTTGATCAAAAAACAAAAGGCCACCACTATATGTACATACTTTTGGTCACCTTTTGATAATCATTATCCCATCACAATTTGTATCCTCCTATCATTTATCCACCTATTCTTCCTTCCATATAATCTATCCTTCTCCTTTCCTTTACCTCCATCCATCCATTGTAGTTATCCTCTATTTACCTCCCTCATCTTGTTGTTTCCCTATCCTCCATCCTATCATACCCCTCTTAAGTCCTCCTCATCCATGGCGTACTATAACTAGGGGTATTATATTCATTGGAGACACTATACTACCCACCTTCCATCTCCATGTTGTTGTTCTATTTCCATTTTCATCTTCCAACCCCTATCTTCCCACCTTCCATCTCCATGTTCTTGTTTCGTTTCCATCTTCATCTTCCAATCCTTATCAAGATTCTCATTCCTAATCCAACTATTCCTATTCACCATACCCTTTGCTTCCATCCTTGTGTCCCCCAATATCTCCTCCATATTTTCATCACTAAAATATCCTTTGTCATTGGTATGTAGCTCTATGTTATCCCCATGAAACCTAATGCCATCCATTCACATCCTAAAGCTTCTAGCAATCTATCATCACATGCCTCATCCCATTCTTTCCCTCTACCATCCCCTATAAATAACTCCTAGACAATGTCATCCTTGTAAATATCTTAGTTAGTTTCATTGTACACACTATCCCCTGTATTAGTCACTGGTCATCAAATCATCATTTGTCATTTCTTAGTCATCATTGTTAGTCAGTCTCATCATACATAGCCCAATCTTATGTCATCTCACAATAGATCAGGTCCTCTAGCTCTCACTAGTTCATGTTTCATAAAGTCCCTATGTGAGATCCTGTGTCATTAAAGTGTTGTCCTTAGAATTTCTAGTTGCTATTGGATCTAGGCACTGGGTGCTACTGATAAGTCCTTGCAGGATATATCTTTCCTCTTGTCAGACTTGGGTCTATCGGTATCAAGTCCTACTGATCTCTTTACCACATAGTTATACTTTGTCAATTTACTCTTTCTTTCAATGGTGGATTTCAATTTTGGTTCTTAATTATATTTTTTGAGCAATTTGGTTATCCTCTCATCAAGGTCACCACAATCATTCATATCGTGGTGTGCTGCAAATGGAACAACTTGAGATGTCTTGATTATTCTTTCATTGGCCCCATCATACAAAGCCTAGTCTTATGTCAGTTCATGTCAGGTTACGTCCTTGAGTTCTCACAACTCCACACTTCAAAAAGTCCTTATGTACAATCCTTTGTCACTAAAGTGTTGTCCTTAGAATTTTTTCTTACTTTTTGATTCTAGATGCTAGGTGCTACTGATAATTCCTTGCAGGATACATCTTTCCTCTTATGAGACTTGCGTCTGTCAGTATCGAGTCCTACCAATCTCTCTGGCACATAGTTATTTTTCATTGATTTACTCTTTCTTTCAATGTTGGATTTCAATTTGGTTCTTGATTATCTTTTCTGAGAAATTTGGTTATCCCCTCGTCAAGGTCACCATGATCATTCATATCATGGTGTGCTACAAATGGGACAATCAATGGGCAAGGTCTTGATCTATCTTTCATTTTTTTCTTTTATGCCTGTGAGTAGTCACGTATAACCATTGCATATCCAAACATATGATAATTTATGATTACATGTGCACTTGGGAAATATCACTTGTTTGTGGATTACGTAGTGTCATTTCCACTATGATTCCCATTGGGTTTCATGTGTGATGCTGGGGCAATCCTTGCATATTTTTATCGAGTCAGTCCTATGCAAAAATGATGATAAGGCCTTGATGTTCTTGGTAACCTTGGCTAGTCCCCGATATTGCTATATTAAATTAAGTGCTCAATTACAAAGTGGTTTTCTTTATAGAGAATCCCACACTCAAGCTTCAAATGGATTTCATCTCATCCTCCCATTCATTAAAAGAAAATAAAAAAGCATCATTTTTTTATCCTTATCGAAATCATCCTATCAACATCTATCCTACATCCTTATCCTATCTTGAAACCTATCCAAAAATTCCCAAAAAATTCATACAAAGTTTCCAAAATCTCACCTATTCATCCACCACATCCTAGGGGTTTAATCTAAAAAGAAAAATCTCCCATTTTCTCCTTATGTCCTCAATCCTTTCTCACAATTTTTTCTAATTTGTACAATTGATATCCCATTGTCTTGTACTCCCACAGTGAGAGTATGAGCCACTTTTGAACCTCTTTCATCCTTTGTGCATCCTCTATCTCACCCCAATTTTCTTACTTTTTGAGATCTCTTCTAGTCTCATTTTCTCTCCTCATCACCTTCTTGAGGGGGCATCATACATTACAGTCTTTATTAAGATTAGGGCAATCTAGTTGCTTTAAAACCTTTTTTGTGTCGTCTATTATTTTAAAAATATCTTCAAAATAGTGTTGTACCAACACTCTATCGGAGAGGGAAAAAATGTAGACACCTAAGTCTGATCACATAAATTCATAACCAAATTTAGTCATCTTCTAAAGCATATTTTAATCAAATATTAAATATTAAATTATTTAGTGTTATCCCCTAATTAGTTAATTAAATTAATTAATTATAGCCCAATTTATAAATTAATAGACAACCAATAGTCTGATTTATTAATAAAATCCCCCTTCCTCTATTAAATAAAATAATGTAAAACTCATTTAATTTAATCTCCAAAACCCCTCTCTATTTAAATAATTCAATTAATTAAATTCCTCCACCCACAAGCCAACCCTTCAACCCAACTATTATCCAAACTCAACTCATGCACTAAATATTCCTCTTTTAATTAAATAACTTAGTTATTTAATTAAATCTCATTCACCAATAATTCCTCTTTTAATTGAATTATTTATTTATTTAATTAAATATCATGCACTAAATATTCATCTTTTAATTAAATAATTCATTTATTTAATTAAATTTCATGCACCAATGACTCCTCTTTTAATTAAATAATTTATTCATTTAATTAAATCTCATGCACCAAATATTCCTCTTTTAATTAAATAATTTGTATAATTAATTAAATCTCATGCATCAATAATTCTTTTTTTAATTAAATAATTCTTCTTTTAATTAAATAATTTATTTATTTAATTAAGCTCACCCCCACCAACATTTTCTCCAACAAATTCGTCCACCTCCCACATCCTCTAGTTAATTGATCCATCTCACCTACCTTAACTAAAACACACCATCTCCTCTTCCATGTCTAAAATCCCTCTCCAAACCACTTGCAAGAATTAAGGCATGATTTATTCCCTCTGACTCAAGTCTAAGTCCACTCTCATTCCACATCTCCCTCATCCATATCTAAACATAGAAATCCATCCCCTCCACCTATCTTAGTCAACTAAAGCCTATCTCACACCTCACTCAGTTAATTATCCATCATAAATTAATATCTCCTCCTCACCCAATTGCATATAATATGAACCCTTTGCTCCTCATAAATCATCCAACTTCTAAGTAGAATTATTATACTATTTTGAGAGCTAATTACTTTTGAAACATTATTTGATGATATTTAGATTTTCATGCACCCATCCACAATCATCCATTGTTGAAGCATCAAGCATACATTTTAGCACACACCCATAATCACAACCACATCAACACATCAAGTAGACTACAAAGTTATTCAGGTTTGCATTCTCATTAATGAGTTTCCTTATTGGTTTACCATATATGTTGGTTAATTTATTTAGTTTGTTCGATATTTGGCTTTGGCTTTATATCTATTGCATCCTAATTCTAACTCAAATAGTAACTGTCCAAGATATGGTTAATACATATAGTTCTAGGACTCCCAAAGAAAAGATGAAAAATATCCCACACATGATCACAAATCCTAAAAAAGGGGGTGTCACTGCTAAGGTTTCTCTATACAAAACAAAGGAGGGTTCAACTGATGTGAGCATTGGTGACTTTGAAGTAACCAATGTCACTCTTGGAGTCTTGAATCATGGAACTAAAGAGCACATGCTATCGCATTCTTCTTAGGAAATGGTGGTTCAGCCTCAAAAGGATGCCATGGTAGAGTATATTGATTATCTCAATAATTTAGGAGCACTTCCCTAGGCTCAAGCCCCCAAAAAATTTGATCCTAACTTCGTTGAAAGAAAGAAGTTATTGAACTAGTTACAAAATGGAAAATTGGTGGCTCTAATGATTGATGAATGGATTGATGGTGTAATCAAGAGTGGGAAATGGTTCATCCAAGAATCTATCATGGTTTTCAATGATATCAAAGCCTTGCTTGGGAAAGTTCAAACTCAACTTCTGGCATGTGAAGTTGAATGAGCTAAATGGTCAGTTGTGGTTGCCTAGATTGAGGAAGTGGAACAGTATGGTATTAACATATTATTAACTAATAATCCTTTAAAAAATGTGAACCCTAACATTTTTTACATTCTCAAAGGAAATATGACTTTGAAATATTCTATGAATGAATCTACCATCATGAAGGGATAATATATTGAGAGGAAAATCAAAAACATGTATAGTGACCTCGCAAAAGACATGAAGTTCATAAACCCTATTGGTGACCTATAGTTTGATGAAGGAAGTCTTGATATGGATCTAATGATCAAGATATTTAAATAATATATGAAAAAAGTGAAGGAGGAAATGTGTGAATTTCACTAAAATCACTCAAATTGAAGCTATGTTGGCCTTGTGCATGGTAGACTTGTTGAGGTATGTTGAACAAGTCACGAAGATGAAGTGGCACAAGGACACATGGAGGGTCAAGATTTTGAATTTAAAAATTCCTACCTCTAGTGCTATGCAAGATTTTGTGAGTGATTTTTATATTTGGAAGTTGGCATGTGCCCCCACCAATGAGGAGGAACGAGACAAAGATCCTAGGCATGACTCTTCTATTTAGTCTTAGTTTATTTTAATTTCCTGTTATGTTGTTTTAAGACATATAAGATACACATTCCTTTTTGAATTACTCAATTTTAATAATTATAACTGATAATTATTAGAGGTTGGGTTTTCAGGGAGACTCTTTCAATAATCTAAGATTATAAGTATGAAACTTTTAGGTAGAATAGGGGCTAGAAGATAGAAAAACAAAACAAAAAAATTTCAGTTTTTGCTCTTTGTTAGTCAATACTAAATGTTGTCTTTTTTATGGTAACACTTGATCTAAATTAACACTTGACACTTTCAAGATGATTTTGTTATGGGACTTTGAATCAGTGCAACACAAACTAGTTTCGTGGAAGCAATCTAAATCTATGTTATTTGAGATTGTACTAAAGGACATTATTTTGTGAATGTTTTCTTTTAAATTTCATGTGCTATTTTGATTTATGTGGGTTGATGATTTGATTGATTATTGTGTTTCTATCATCTTCTAATGAATTTCTGAACACTAGGTACTTAAAGGGCTTTTCTATATTAGTGTTCCATTTATTATCCTTATAATCACCTTATCAATGGCCTCTCATTCGAGAATGATTTGTGTTATCTTTTATGTTTTTGGATTAAAATAATGTATATGTGTATTTAGTTTAGGGATTCACTTAATATCTAATGAGGGAGTTGTACCTCATAAAATTCAGAGGGAGGTTACTTAATGAACCTACCCAATTGTTAAGAACTTTTGTGTCTTTAGAGATGAGGGTAATAGAATCAGAAAGTAAATACTAATATGAAGACCAATATGTTCACTAACAAGATTTAAGTTCATAGTTTTGATGAGATGTAAGCTTTGTATGAAACTGATCCTAATTTTTATCAGTCATGGAGAGCGTGAAGAGCACCAAACATTTTAGATCAACTAAGTATAAAGATTATTTCATTTAAGAAGGTATGCTACTCAAAGGAATCTAGTTATATATACCGAGGGGATCTATGAGAACTAATTCAATAAAGAAAAAGCATAGCAGTGGCTTGGCTGGACATTTTGGTATTGATATGACATTTAATTTTCTTAAGGAGAATTATTATTGGCTTGAGTTGTATAAGGATGTTTAGAAGTTTGCGAGGACTTGTGGAGTGTTTTAAGTTTAAAAAAGGAGTAAGTCAAAACACTAGATTCTATACACCTATTTTAGTTCATGAGAAACCTTGGAGTGATATCCACATGGATTTTCTTCTTGTTCACTAAGGATAGTAAGAGGGACTGATTCTATATTTATTGTTTCAGATAGATTTTCCAAGATAGAACATTTCATATCACATGAGAAAACATCATATGTTGTGTATATTGCAAATATTTTCTTTAAAGAGATTTTCACATTGCATTGATTATCGAGGAGCATCGTATTCGATCGTGATAGTAAGTTTTTTGGTTATTTCTAGAAGACTTTGTAGAAGAAGTTGGATAATGAGTTGAAGTTTAATTCTAAATTACATCCACATACTGATGGGAAAACATATATTTTAAGCTAAAGTTTGGGTAACTTTTTGGGATTCTTAGTTGGAGATAAAATAAGTAGTTGGTTTTTAGTATTTGCATAAATGAGGTTTGTATATAATAATTCTATGAGTATAAGTACTAGAAATACACTTTTTGAGATTGTTATAGGAATGCAACCAAGAGGTATATCAGATTTGAGGGATATTGTTGGAGAAGACAAGAGGAGTGTTGGAGGAGAAGAATTTGTTGAAGATATAAAGTCTTTGCACAAGGAAGTGAAATATAAGTTGGAATAGAGTAATAAAAAATACAAGGATAATGCAAATAGATCAAGGAGACAAAATATTTTTGAAGTTGGTGATGGTTCATTTGAAGAAAGGTAGATTTCTTATTGGTACATATAACAAGTTGAAGATGAAGAAGCTTGGTCCTTGTCAGATCTTGACAAAATTCGATAGTGGTAATTCTTATGAAGTTGAGTTACTTGATGACATGCATATATCACCTATAGTCAATGTTGTTTATTTATATGAGTATCATGAATCTGAAGAAGTTGTTGTACCAAGTGATTATCCTAAGAAATAGATGGGAGATATTAAACAAATTTTGAACCATAGAGTTGGTAAGAGCACAAGAGGGAAAATTACATGGAGTATTTGGTCAAGTGAAAAAATAGACCTATTGAAGGTGCTACCATGATTTCTCAATTTGAGTTTGATTCAACTTGGGTTGTGATTTCTTCATGATTCAGAGAATCATTTATTTTTCCCCTAGATGTATGATAAAAGAGCATCCTAGGTTGTTTGGTTATCCTACTTGGTACATTTTGATGCAGTTGGATCGGTAAAAATTTGTTATATCTTCTTTCACCAAGTTGGCTTAACTTGGCTTGGTGTATATGTCCACTGAGTTATCCTTTGCTTTGTTCATCAAGTAATCCTTTTCTTTGTTCATCAAGTAATCTTGTGCTTTTATCACTGAGTGATCCTTTGCTTCATTTGTTGAGTGTTTTCAATGACCTGTATGAGTCTATTCGGTGATGCTTTGATTCTTCTTTGAGAGATAACCTAAGTATTTAATTTTTGATCTAAATTTAATGTATGGGATTGATCATTGGGAAGCATGTGGACCTATTTTGTGTCATTTCTTTATCCAATGCAGATCTAGAATCTTTTGTAAGCCATTTTGGTAAGTATAAATAGGGAGTTTAATCCTAGGTTTAGGTAGGCCGGGTAGAGTTATGAGAAGCTTGGAGAAGTCTGGAGATCATGGATTGCACATGATGTATAAGAAATATGTTATGTAATTGAAATTTTTATTTGGCCACAACAGTGAAGGCATTACAACTTTGGATGTATAAAGTAAATTGTTCAATCAATAACGATCTTTTGCTTTCTCTCTTTCTGGTGTTGTTTATTGGTTATTTCATTTTTGTTGTGTTGTCTCTATGAGGTTGCATGGTATTTTTTTGAGCCTTTATCCCTAGCTATCATCCTACCTTCCATCATCAACTAACTCTACTTTCATAATCTATTTGTGACGTTGGTCACAATTGATTTATTGTTAAAACCTCTAAGAGTATTTTATTATTTTTTGTTGAACTTGGTGTTTTCTTGCTTGGGTTTTTTTTTAAAGTTTTGAGATAACTTTATGAATGTTTACTCTTGTTGGCCTTGTTTTATAATAAGTATTATTTCTATCATGTTCATTATGGACCTCTAGTAGTATGTATAAGAGATAACATTGCATATATTATACTATGTGTATATATATAATAGAAATATTTTATGTCTCATATATATTTACATAATTGTTGAATTGCATGAATATAGATATAAAAGTATATCATATTCAATTTATTTCTAGTCATCTTCTATGGTGATGAAATGAATGAAAAACTTAGATATATTTAAGATATTGTTGAAAGATGAATGTAAGTGACCAATTTGATTCTTGGATTATGCTTATATAGGATTATATTACTCTTAGTTAATTTATATTATTATTCTTGTGTGAATGTACAATTGAGAGGTTTTGGTATTTTCTTTTGTGCAATGTGTGGATTATGTAAGTTTCATGCTTGTATAGTTTTTTTTGTACACTCTTTTTATAGTAAGTACGAGATTGTGCATACTTTTCTTAATTGAGCTTATGTAATAGTGCTTTAGTTCTTGATATTTTTCTATCTATATATTTACGTACTTACTAAATTTGGTTGTAGGATTATTTATATGGTTTTGTAAATAGTAATGGTTGGCTCTTTATTTCTCTTAGTCTTATTTATACGCTTCCAAGTGTAAGACCAATAATAGGGAGAGAGGATGTAAGGACCACTTGTCAATTGTTATTTATGTTTATGACAATAAACACTTTTATATCACTTTCTAGGTGCATGTTAGATATTTAGTGATATTTTATGTTGCTTTTTTGTTATTACCACACCTATTGATGATGCTAAACTTTGTGACTTCGATAATCTAATTATGTCATGTTAATTAGATGATTATGGTCACCTTAATATAACATATTTCATAGGATGATGCTTTATATTAATAGATTCACTAACTATATACTTGTATTTCTATAGTTGACATGTGTATTTTATATTCTTGTATGATGTGATTGATGTGGTTAAGATATAGAGTTGTTTTCACTTATTTGTTAGATTGACACAAATGCACACTTACACACATGGATGAACATGCCCCATCACAATAACTTTATGCTAATAAGTGAGAGACAATAGAAAAGTCCACATCCCAACCTAAGTCGTTATTGTCCTAAAAGAGTGGAGAAGTATCTAATTGACCACCTATATTAATTCATAAGAATGACATAAATTTTTGAACCCTTCCTTTGAGTGTGATGGCCAATCTGAGTTGTCTTATTATGATAGAGTCATGTGAGTTTTGTTATATGATTACTTATTGAAATAAATTTATTAACATTAATTATGATATAAGAATAATGATATCTTATGAATATTAGAGTATAAAATATTATAATAGGTCATGAAGATGGCATCTATGTTGTGAATAAGACATGACTAGGGTGAGATCCCTAGCCCATATTTTGTCTATTTTGCATTCCTTTTGGTTGTGCAAGCTATGTTGGGCATTGCTTAGTGTTTGGATGACATGGAGACAATTTTTTGGGGATTGTTATGATGTATGCAGGTGATGGGGTTTGATAATTGAGTGAGGCTAGTGGATTTGGGTAGATCTATATTTTTTTGGTGGTGCATGGTTGACACAAACTCTCTTGAAGGTTGGTGGCTCTTTAGGGTAGTCAATAATGCAACAACAAGGCATTTCTTTCTCTCAAAGTTTGTCTAGGGATATGAAGATAATAGATCCCTCTTTTTAAATGTAAAATATTACCAATGGGCATATTGACAATATCTAAGTAGGGGTTAGTGCTACTTTGTCTAAGGACATGATACGTATTGAAAAGGTCAATAGGTGTTTGGAGAGATTAGAGAATTGACCAATTTTAGTCATTTAACTTGAGCAAGTTTTTGAGGATGTTGAATATTGGGGTAAGCATGTGCTCATATACAAGTTCTTGGGCCTCCAACTTTCCCTTACAATGTTGGAATTTTGGGCACATTGAATTTAGATCCTAAGGGAGATATGGAGATCCTCTTAGTAGCTAATAACTAATTCCTAGTTTTTTAAAAATATGACAGACATAAATAAGGTGTTTGAAGGAGGCCCTTATTTCTTCAACTAGGTGGGACTTTTCATCAAGCCTTGGCACATTGGATTTAATTATGCAAAGGAGATCCATTCTTAGGTACTTGTATGAGTTTTCCTTCCAAGGATTCCATTAGAATTCTAGAGAAAGGATATCCTTCACTTTATTTTTTTGCTACTTAGGAAACTAGTGGGTTCAACTACATAGACTCAGGACCGTAAGGTAATCTCTTATGCACACATTTGTGTTGAGGTTGATTTATATAATCCTTTTCTAGATTCTATGGAAATTTTCTTAGGTTCTGCTTCATGGATTCAGTAGTTGGACTATGAGACCCTGCCAATTAGATGTAGGATTTGCCATGAATATGGACATTTACAATGCAAGTGCCCAAAAAATAGACCTTTACCCACAAGACCTCCTGGCCTTTCTGTCTTTGCTATTGGGGATGAAAAAGGTAAGGCCCCTTTTCCTGAAGGCCTTGTTGATAAGGAGGGTTTTACCCCTATGAAATCTCAAAATAAGGGCAAAGGAAAGAAGAGGATTTAGATGGACATATGGAACTTTTAATAGGTTTAATGTTCTTGATGAGATGGTTTAAGAGGAAGTATTCCAAATGAGCTTTCTATTGGAGGTGTTGCTTAATAGGAAGCTCATGATGAGGTGGAAAGAAATCTATCTTAGCCATTGGATAGACAATAGGGGGGATATATGACTATTATTGTGCCTCCTTTGTGACATGATAGTTGTGGTCTTGGGGAGACACAACCATTGGGAGATATTATAAGTTCAACTTCTAATCTCAAGGAGATGATAGATAATACGAAGGGTACCAAGGCCTCACTAGCCTTAGGTTTACAACAAATCCTTTTAAAAAGGGGTCCTCAAAGAGGCCTTTGAGGAGTGGAAGGAAGACTAATCAAGAAAAGGTCAAGATAATGGGAGAGACATTAGTTGAGTTGGGGGCTGTAAAGCCCATTGATTCCCATCTCTTTGAATCCCTTAAATGATTATTTAACATGGAATATTAGGGGGTTGAACAACATCCCCAAAAAAAAGGTTGTTCAAAGATTAATTGATTCTCAATCTCTAGATATTATTTTCATTTAGGAAACCAAGCTTACAATTGATGGTTTAGATGGTTGTGCTATGAGGATATGACCTTGAGGTTGTTGGTAGGGAGTAAGTTCTTAGGGAAACTCAGGTGGGATTGCTTGTCTCTAGAATCCAAGGAAGATTTCACCCTTGCAGTGGATTTCAAGTAAGTCTTCTATCTCTTTGGTTGCCTATATCCTTATAACTGGGGATAGGTGCATGGTCTCTAATATTTGTGTTCCCAATGATTTTGTGGATAAATTGCTTGTTTGGAGCCATGTCACATTTGTTCATTCCTTGGATCCCTTTTTTCCTTGGAGTGTGGCTAGTGATTTTAATGTTGTTATTAGCTTAGAGGAAAAATGAGGTGGAGTTTCTTAGTTGGATCCCACTTCATATATTCTTAGGAATAAAAATGACACTTTGAATATTATTGATGTTAAGCCACTCAATGAGATATTTACTAGGAATAATAAGAGGAGGGGGTTGAAGCTATACTTTAAAGGTTAGATAGGTTCTTAGTCTCCTTCTATTGGATGCATGATAGGTGGTCTACTAGCTCATTAATTCTTGACTGGAGGGGTTCTCATCATTGGCCTATTCAGCTCATTATCACTTCTTTTAGGGTCTCTAAAAATCTTTCTTTTTAAATTTTGGTTGATGTGGTTAAGAGATCACTCTTTACAAGATCTTTTGACATATTGGTGGTATGAGGGGATGCCTACTCATGGAACTGCCATGTTCATTTTTGAGAAAAAACTTCAACATGTGAAATATAGGTCAAAAAGATGGAACAAATAGTATTTTGGGAACTTGCATATTCAAAAGATGGAATAAACAGTATTTTGGGAACTTGCATATTCAAAAGATGGAGGCTTAGTCTAGGATGGATAGTGTCACTCAAAAAATTTAGGACCAAGGTATGACCTCCAATTTGAGCACTATTGAGTCTTTGATGCTTAAGTAGTTAGAGTGGGAGCTAAGGGAAGAGTTTTTTTGGAAGTAGTAGTCCAGGGTGGATTGTGTTGGCCTAGTTTTTTACATGGTAAAAATATTTCAAAGTTTGTTGGGAAAATTCCAATTATCCTTTTGTGATTAGGGTTTGTATATCTTTTGATTAATTAGGCCCTAGAAAACCCTAATTATTATGCCCTAATAT
Organism: Cupressus sempervirens; assembly: GCA_028749045.1. Classification (NCBI taxonomy): domain Eukaryota; kingdom Viridiplantae; phylum Streptophyta; class Pinopsida; order Cupressales; family Cupressaceae; genus Cupressus; species Cupressus sempervirens. The sequence continues at coordinate 363,351,042 of CM053787.1, read as the reverse complement.
CTTCTATGCCCTAGGTTCTTTTAAAAATTGGTTAATATTGTTCGCATTTTCAAATGTGCACATGAAGATTTTAAATAAAGCCCTAAAACCCTTCAAAAATATTCTTATTACATGGATTTTAGCTAATTCCTAGGTTTTCTAACATAATAAAAGGTAGTTAAAATTTGGTCAAATTAGAAGCCAAAAAAATGGTGACTCTACGGGGGAGTTGTGTAAAGAAATTCATTGTATGAACCATTGTAGTCTCTGGTGTTATTGTTTTTGCCCATGTATAGGTATTTCCCAGTGACAAACCTTAAGAATATTAAAAAAGAAAAAAAAAAGGTTTCTATTATAGTAGGAAGAACGTGACATGGGTTCTTCTTAATAATGCCTTGTCTACAAAGTAGAGTTTGTCTTTCCCAAAGTGTGCAGTATTGAAAGTTATTCTAATTGGCCTTCTATTTTAGATCTATTTTTAAAATTCTATTTTCCTATGATATCTTCCCAATCTCCAAAGCTATTTTAAAACATTTTCCCTGTATAGGTTGGTGACTTAGTCAAAAGGTTTGTAAGCTAGTGCTATATACACTAAGTGACTCATCCAAAATGGTAGATAAAAGGAAAAGTACATGAACATTCACAAAAGCCAATCTAGAAGTACCATTATACATAGAGTTACCTCATGGGGATAGGAAGAACCAAGAAAAAAGAAGGTAGATCCTAATCCTCCATGGAAACCTAGAGGTAGTGTGTCAACCCATTCATAGTAGCAACCTGTGACAGAAAGAGAATCCTCTTCCACAAACTTTGAATTAGAAACTACTAGACTTTTGGGAGAGATGTTCATGACCCCACTACCAGAATAAAGGCTATACCATGATAAAAATGTCTCTTCTATAGGATACATCTCCTTTAGACCTAATATGGTGAAAGAAGTGAACTATAGATTGGGATATAAAGATAATCTGGATAATGGATTTAATCCTAGACAAATCCCATATGTTGAGAGGAATCTCATAGATTTAGATGACCCAGTAGATTTAGAGACTACTTTTGTAGACCCAAATGAGTTATTATTAGAAATTGAGACTCTAATGAAGAAGGTTGCAGAAGAGGATGCTAAAGAAATTTGTTTAGAGAAAGAAAAGGCAACCATCACAATGAATTCCCTAATGGAGAGGGAAGCTTTTCTTAAAAGGACAAAGGCCTTGAAAGAGCAAAATAGAAAGTTAGAAGAAAAGTCTTCTACCTTGAATTCTGATATTTTTGGGGATGTTGAAAAATTGAAATCTAGAGTTCAAGAATAGGAATGCCTCCTAAAAGTAAAGGAAGGGCCTATTATTTCCCAAATACAACCCTATAAACTATTGCACATGATGTCATAGATCTAACTGTGAAAAATCCTAATAAAGGAAAGAAAAAGGTTATAGGGATACAAATTAATGAGCCCAAAATCCTCCAAAATATCCTACCATGTCTAAACTAGACTTGGAATTGGAAAAAAGCAAAGAAGGAGAGAGAAGATCTGGCCAAAGAGCTTGAGAAAGTTGAAAATGAGGCCCAAGTTGTAGAGACTAGAAGAAAAATACATTATCTTAAATCTACCTCTGCCTTAGCATCATGGCCAAACCAACATTCACAAACCATGTCTCCTACCCCAATTTATGGACCTATAGTAACTAGTCAAAACTTGTCATAGTCCATACCTACTTCCTCTTCCACAACAACTAGTCAAATATTTGCTACTCAGCAAGTCCAACAAAATCAAATCACAGTACAAACCCAAGCTCCTGGAGAAAGCACTTCAAATATTGTGGGATTTAAAAAAAGGCTTGTATACATGGAGAAATATAAGAAAATATCCTTTGTAGGCATTTCTAGCTTTCCCCCATCCCATTTCTAATAATTTGAGAGACAAGGTCATCAAGTTTTCAGACAATAATGCTATAACTAGTGAAGAACACCTCAGAAAACTCATTGACATGCTAAATGACTATGAGGTAGAGCATGAAGATGTAGTTATGAAGTTATTTGTACACTCATTAACTAAAGATGCCAAGGATTGATTTAGAAGACTAACTGATGATAGTATATCCTCTTGGGAAGATTTAGAGAAGCTTTTCAAAGAGTAGTATGGTGATAACACCAATGTTAGCTTTATGTTAAATGAGTTTAATGACATAAAGAAGAACCCAAATGAATCTAAATTTGATTTCAATGTAAGATTTCAAAAGAGGATGCATAAGTTGTTTCAAGTGATAAGGTTAGGTGATAACATTGGCCTTACTACTTATTTTAATGCCTTGGACAGTAAGATGGCTTACACTCTGAGAGATAAAGATCCCAGGACATTAAGGGATGTGTTGAGATAATGGGTGTTGCACACATTGCATAATATTGTTATATTTTATTATGTAATGTTGCACCTAGATGGGCGTGCAACATGTAAAGATTCCCATGAAATATATTTGATGAGTTGTATTTAACATTGTGATAATATTTGATATAATTATTTAATATTGGGGAAAAGAATTAAATTTTCAATATTAAATGCGAGGTCAATGGGTTAGGTAGAACATGGTTTATGTAATACCACTTGGTGGTTTTGTGGGACTTTCTATTACATAAGTAGCCACAGGGGTAGTTGTTGGTGTAATGAGGAGGAAAAAAAAACATAGAGTCAAGTGGGACAAGGATTGACATGTTAGCCAAGGGAACATTTGTGAAGGTTGAAAGCGTGGCATGGGATGTGTGGATTCATGCTTGTTCACATAGATTACTTGGTTGTGGCTATGGCTTTGAAGACTTCCATGGTTGTATTGCGATGTTGTTTTTGCTAAATAATACATGTTGATGGATGCTTTTGGAGGCTGCATTTTTTCTTCAATGAAGATTTGCCAAGGTAAATCTTGTGTCACATTTTTGTGGGTATGTTGTCTATTCTCTTGCATGTGGATTTTAATTGCATATATATTTAAGATCTATTATGGGTTATGTGGAAACAATTATATTCTTTGTTGCAAGTTTCCTTACAAGTGGTATCAGAGCCAAGTTTTATTATTGTAACCCTAGATTGAATTCATGGGAATGCATGAGAGGATGAAAGAGAGGGCAAGATATATGAGTTGTTTATTGTAGATTTGAGGATTTTGGATTTGTTGTAATGATGAGATATTGGTAGATTTTGGATATGTGAATTTTTTTGGATAAAAGGGTTTTGTGGATGTTTCATTTAAATGAGGGTTTCAGAGGGAGCTTGCAGAAATGATCTCCTGGGTAAAAATAGACCTCACCATTGGATTCGGATCGACATTTCAATAAATTTTGATGCATAATATACCCTGGTTTGGCCATGTTCAGAGGAAATAAAAGAGTTTTTTAGTTTCAGCCTATGATGGCCGTCACATTTAATCCTATCATAATTTTCATCACAAGAAAAATCACAGTGAAAATGGTAAAAAGATTGTCTTAGTAAAATGGCCATAACTTTCTCTCTAGATATCAGATTTTAGACTTCTTATAGGTGTTAGAAAGCTAATTAAGAGCACTACAACATGGTGTAGGCTTGGTTCTATGATTTTGACATTTTTTTAGGTGTTAAGATCCCAAAATTTAGATGTTGTTTATTTTGAGCACAAATTAGGGCATAACTTGGGCATACATAGTCAAATTTTGGACTTTGAGTAGTCAACAAAAATCTCTTGGAGAGTTCTACACATTGGTTTAGATTTGGTGTAGGTTTGGCATGGTTTATTTGGTGATATATTAATTTGAATAGTTTATGGTATATATTGACTATGGTAACATTGTGAATTTATGACATTGTATATTTTGGTGATTTAAGATTTGATATCATTGTATACTTAGTTCATATTTCAGATTGGTCTCATGATCATATGGTTATGAGTGTTTGCTTTGGATATGTATGATGACTTGTTGGTTCTAAAATTTGTGTAGTGTTCTAAGTGGTCTATACTTATAAGTTGCATTTATGGCTTGGATGTGGGTTGTCTTTGCCCATTGATCTTTCATTATTGATGCATATTCAGATTAGTGGCTTGGATTTGGGTTGTCTGAGCCCTAAGTCACATGATTTTCTAATTTTTTATTATGTAGAAGGGATGATATGTTGTTACTAGGTATAGTCATGGTGGAGGATTGTGGTTGACTATTTTATGCTGATAGGTTGGACATATTGAGAGTCAAATGCTCAATTCGTGGATGTGATCATAGTGTCAAAGATTTTGGCATGACATGATTAGATATATAGGTACATCCTTGATGTTCATTGGTTTGGATTCCTAATTTAGTTATGGTGGTATATCTTCTTGGTTGAGGATCATGGTTATTTGGTTTCTTTTGAGGAGCTCATGATATGCACTTTGAGTTCTTTGATGGTTTGATGCCTTGGTTGACCTCATGGCTAGAGGATGGATTTTTCATCATGATGTCATGAATAGTTTGGAGATGCAGTTTAGTAGGAGCTTGTGATAGTGATGAGGTGGTAGTGCAAGATTAGTTTCTAGTTTGGTTTGTATCTTCTTAGTTTGGAGATCTTGGTTTCACTTGGTACTGACACTTTGGTTGTGTGAGTGTAGACCTGGAAGATCTTCATCTAGGAGATAGATTTTATGATACCATGGGTTACTCAATACAATGGTTGAGTGGGAGTTGTTGGAATTGATATATTTATTAAGTGTTTGTAGATGTTGGAGATTTATCTTAGATCCTATTGTTGTAGATGCATCTTTGACATTTGCATGGTGCACTTGTTATCTTCATGGTGTGTGAAGATGGGTAGATCTTGATGACTCATGGATTTCTTGGTTATCTTCATGGTGTGTGGAGATGGTTCTTCATGGTATGTGGAGATGGTTGCATCTTGAGGACTTATGGCATTCTTGGTAAAGCTATGGTTTATGCTTTCAATTGGCATGTTATCCTTGGTGTGAGGATGATTTCATTTTTATATCATGGTATACTATTGATATGTGTTTAGAGTTTTGTCATGTTATAGTATGTTCATATGGAGCATGTTATCTCCTTGGTTGAGATAGTTAGATCATGTTGTTATGTTTATGTTCCTGAGGCCATGGTTGGAACTTTGCCATTGATCTTGGTTTAGTTTCTTGGTATTGAATACATTGATCATAAGTTGGATACTTCATGATATTTCTATGTTGCATTTGGATTTGGCATATATTGATTGGTTAGAGGTGTTCATGGATACTTAAAGACAATGGTGATGTTGATTTCTCTTGGATTAGAGAAGTATTTGTTGAGACAATTGATGGTTTCAACAGGAAGTCTGAGGGGCACTCACCTGATATGGACTTGAGAGGAGATTGTTCTTAGATGAGTCTTGGTTGGAAAATTGGATTTCTTGATGAGCATTCTCATTCCCCACTCTTGGTCTACTCAGTGATTTTTCCACTTGAGAGGTATAGCCCATTGTTTCTCTTAGGTGTATTATGTTTATGCTTCTAATTCATGGATATGGATCTTGAGCTATGGTACATGAGTTAGTTCTCAAGGGTTCATCTAAGAGATGGTTTACCATTGGTTATCTCCATTTTCATATGTTGTTATGTTGGTTGAGTTTGGGAGTTGGTTTTATATTGGGCATATTCCTTGGTTTAGGAATGGTGTATGAGTTTGATATTCTTGTGAGAGGTTTACATCCATGATGAGTTATATGATATGGTTTGGGTGTTGTTGAGGCTTCTTGGTTGGGGTTTTATGGAGAAGATCATACTTACATAGTTTACATCTAGAGGTGTGTATAGAAGGACATGATAAAGGATTTGCATGGTTTCTCTTGGCCTTGGTTATCTTCTTGGATGTTCATTTTTACTTACATTGGATTTGAGATTGTTTAGATATTGTGATCACTGGTTTGTGCTCATGTATGTCATGTGAGAGATGACATGGTTATTCATTTATCTCTTTCCTCTATTGGTTGTGGAGAGCTTGAGAGACTGTTGGATATTTGTTATGAAAGTTGTTCTTGTAGGTTATTGGTTTGTGTATTGTGGATGTCCTTGACACTACATGGATTCACTTCTTTGAGATGTTGTGAGTGGATTGGTTATAGATTTGACATTATCTTTTGTAGTGGGAGCTTCTTGGTATATATTTGGCAGGTATTTTTCTTGAGGCTTATGATTGCAGGTTACAAATTAGATATGTTGATGATACGAGATTCACTTGGCATACCTTTAAAGGTATGGATAGTTGGATGGGTTTGGCACTTGCTATGGGTGCTATTTCAGCTATGGATATTTTGAAAACTACAGATACATGTGATTACCTTTGGATCATTTTTTTGTGCTTGGCATTTCAATTGGTATAGGATTTTATGATCTTTTAATGCGACGGGTTGGGTGGTTTTCCCTTTGGATGGCTTCTATGTATGTTTGGTGATAGTCGCATAATAGGAGGTGAGATCATTCATGTTTGAGAAGCTCAATACTTTGATTTTTTTGTGGGTACCAGGATGGAGCACTTCGTGTAGTTTGATCCATGATGGTGGATGTGCTAGGAGGGGTTGTTCCCTTGTTCATTTATGTGGCTACGGATTGACCCTATGCAATGTATACAACAAGTGGGAGATTTTTGAGATAATGGGTGTTGCACACATTGCATAATATTGTTATATTGCATTATTTTATTTTATTATGTAATATTACACCTAGATGGACGTAAAACATGTAAAGATTCCCATGAGATATACTTGATGAGTTGTATTGTAATATTTGATGTAATTATTTAATATTGGAGAAAATATTTAAATTTCTAATATTAAATGTGGGCTTAGTTGGTTAGGTAGCACATGGTTTATATAATACCACTTGGTGGTTTTGTGGGATTTGCTACTATATAAGCAACCACAAGGGTAGTTGTTGGTGTAATGAGAAAGAGGAAAAGAAAAGGAAAGAATTGCAGGACAAGGTTTGTTAGGTTAGCCAAGGGAGCATTTGTGAAGGTTGGAAGCATGGCATGGGATGTGTGGATCCATGCTTGTTCACATAGATTTCTTGATTGTGTCTATGGCTTTGAAGGCTTCCATGGTTGTATTGCAATGGTTTTTTTCCTGAATAATACATGGTGATGGATGCTTTTGGAGGTTGGGTTTTTCTCTTAATGAGGGTTTTCCAAGGTATATCTTGTGTCACATTTTTGTGGGTATGTTGTTTATTCTCTTGCATGTGGATTTTAATTGCATATATATTTCAGATTTATTATGGGTTATGTGGAAATGGTTATATTTTTGTTGTAAGTTTCTTTATAGGATGTTTTTAAGATGGCTGTCAACATTAAAAATAATAGAAGAGCATCTAGTAAATTGGGTAGAAGGGATGATCCAAATTGTTCAATCTAAAAATTAATAGAAAAGAGGGTGAGAAGCTCAAGGATGATATAATAGATCAAGTTTTAAATCTACTTCAAATTTTTAATCCACCAAAAAATCATGCCAACAAGCAAAATATTGGTGAGAAGCCTTAGTTTAATAACCATTATAATAAGCAGACTAGAATGCAAAATTATTCCTATACCACATAGTGAAAGGATGGTAAGCCTATCTCTAATACCACTCAAGGAACCAAGGATAAGGATACAGCAGATCCATTATAGAGAAGTTTTATAAACATGATGGAAGATATGCCTACGTGCATTGTATGCTAGTCTCCTCACTCTCTTGATTATTATGTTGTTTCCTAATCATTTTGTGCAAATCAGCAAGCACAACCTAAACAAGAATATGAGAAAGAAGTAAAATGTCAAGAAGATGTGGCATGTAACATGATAAATCTATGTGATAATGGTGAAGAGTCTGATTTAGAAGACACTGTGACTAATGTTAGTAATCAAGGAATGTATATCAATGCATCATCAACAAGTATTTTTAGATGATGAAGATCAAGATTAAGATAGGATGTGCAATATGATATCAGATGTAGATCACATGAATTTAAGAAAACCATCTAATGAAGAAATTGATAGGATAATCGCATAGATGGTAGCTCAAGTGCATAGTACTTACAATCTCAGAAATAGAATAATGAACAATGCTGCTAGTAAGTCATTTGGTATTTTTATCAAGGATATAACTCACAAAATGGATGATAAAAATAAAAAAGACAATCCAGTGATAGTAAATATCAAAGATAATAAGAGAAAGAAGTGGGAACCAAAAAAGAAATTGTAGTTTCAAGGTGTAGAAATAATCAAGGTCAATGTACAAGTAAAGAAAGAAAATCTTGATGTCACCAAGAAAATAGAAGAACCTACTATTCAAGCGAAAGCAACTAGAGGTAATCTTTCCAAATCTTTTGCATATGACTCTATAGAAATGATCTGTATGTTGTCTCAAATTACTTTTAAGGTTCCCTTATCTAAGATGTTTAGGATACAGGAATAGAAAAATAAAGCCCTCTCTTGGTTAGTAGGAATAGGGATGAGCATCTAGTAAATTGGGTAGAAAGGATGATCCAAAATTGTTCAATCTAAAGGGTAATAGTAAAGAGGGTGAGAACCTTGAGGATGATAAAATAGATCAAGCTTTAAATCTACTTAAGAATTTGAATCCACCAACAAATCATGCCAATAAACAAAATATTGGTGAGAAGCCTTAGTTTAATAACCATTATAATAAGCATACCAGAATGCAAAATTATTCCTATACCACACAATGGAACGATGGTAAGCCTATCTCTAATACCACTCAAGGAAGCAAGGATAAGGATACACTAGATCCATTATAGAGAAGTTCTATAAACATGATGGAAGATATGCCTTCATGCACTGTATGCCAGTCTCCTCACTCTCTTGATTATTATGTTTTTCCCCAATCATTTTCTACAAATCAGCAAGCACAACCTAAACAAGAAGATGAGGAAGAAGTAAAATGTCAAGAAGATGTGGCATGTAACATGATAAATCTATGTGATAATGGTGAAGAGTCTGATTTAGAAGACACTGAGACTGATGTTAGTAATTAAAGGAATGTATATCAATGCATCATCAAGTATTCTTAGATGATGAAGATCAAGATTAAGATAGGATGTGCAATATGATATTAGATGTAGATCACATGAATTTAAGAAAACCATCTAATGAAGAAATTGATAGGATAATCGCAGAGATGGTAGCTCAAGTGCATAGTACTTACAATCTCAGAAATAGAATAATGAACAATGCTGCTAGTAAATCATCTAGTATTTTTATCAAGGATATAACTCACAAAATGGATGATAAAAATAAAAAAGACAATCTAGTGATAGTAAATATCAAAGATAATAAGAGAAAGAAGTGGGAACCAAAAAAGAAAGTGTAGTTTCAAGGTGTAGAAATAATCAAGGTCAATGTACAAGTAAAGAAAGAAAATCTTGATGTCACCAAGAAAATAGAAGAACCTACTATTCAAGCACAAGCAACTAGAGTTAATCTTTCCAAATCTTTTGCATATGATTCTATAGATATGATCTCTATGTTGTCTCAAATTACTATTAAGGTTCCCTTATCTAAGATGTTTAGGATACAGGAATAGAAAAATAAAGCCCTCTCTTGGTTAGTAGGAATAGGGAGCAGTAATATTGTTGAACAAGAGTCATTAGTAAGGCAAGAAGTCCCAATTATAGTGAAAGATAAAGAAGAAAAAGTAGTCATGTCCCAAATAACCTAGATGTATTTGGATAACTTAGTTGCTACTATTATGGAAAACATTGATCCTTTCTTCTTAATTTGATCGTAAATGGTAAAACCTTGAAGAATTGCATGATTGATTTTGGAGCTTCAAATACTATCATGCCTTTTAAAATCATGGAAGCCCTTGGTCTTAAAGTATATACCTAACAAGGTAGGTATAGAGCTATGGATGCAAGAGAAGTCCTTGTTATAGGACCAATTAATGCATTTCCCTTTAGACTAGCTACCTACCCTAATGTTGACTTAATAATGACTATCTTAGTAGTTGATATTCCTCCATAGTATGGAATAATTCTCTCTAGAAAGTGGAGCATTGCAATGGGAGGTAGCCTACAATGTGGTTTGTCTTATACTACATTTCACATAGGAGACAAAGCCATTAAGGTTGATAGAGAACCAAGGGTCATCCATATGATTGAATACAACATTGACACTGATGCTACATGTTTTCTAGACACTGAGATGAATGCTTTTAGAGATGAAATCACCATTCAAGAGATTGAGAATCAAATTCCATTAATTTCACAAGAAGCCACAAAATACCTAGATTCCCACAATATTTGGACCATTCATTTTGATGGGGCTAACTCTAAAGAAGGGTCAGGGGCTAGAGTAGTTTTTATATCTCTAGATAAGAACACTTTTAGGTGTTTATTCACATGTACTAATAATATTGCAGAGTATGAGACACTTTTACCGGGATTAAAAGTGGTAGCAAATCATAGTATCAAAAAATTGTATTTTATTAGTGATTTGAAACTAGTTGTGTCTTAGATTAAGGAGACATGTGCTTCCAAGAATAAGAGGCTAAAATAGTACAAGAATGTTGTTTGAGACTAGATAGATGCATTGATGCCTTTGGTATTTCTTGGATGCATAGAAGAAACAATAAGATGCCTAACCTATTGGCTAATGTAGAAATTAAACCAGATGACATATCATTTGCTGGTGTGTCTAAAATTGAGATGCAAAATAGGCCATCTATCCCTAAAAATATAGAAAATTGGCAAGTTTTTGAAGATGAAAAAATATCTTGAACTTTCTTCTCAATGAGGACAAGTACCATGGTGAGGAAATGGACTGCAATGCTTTAGTTGAAACAATAGATGGAAAGGAAACCATCTTTGGTCAAGAAATTATGCAAATAAAAACCAACAAGGTACCTAAAAGATTGGTAATACTGGAAAGTATCTTTGATAATCAAGATAGGGTGCATTCAAAAATCAAAGATAAGAATGTACAAGAGCTTGAATAAATCAATCTTGGTATAGTTGAATCACCTAAAAATGTTTACATTGGTAAGACTTTGTCCCCTACGATTAGGAAGTCATTGATTGATTTGCTAAGAAAATTCAAGCATATGTTTGCATGGTCTTATGATGACCTTAAGGCTTATAGGGAAGATCTTTTTCAACATGTGATACCCCTTAAAGAAAATTTTAATCCTTTTAGGAAAAAATAGAGGCATGGTAATCCTAAATTAGCCCCTAAAATGCAAAAAGATCTTATGAAGCTAAGGGATGGGGGGATAATCAAACCAGTCAGACATTCTTGATGGGTGTCCAACCTTGTGCTAGTCAAAAGAAAAATGGGGACATTAAGTTGTGTGTTGATTTTTGAAATTTGAGTATTGCCTCATTAAAAGATACTTATGGTTTGCCCAACATGGAGGCTATCATGCAAAAAGTCACTGGGTTAGAGCTAATGTCCATAATGGATGGTTTCTCTATATATAACCAAGTACTAGTGGATGAGAAAGAATAATTTAAGATGGCTTTCATAACTCCTTGGGGAACCTATGTATATGTCAGAATGCCTTTTGGCTTGATAAATGCAGGCGCTACATTTTAGAGGGCCATGGATGTTGCATTTGAGTATATTGATAAATTTATGGTTGTTTATTAGGATGACCTAACAACATACTCATAAAAGGCTGAGGATTATAGTAAACATTTGGAAAATATTTTTGTAAAAGCCTTCAAGTATGGAGTATCATTAAACTCAAAGAAATGCACTTTTGGAGTGACAAAAGGAAAGTTGTTGGGCCATATAGTGTCCAAAGATGGAGTGAAAATTGATCCTAAGGGAGTGGTAACAATAGATAAGGTCCTTAAGCCCAAGAATGTCAAAGGAATCTAGTATTTCTTTGGGCAAGTTAATTTCTTGAGGATATTTGTCACAAATTTTGCTGAGATCAGTAGACCTATCTCAAAGATGCTAAAGAAAGGAGCAACCATCAGTTGGAAGGTGAGCCTACTATTTCTTTTGAAGAGGTTAAAGATGCTATAAAAAATGCACCAATCATTAAGACATTGGATTATGCAAATCCCATGCATATATTTTATTATGCTTCAAAAGAATAAAGAAGGCTATGAACAACCTAGTGCATTCTTTAGAAAATCACTCCATCGTACAGAGTTAAAATATGAGATCAATGATAAGTTGGCTTATGCTCTTGTCAAAGCTGTAAAAGCTTTTAGATGTTATTTAGTTGGTGCTATTGTTATTGACTTTGTACCTAATGCATTAGTCAAAGATATATTCTCTTAGCAAGAGGTATCTGGCAGAAGGTGCAAATGGATAAACAAAATCCAAGAGTTTAACATTAAGATCCAGATCACTAAGCTAGCAAGAGGTCAAGGATTAGCAAAGTTGATGGTTCAATCAAACTTGGATGCTAATCAAATAAATGTTGTATGTGAAGACCTCAAGTTAAATGCATGTGATATGGATCACTATGACTGGTATAAAAATGTGATACATTATTTACAACTTATGGAAGCCCCATCCCACCTGACAGACATTGAAAAGAGATCTATAAAATTGCATTTAATTAGATATATTATTATTGATGGAAGTCTGTGTTAGAGGAATTTTGAGGGAGTGCTTTTAAAATGCATTAATAATAAGCACTTAGAAAAGGTACTAAATGATATGCATTTAGGAGTATGTGGAGGTCATTATATGACAAAAACCACTACACACAAAGTCAGGAGAGCAGGTTACTAGTGACCTAGTTTGTTTAGAGATGCACATATTTTGGTTAAGAAATGTGATTCCTGCTAGAGATTTGTTGGAAAGCTAAAATTCTCTAGAAATACTCCTCTAAAATTGGTAGAAATGCAATAACCTTTCTAGCAATGAGGAATGGATTTCATAGGTGAAGTATCAACCAAGTATAGTACTACTTAATCATGGATATTGGTGGCAACAAACTACTTCACAAAGTGGGTAGAGGTTATTCCTACCCAAAATGCTACTACTAAAGTGGTAAATACTTTTTTCTTTTAATAACACCTTAACTAGATTTGGGTGTCCTAAGAGAATGATGACTAATATGCCATGTGCTTTAGGTCAAAAGAATTTATCAAGTTTTGTGACAAATATGGTATTATAAGATCAACATCATCACCTTATCATCCATGGGGAAATGGACAAGCCAAATCTACAAATAAAAGTTTGTTGAAAATAATCAAGAGGATTTTGGATGATAAAAAAAAGGCATGGGATTCCAAGTTTCATTTAGCAGTTGGGCTAATAGAGTAATTATCAAGAAGGCAATAGGTGTTTCACCTTTTGACTTGGTATATGGAATCCAAGCTAGAATGCCTCAAAATAACCTGATTGGCCTATATAATTATATTCAAATGTATGGTGATAATATCATAAATGATATGCAAGAGAGAATGGATAAGTTGGTTTGACTAAAATAAACCAGGAAAGAAGCCTCTACTAGGAATGTAGAATTGAATTTGCAAGCAAAGCATTTATATAATAGGAAAGCAGTAGTAAGGAAATTTGAAGCTGAAGACCTAGTTTTAATGTGGAATGCAAGAATTAAAGATAAAGGAAAACATGGAAAATTTGATCCTATTTGGCTAGGCCCTTATTTGATTGATTCTACATGGGGTGAAGATTCTTATATTTAAAGGATCTATTAGGTGACATTCTTGAATTGCCAATTCATGGAAAATTTTTGAAGAAGTACTTCTACTGAAGGTACTTTTGTTTCCATGAACAATAGCTTAGGTCTATACATTTTGTGAATCCTTGTGTATATGTGTTTGTTCCTCTATATATTTTTGTTGTGTTCCTTAGTTTGTGCATTGCTCTTTAGAAAAAAAATGTCGATTTGGTGAAGTGTGTGGTTTGCTTCTGCCAGAGATTCTAAGCCCTTGTATGAATATGTTTTATTCATTGTTCCCAAACAAAGCCACTATTGGCTTGGTTTTTCACATGGTAAAAATATTTCAAAGTTTGTTGTTAAAATTCGAGTTATCATTTTGGGATTAGGGTTTGTATGTATTTTGATTAATTGTGCCCCAAAAAACCCTAATTGTTATGCCCTAATAACTTCTATGCGCTAGGTTTTTTTAAAACTGGTTAGTATTGTTTGGATTTTTAAATGTGTGTAGGAAGATTTTAAATAAAGCCCTAAAACCCTTTGAAAATCTTCTTATTACATGGTTTTTAGCTAATTCCTAGGTTTTTTGACATCATAAAAGGTAGTCAAAATTTTGTCAAATTAGGAGCCAACAGACTAACTATAAGAAGGTCATAGGAACACAACCTTTTTTCATAACTCCATTAAGGCTCGTAGGTTTGGTAACACTATCACCTCTCTTACTTGACTACATGTGCCTAACTAACATCATGGGAAGATATTTCTTAGGAATCCATCATCTACTTCTCCAATCTATTTTCAAAGGATGATCTTATTCCCATGATTGAGATAGGAGTCTTTCTCACCTGTATTCCCCAGTTGGTCTTTGACAGGATGAACATGGCCCTTTTACAACTCATATCTTTGTCTAAACTAGAGGAAGTTGTTTTTCATATGAATAAGGGAAAGGATCTTGGTCTAGATGGCTTCCCAGTTGAATTTTTTTTGGAGTATTGGGAGATTATAAATTTTTATCTTTTAGATGTGGTCCAAAAGTCTCACAAAAAAAAACAAATGCCATAGCCACTAAACTCTACTATTTTGGCTCTTATACCCAAGAATGATTAGGATAAGAGTTTGGATCAATTTAAACCTATTGCTTTATGCAATTTTACTTACAAAATTATCACTAAATTGATTTTTGAAAGGCTCAAGACTCTTCTAGGTGCTTTGATCTCTAAGGAGTAGGGAGGCTTTTTGGATGACAAACAAATTCTTAATGGCATTATGATTGTGATGGAAACTATTCACTCCATGTTTTTATCCAAGAAAAAGGCTATTTTTATTAAGATGGACATGGATAAAGCATATGATCATTTAAGATGGGATCTTCTAAATTGAATCTTATTATCTTTTGGTTTTATTTGGAATGGATAAATTGGGTCCTCAGTTGTGTGACCACTCCCTCATTCTTTGTTCTCATTAGTGGCGAACCTATTGAGTTGTTTTCTACTTCATGGGGTCTTTGAAAAGAGGATTCTCTTTCTCCTTACTTGTTTATTATTATGGAAGAGGACCTTGGTAGATTCATTATTCAGTCAAGGGATTATCCATGGGTAGAAATGGAACAATAACCTCCCACCTTACTCTCATCTTCAATTTGTTGACAACACTAGTTTGATGGGTATGGCTAGAATTAGTGAGGCAATAAACTTCATAATAACTTTAGAAACCTATCTAAAAGCTTCAAGTTAGAAAATCAATAAGGATAAATCTTATATTTACTTCTTTAATGCTCCTCAGCCTATTTAGAACAAGATTTCAGTATTGGATTGCTTCCAGTGATGTATCTCCTTAGCCCTTGGAGCACAAGGCAAGGAGTACTGGTAGGAAATTTTGTATAAGTTTCAAATAAGGTTAGCCATTGGACTTATAGGTGACTTTCTTTTATTGGGAGGGTGATCCTCCTTAAGATGGTGATTCAATATCTTCCCATTTATAGGTGCTTTGTATAGGTTCCTTCAACCTCTTTTATGAAAGAATTTGATGTCTTTTATCATTAATTTCTTTGGTTAGACAACCTTCTCTCTTCTAAGTGGAGTTTGGTCAATTAGGAAATAGTTTGCATGAAAATATTTTTTGGTGTTTTTGGTCTCAGTTGTATGACTCTTGTAGTCAAGGATTTGGAGGCTAAGTTATATTGTAGGTGGTGCAATAATCAAGATCATGGTTGGGCCAAGATTCTTACTCAAAATTATTTTCCAAGGGTTGATAGCTAGGAGATCCCAAGATTAGCTATGACCAGAATACTCTTAAAAAGGGAGCTCAACTCATCAAGGATGGCCTATTCTGGATATGTAATGACGGTTCATGTACTTTTTTGTGGCTCAATTCTAGGTTGTATACCATATCTTCATACATATTGGGTTGACTAAGGTAGAACACTTTAAGACTATGAAATGGTGTGGACTAGTGGATGTGACTTGCTAGAAAGAACCACATGAATGGCCTCTAGGTAGTTCCATAAAGAGTCAAGTGGAGATAGCTAGCATCCTTGCTAGTAGGTTTTGTAGTTCTAGTAGGGATAAAGATATTCTTTCCTGGAGCCCTAGTCCAAAACAAAAATTTATTGTTTCTCATGGATATGCTTAGTTGGATAGACAATGACATGACCTTGCTGAAATTTTGTGGTGAAAGAAGGTTTGGAATAAATTTTCTTGTCCTAAGTGTAATTTTATTTTATGGTTGGTTGCTTAGAAGAAGTGCCTTATTTGGGAGAACCTTCAAAACAAAGGCTTTCAGGGGCCTTCTCTATTTTTTCTTTGTATGCATAGTAAAGAGTGTGTTTCAAACTTGTTTTTCTTATAGTGAAGGTGGTGGGAAGGCTTGGTTCCATGGTTGCATCCATGCTAACTTCCTCACTAAATTCTAGGATAGCCTAGATAGGCCTCCTACTAAAACTTCCTTCCTCCAGCTGGCTTGGGCTATTGGGCCTATTTTTATTATATAAAATCTTTGGCTAGAAAGGAATCGTAGGAGTTTTTGTGACTCTAGATTGGGAAGCACCTAGTTCTGGTAGAAGATTATAAGAAGATTTTCTTTCACACTTGTTTTTCTTGTGGTGTAGGTGGTGGGAGGCTTGATACCATAGTTGCATCCATACTACCACCCTCATTCAATTATGGGATAACTTGGGTAGGCCTTTTGCTAAAACTTCCTTCCTCCAAGTGGTTTGGGCTATTGGGCCTATTTTTATCATAATGAATCTTTGGTTGGAAAGGAATTGTAGGAGTTTTTGTGACTCTAGATTGGGAAGCACCCAGTTGTGGTAGAAGATAATGAGAAGGCTCCAAGAGACTATTTGTGCCAAATGTGATATGTCTGAAAATATTGATCATGGAGATTATGGTATTGTGAGGAATTTGGATTTGGAGGACAAGAGAGGGAGCAACAACTATGGCAAGATATTTTGTCAGGCCAAGACAAGAGTTTGCAAGGATGTGAGGTGGAGGCTTCCCCTAGTGGGTATCTTGAAGATCAATATTGATGGTTATTCACATGGGAATCTTAGGCATGCTAGTATTGGTGGTATTGAAAGAGATAAGGATGGGGAGGTTATCTTTATCTTTTCTAGTTACAAGAGATAACATTCTAACAATTTGATGGAATCCGTTTCTATTAAGATAACTATTGAGAAGTGTTGTTCTTTAGGATAGAAGAGGATTATATGTGAGTCAAATTCTCATATAGTTATGGATATGTTAAATAGAAAAAGCATGGATGATGTTAACTAGCGATTAGCTTCTATTGTCAGAGAGATTTTGTATCATTGTAGATATATGGAGTCCATCTCATTTTTCTATATTCCTAGGGAGTGGAATGGAGTGGTTGATAATCTAGCAAAATGGGCTTTTCAGAATGGAGATGGTTGAAATATTGCAGGAAGTGATAGGCTTCTTGCTAATTGGTCTAGGATCTTGGAGTGGTTATTAGGGGATGACAAAATTGAGTAGTTTTGGTGGGTTGTTTATGGGTTGCTTATTGTTTGGATGGGCCTATGACCTTTTGTAATCTCACTGATCTTGATTTAATAAAATTTTATTCCTTTGTTTCAAAATAAAAATAAAAATATTTCAATAATTAATTATTATGGATTAATTTAAATATCTTTATTTAATTAAAAAAGACTAAATTAAAAGTCTAGTTGTGGAATTAACTATTTAGTTAATTATTCAATTAAAACAATTAAATTATAAAAATAATATGAATTGATACTAAAAGTAATATTTAACTAAATTTATTAATTGTAAATTTCTATATTATATTGGGTTAAATATATATATATATATATATATATATATATATATATATATATATATATATATATATATATATATCGATAAGAGTTCGAACCCAAGACCTCCCAAATAAGAGCCTCACATTTTACCATTGCGTTGTAGGCTCTTGCCTAAAAAAAAATTATTTATATTTTTTTTGCAAGTTTGAGGTAATAAGCCGAAGCGAATAATGTTCTTCAACCCTTGGTTGTAAGCACTATAGGAAAGAAGCCTCACTTTTTCACAACGTCAAACTCAACAAATCTCAATTAAGAACCACAGTAGAAAGCAACCCTGTGGAGACTTGAACCTTGGTTGTAGGCACTACAGGAAAGAAGCCCCACCATTTCGCCAAAGACACGAGCTTGTTAAATATATTAATTATAATTAAGTTATAATTTATGTATATTATATGCACACTATCAAAAATAAAATTGATAATTAGTTCTAAATTAAAAAGGTTGAGTTTATAACTTAAGTAAAGGAGATTATAAATTCAGAAATTTATTATTATATATGGTTGAGTAAAGAGACTTAATTGAAGGATTCGTTATTAAATAATAATTATTTTATTTTGTATAATTAAGTTAACCAAACTTTGGTATTCACTAAATATGCTAAAAATATTAATATATTTAAAATATAAATTATACATTTTAAATGCACTTTATTCAATAACTAAACTTTTATTATAATTATAAGGTATAGTTAAGTAAGTCAACTAAAGTTGAATTATAATTAAATAAATTAATTAATTGATTTCTCAGTTGAATTTGTTTTACATTTAGGATTTCTTTATTTCAAATCCTAGGTTTTTTAGTTTTCTTTAAATTAGATAAGAATGTCGACTTAGGAGTTCGTTATTATTAAGTGGAAGGTTTTTTGAATTTATTTTAGAGAAAGAAAAAAGAAACTGATTCAAAACTAAAATATTTGGTTCAAAGTTTGTTATCTCTTATTTTTAATTGGTTTTATGGTTCTGCATCTTTGTAATTTCAAATTTTTTTTCTAAAGAGCTTTAATTTTGGATTGGAGTTGGTCTTTTTATTTTTGAGATTTTCTTTATTCAATTTCAAATCCTTTCTTCATGCCAACATGAGTTTTCATGTTTACAATTTGCATGTAGATTTTGATGGAAAATGTTTAATTAGGATTGCATCTTAAAGTTATTTTCTTTGCATGTTTGGTTTTGGATTTGTGTCAAGAAAGGTAGTTTTGAGAATTTTTAGGGAATTTGATTTTGAAAAATATTTGCATGCACCTTTTATGGTTTTCTAAATTTGGGTTCTTCTAGATTATTGCAGAATTTTCCTTTACATTATATATACACATAAGTTAAAATATCTCTTTTAGGAAATATAGGTTTATTAAACTATCTATTTATAGAAAAAAAAAAATTAATTCTACTTGATGAAGTTTTGTATGAATATTTTTTTAGTCAATCCAAACTTTAGTAAACAAACTGTTTGTTCTTATACAATGGAGAATTTTATTATGATTTGACTACTTGGTGTATTTTATTATATTATTTGATGGTGTTTATCTGGAGAAATTGCACGAGCTTATTGAATAGAAAAATAGAAGTCTGGGAATTGATTTCTCTTTTGAATTCTGATGTTGGTTATGATCATTGTGCTCAACTAGATTTTGACCATCATACTTTCATATGAATTTATAGCTTTCTCTCTTTGGTTTTATGATGAGAACATTTATAACCATTTTAAAGCCTCTATTATATTATGTGTGGTATGTGGTATCTATGAGTGTTCTCATTTACTTTATTGTGTATCAATATTTATTTCATTTGACCATGAAAGACCATGACTATTACTAAATGTGACTTTGATTTTCTTGGTCAACTCGAGGCCTCCTATGATTATTTTATGCTCTAGATGATAATCTTTATGGATTATGCTACTCCATGTTTGGAGATGGATGTTATTGATGGTTTTATTATCTTTGGTCTTATGAGACTCTTTGGATTATTATTGTCTCTGAGATATCTATTATGGGATTGATGATCTATGGTAATGTTTATATTGAGATGGACAATTTGATCCTTGTACAAGATATGGTGTTATGTTGTGTGCATTCTAATATTTTACTTTGGTATTATCATGATTTATGATTTATAATTTATAAGAAGTTTTATGGTTTTAGGTTTGTTTCTCTTTGTTTATTTCTATTTGAGCATTAGGTTGGGTTATCTAACTCTATAGAGGGCAAGTGTCTTACAATAGTGGTTGGGGCCCTGAGTAGCTATCAGGGTAATCCATTGTAAATAATTTAATAAGTAATAACTAAATTTTATCAAGAGGTTAAAATGAATTAATAAGATGTGTGGTTCTTCACCCATACCTTAAGTGCTTATACAGGCTAGGATGGAGCTTGAGATGATGTTTGATTGAGTTCTTCTATAGTTGGTATCCTTATTTGTATGAAATATTTTTTTTGTGTCATATAGAGTCACTAGGGGGACGAGGTCCAAAGAGGTTGCTTGGTTACCTTAGAGTTCACTCATACAATGACACTTCCCTATATGCACCTTAGGTTTCCTACAAGTGTTGGTTGTTTTTGGATTAGTATGTACTATCTTTTTAGTATGAGTATTACACCTTGAGATAGATAGGTTTTCATGATCCCATCCTTAGTTTATATGATTGGTTTTGTGTGACTTTAATATCTAAGTGGGATATGTTTTTAATCTCCTTGGTGTAGAAGGAGTGGGCCTTCTATGTGTTCCACTAGGTTGACTGTAGTTACTTTTATTACTAATATTATTAATGACATCCTATTCTAGTGTTGGATGATCCTTGTAGCTATTGCATTATTGTTTTCATCTTTGGAGACTTCTTCTATTTTTTTACATCATTCTTGAATCTTGTCACAAAATTTTGGTTATGATGCCTTTATGAGATGTTGTATATGTACTTTATGTATATGAGCAATGTTAGTATGCTAATAGAAACCAAATTTAAATAAAGCTTCTACAAACTAAACAAAATTCATAAACTTCAAGATAGACTAAGATGAACTCTCAATTGAGAATATGAGCCATTAATGGGATCTCTCAATGAGAAGCTCTCTTGTTGAGTAGCTTTGTCTAAATAGATAGGATGTATGCTCAAGCTTATGCTTCAAAAAGGGCTTCAAATGGAGTTGGAATTTGGGTGTGAGTGTATGGTTTTGATGTAAAATGGCTTTTCAAAATGGCATTATGACTTTACTTCATGGATTGTGTTATTTTGCAAAGGGGAAGGATCCAATTTATAGGCAAGAGGCTTGAGGGATTGAGGGCTAAGATGCAAGGATGGGAAAAAGCTTATGGAGGGCTCAGATTGCATGAGAGGAGAGCACATGGATTGTGCTTCCTTATAGCCAATCAAAGAGTAACACATGTCACATGGTGAGAGGATGGAGGAAAGGGGAAGGATGAGTCAACAAAAGAGTCTCAAGGGATAAAATCTTCATAAAGACCCTCATAATGACTTGTAAGAGCAATAAAAGGGCTTGGAAGAGTCATTTATGGCCTAGTGGGCTTCATAAAGTTTTATGGTTGAGATATTTTGAGGGTGATGAGAGCAATTTCGACTTGGACTTGATTAGGAAGGTTTTAATCTTGCTTAGGCTTGTGCAAATGATTAGAGGATGGATTAGGATGGTTTAGGATTAGCTTAGGGATAGGCAAGTGGATGGCATTTAATGAGGGTGGGTGAAGGAGGAGATATTTGTTAACTTTGGCTTGGGTTAGTAAGTCTTAACCCATGTTTAGGGAATGTGACAAGGTTAGGAGGGGATTAGGATTAGGTTTAAAGACATCTTCTAGAAGAGTCTAGACTTTGGATGAGGATAAAGACTTTCTAGAATAGTCTAGAATTTCCTAGGATGAGGATGAAGACTTTCTAGAAGAGTCTAAAACTTCTTAGGATGAGGATAAATTAGATTTTTAGGAAATAAATAAAGTTTTATTTATTTCAAGGGTTTGGGTTGAGGAGATATTTATTAAAACTTTTTTAATAAACATGAGGATTAATATTTAATCTTAATTAAATATTTTGAGTTGGGATTAGGGGTAGGAAATGATGGGATTAGCCTTTAATTAAAATTAAAGAAGGATTAGAAGATTTTGGAAAAGGTTAGTGGTCTTAAGGAAATTGGCCAAGTTTTGGGCAAAAAATAAATTTTTTATTTATTTTGAGTTTTTTGGTCAATTTATTAATTAAATAATTAATAAATAAGGAAATAATGTTTAAATAAGATTTAAACATTTTTGGGAGGGATTCCTTAATTAAATATTTTTAATTAATATAAAGGGATTTAATGGCATAAAAATAAATTAATTAAATAAATAAATAATTAATTAATAAATGATGATGTCATTAGGACTTTTTCAGAAAATAAAAGTACTTTATTTTCTAAAGGTTTTTAGGTGTCTACACTTTATACTTTGATTTATATCTCATATCTTGTGACTTATACAGTGCATGTGGAGTCTTTGTATATTTGTATACTATATCAGTTGTATTCTAGTTCCTCTTATGCTATAGTAATCCTAATTATTCATCCATATTTATGTGTTATGACTTGTGATTATATTTAGTGGGCATATCAATGTACATAATTCAATATA
The DNA here is from genome assembly GCA_028749045.1 of Cupressus sempervirens. Classification (NCBI taxonomy): domain Eukaryota; kingdom Viridiplantae; phylum Streptophyta; class Pinopsida; order Cupressales; family Cupressaceae; genus Cupressus; species Cupressus sempervirens. The sequence continues at coordinate 363,328,502 of CM053787.1, read as the reverse complement.
TGAAATCCTTGAAATTTGTAATATGTTTTTTGAGTTACATTGTGTACATGTGTTTCTTATGTTAAATTGCTTCCATATTATTATTGCATTGCTCTTTGAAAACTCTTGAGTTTTTGTTTTTATGAACTTAGTCACATTTTTTTAGGTTAATCTCTATTGAGTTCCCTAGTGGGGATTTATAATTTGCTTCAACTATTTGTTTGCTACGATTCTATTGGTTGAGATTTCTATTGTAGAGAAATACCTCCCAAAATTGTCTTCTTTGTTGAGACAAGTTAGGAATAATATCTCTATTTTGATTTGATTCTAAAAAAGGATCTGACATTGTTGCATCCCCCAATTACATAAGGGATCCTAGGACCTTTTGTTGAAGATTCCTATTTTTTGTATTCATAAACAATATAATAGAAATAGTGTCAAGTCTTAGGGGTTTGTTGTCATATCCTCATTTTAAGATAGAATTTTGATAATAATTAGATAATACAATGTTATTAAATAAATAATTATAATAAATTTATATCAAAACTAATACTAAAATATTAAAATAGGAAATAATAATTATTTAATCCATATTATCAATGAAATAATTTTTAGTATGATATTTTAAATAATTAGAAAATAATAAAATTACAATGAATAAATAAAGAAATAAAATTAAATGTAAGAGACAATATTGTACAAATTATGTGAACTTTCTAAATAGATTTTAATAAGAAATAATAATAAACACAAATAAGTAAGTAAATAAATAATATAACATAGAATAATACAAATTAACTAAATCTAATGAAAAGTAAAGAGATGTTTAATAAATAGACATGACTCCTTAGATTAAGATATAAAGAGAAGATAGTTTATTTTAGAGAGGGAGAAAAATATGAGGAGAAGATAGGAGCGGAATATAATATGAAGAAAGTTTATTTTAGAGAGGGAGAAAAATATGAGGAGAAGATAGGAGCGGAATATAATATGAAGAAAATAAGAAAGTGACTTTTTGAAAAGGTATTAATGATATTAAAAGGATGTGAATCTTCGAAAGGGTCATAATTATGAATAGTTGTGACTCTTCAAAAATGTTGTAATTATAAAGTATTTGGACTTTTCTAAAGGATTTTGATTATAAAGTGTTGTGACTTGTCGAAAGGATTATAACTATGAAGTGTTGAACTTTTCAATGGATTTATATTATGAAAGGTTGTGACTCTTGAAAAAGAAGAAACAAAAAGCTATATTTTATCTTTTCCTTATTAATAAGGAATAATTTTATAAAGTATATATAGAGTTGAGATAATATAGTAGGAAAAATTCATTGAAGTGTCGACTAAGGCTAGAGCCAAATGGACCAAGCAAAGTGGAAGTTAAGAAAGGTATGTTTATGGATTATATTTGTTTAATTATAGTTATGAATTTATTTATATCAATGAATTATACTTCTGGATAATTTGTGCATATACATATGTATATTTAAAGGTGGAATTCAAAATGGATAACACATATGACTTAATAGTAAATGATTTAAGATCAAAAGAGTTCCTTTTGAGGGAAGAGAATGATCTCAATATGGTTAGTTATTTAAGATCAAGATAGTCCTTTTTGGAATAGAGTGATCTTAATAGCTTAAGATCAAGAGAGTCCCATTAGGAAAAGTGATCTTAATTCAGTTATAAGACCAAAATATTATGTTGATGTTAACATATGCATATGTGATAAGGGCCTTGGATAGAGAATGTCTCTTTCGGGAAGGACCTTAAGGAGAGAAATTAATAGAAAATGGAGAAATAATGAGGACCTAAGGATCCTCAAAAGGGTTATCGATCCTCATATGGAGACATCTTTAAGGTTGGGGTTAATATAGAGGGTAGAATAATATGGTAATATTTATTAATGTTTAGTTTCTAACATTTAATATGCAAGTATAACTTGTCCCAAACTAATCATAATAGTGGGGATATTACATTTATAGGTTAATATTATAAGACATGTTGGATAATATGATATGGTCAATTCATTGTATTACATGTCCATATGACTAGGCTAGTTTCCTTCATGATGTATTTAATTTTTTATAATAATCAAATATAAAATAATTTCTTGATTTTTTTGTTGTCATGTGGATGTGTGTTTATTATCCTCATGTTTTCTTTCAAAGAAAGGAATAAATATGCTTCAATTGATAAATGTGAGAAGTTTATGTATAATATAAATTTGATGGTAATATTGGTTTTATGGGTCTACACTTATGTTACACGTATTCAGTAATAGTAATTATATCTTAGTGAGAAGTTAAAGATAAAGTTGGATGTGTGTTTTTATTATTTTGAGTTTGTTTCCCTATAGGTTAACCATTGGTAAGTCATTATTTTGATTAATGGTAAAATAATGTTTTGAAGGAACCCTAAAACCCTTTAGAGTCTCTTCAAAGAAATATTTTCAATGACATCACAAGATACAACAATTGCCCCAATTTGGTAACCAAACTAAGCACAAAAAAACATTAAGCAGCTTAAAAGGAAAGACAAAAAAAACACCAAAACCAAACAAGAATTAGAAAAATGGGCCTAGGAGGACCAAACTAGACTGATTAAACAAGGAGAGACTAATTCTCCTTTTCCAAACTCTCAAGCCTTTGCAGTGACTCTATGATGTTGGGATGCACTTTAGGCTTTTCCTTCTTTTTATTGTCTATCTTCTTCCTCGTGCTAGAATGAGTTCTTTTACCTAGTCCATCTATGTCTCCAATTGAATTACCTTCCTCCTTATCAATATTAATAATGGATTTCTCCTTTTTGATTTTGAGAATTTCATGTAGGCATTTGAGGTAGATTTTGGGGGCATGGAGATCTTCATGGCTATGAAGAAGAATGGTCCTCAGCATTGCTTCATTTTTTTCCATTCTTTAGTTATTCTATTGGTAAGTGATGTTATTGAATAACACAATAATCCATCAATTTGAAATCAATTTACTTTGTGTTGTTGATTTCATGGTAAATTATTTGCATTCTCAGTAAGAAACTACAAGCTATGATAAGACTATTCCTACAACCATCATAACTCTACTCTTTGATTATTCCTATGGCCAAAGCATAATAGATTAACTTCATTTTTATCATCTAAGAACTCCAAATATACTATTTAGTTTGTATTTTTTTAGTTTTGTATTCATGTTTAGTTCTCAAGATACTTCTTCTTAAGCATTTCTCTCCAGTGTTATTTCCTTGAAGACAAATAATAAACACATTATACTTCATGAAAATATTATGAAGACAAATTTGGCTATTCTAAACAAAAACCCTTATGTAAAAAAAAGAAAACAAAGTAGGAGACACTTTCAAATGACATTTTCAATCAATTTCTTCATAAATATTCATATATTTCATTGAATACAAGACTTTGTTATTCTTATTTCTACAAAAAGACCAACTACATAAACTTCTCTACTTTTCCTTGTACAAATAATTTTTTAGAACCTATAGGATAGGGCTTGGTGTTCCTTTAATATATATAAGAAATGTTGTGAGCTATAGGTTAGAGTATAACTTTGATATTTTGTTACCAACTGTCACTAGCTAATGATAGAATATATTCTCCAAATAAAGGTTGTTAATTGTGTTTGTGTTCTTGAGTGAATCTAGAGGAGGACATGGAGTGCATATTATATTTAGTAAATGGTGTAGGACACCTCTCCTTTTATTGGTTTTTGTGAGTTGTTAAGGGTTAGTTAAGATTTGGGGTGTGTCCAATAAGTTCCTATGGTCCTTGGAATCCAACTTGTCCCAATATGTTTGTAAACAACATAACTTGCTCAAAAGGTCATGGAGCATAAAGGGAAAAAAATTGCTCAAAAGAATTTCCAAATGGAGGTTTGGACAGTTGTAACTACCCATGTTTAGGTATTTGAGCATGGGAAGCATATTTTGGAAGGTTAGAATGATTTCTAGTCATTTCCCACACGTGTGAGCCTACTGTACAGACTATTGAAACATTTTAATTATTTTGAAGATCTTATTTCATATATTGATAGTGTAGACCTTTCTTTTGCATATTCAAACTTAATCTCAAGTTTTAAGGTTAGTGAATTGTGGTAATTATTTTGGTGACTAGTATGTGATTACTATTCAGAGGGTTACTACCACATTAATGGCTCTAACGTGATCATCCATGGTGGGAAATGTGTGAAACCTTGTGGGATGATAGGTTAGACTCTCTAAATAATTTTTTTGATTTCTTTTTCTTTTTTATGACTAGTTTCCAAGTTGGCATGATGCCCTAGGCTGACTCCTAAGAGTAGGTGAGCTAGGACAACAAGAAGTTGTTGCAGAGCACACCCATGATCTAACATGGCCAATCTAATGGAATCATTAGAATCCCTAGGATATTACCTTGATGATTCAAGTGGTTGTGGGGGTTGTATTGAATTTTGAAGATTTTTATAGGTCTTTTGGTGAAAACTGGTCCAAAGGCCTAAAAGATAGCCTAGAAACTGGGGCTTGATGGTGAATAGGGTTGTGGATGTTTTGGAACTATATAAATCTAGATTCTAGAAGTGTAAAGAGATAGATTTTAGAATAATAGGGTCTTTCATGTGGTTGTGGAAGAACTTTGAGAAATGGAATAAAATAGTGTCACTAGACCTAATGCAATTAGGCCTAATTAGCCCTATTTAAAGGTAATGGCAATTTGGTCATTGTGGATGTGACCAGTGGTGGTAGACAAGTTTTAGAATGATGTGGAAGGTATCTACAACATTAGTATATCTCAAGGAAGTGTGAGAATATGATCCTAAGAAAGGTTTTAGGGTTCTAAGAGAACGAAGGGGTAATAGGACTAGTGCCTTAATTAAGCAAGACTAAGTTCTACACCAATCCAAATATACCTAGGAGGCAAGTTGGGATAAAGCTATTAGAGACAAAGGTTAGAGAAAAGAACTAGAAGTCAAGAACCTCTTGATGGTTCAAAGATTAGAACCTTAATTAGAAGTGGTTAAGTGTTACAGCCCTAGACCATCTACATTAGTGGATCCAAAGGAGGACATGGAGTGCTTATTATATTGTGATATGTAACTATACCAATTTGTGAACCCTATAAAAACATGGTGAAAAATACCCATCAAGTGTCACATATAACATCCTCACTTCCTTTCAATTCAAAATTGGGTTCCACATAATAAGTTGTAAGGTGAAAAAGGGACCTTTAAACATCCCCCCACCCCCCAATTACTGTGAGGATGCAATAATGCTTTTATCACCTCCCACAAACTACCATGCAACTGTTAGTTATCATTTACCTTAATCTCTATGAGGGTATGATAAACACTTTAATCACAACTTGAAGCATAATATATATATATATATATATATATATATATATATATATTAGGTAATGGACATAAGAGATATATGTTCATAAGAGCATGAAGCAATGACCAAAATATTTTGAAATTAAATCAATAGAATATTATATCTAGAAACACATCAAGAAAAGAAAATATAATGGATGGAAAATGAATACTTTAACATAGTGTCTAATTCTATGCTTACTTGTTTTAGTTGTGTTCATTTGGGCACCAACATAGGTGTCAATGTTAACACAAATACAAATTTTTATTTTTTCCCACATTGTTTCCAATATCTTTAACTTGCATCTATGATAATGTATTAATGGATATCATTAAGCAGTTACCCCCTTGAGTGTGGCTAACACTAATACCATGTTATGTGAAATATTTTTTTATTGATTATTATTATTATTTTATTAATGATTGGGTTGTGTTGTGTGTAGTCCAACATTGAATGTATATCTTTCTCTTGATTAGGTTGGTTAGGTAACTCTACTTTCACCATCTATTTGTGCCATTGGTCAAACTTGTTTTATTGTTGAAATCTCTAGAGTATTTTATGATTTAATGTTGAACTTGATATTCTCTTGTTTGGATTTTTCTTTTGAGTTTTGAGGTGACTATCTGAATGTTTACATGTGTTGGCCTTATTTTATAATAAGTATTATTTCTATCATGTTCATTATGGACCTCTAGTAGTACGTATAAGGGATAACATCATAGATATTGTACTATGTGTGTATATAAAAATGAAATATATTAGGTCTCATAGAAGTTTGCATAATTATTACACTGCATGAATATGTTGTAAATATAAATGGGAAATTAAGTTCTGGGGGCATGGGGGTGGGGGGTGGGGTGGGGGGTGGGGGGTGAATCAGCACCTAAAAATTTTACCTCTAAAATAACTTAACATGTAAACTAAAATAATTAACCATGCATCACATCCATAGCATAAAGTAAATCAACACATAACACAAATAATTTGGTTACCCAAAAAGCCTCCAATGAGAAGGTAAAATAGGGGTTTCACTACTACAGCTATAAAGTGTGGCCTATTATGGATACAAATTTTTTATCATAAATTATGATCTACCTTGTGAAAGGTTTGCACTGTTAAAGGCTTACAAGACTTGTTAGGTCTCACCTTGACTAAAGTATTTCAAACTAGAAATTAAGTAAGCACTAGCTTAGGAGATTTACAAAATTTTGTTAAGACTACTTTGTAAAGAGATTTACTCTATATCACCTGTTAGAATGATTCAATACCTAATCCTTCAGTTAGCACCTTGCTACTTGATCTCATATCTCATCTTTATTGTTAATCTCTTGATCCTCTTGATCAGATCTATCTTCTCTAACCTTTGAATGCTTATCTATGTTCTTATCAAACTAATTATTCATTACACAACTCTTTCATAGCCATCTATCCACCATGAATTTCCTCTATGCTTTTAGCATTCATCTACTCATGTATGGTACTCCTCCTTAGGGTTTACCTCCTTAAATAAGCATTGTGGAGATGGGCTAGGTCATGATCAATGATTGTGGTTGATCCTTATTGTCACCTAATTACTTCCCCTATCTGATTGGTTGCATACATTTCATAGGGATGTGTAATATGCTTCAATCCTTATCTCTTATAATCAAAAATTCAAGTTCATGTTGGCCAAAAATAGTTTACATAGTAGTTTATGCCATTATAAACAACTATGTTATTCACTGGTTACTCAACATCAATAGACTCTGATGCTTGGCCTTTATTGTGCTCTTTATGTTGATACTTGGCTTTTGAATAACTCATCACTTACTATTACTTACCACCTGAATCACTCAACACACACTATTTACTTAGCACCTTTTGTTAGCTTGGAACCTGAGTGACTCAACACACACTGACTACTTGAAACCTACTAGTGCTTAGCACTAACAATCATATTACTTGGCATTATTGTTTGGAATCTTATGCTCAGCATACACTATGCACTCAGCTTGCACTGTATCTCTGCTAGATAATGATTTTGGAAATATAAGGTAGGCTAGGTTACTGAGAGGGGAGGGATGAATCAGGAACCAATAAAACTTTAGACTTAATTCACCAATTAGACCACCATATAATCTGATCTAATTGCATACATGAAAGAATGAAAGTATTAAAACATTCATAATACTTTGACACTAGATTTTGTAACCCAAAAACCTTTCAAATAGAAAGTAAAATTGGGGTGGGGATGATACCCGCAAGCTTTATTACTATAGTATAAAGTTAGCCTATCAAAGCTTTCATTTGATCACTTATGGTGATCTACCCTATTAGTTGCAATAAGGACTATTAGTCCACCTTGTGAAAGGATTTTACAAACATACAATGAAGTATACACTATATTAGGAGATTTAGCATAAGACTACTAAGTCTACCTTGTTAGAGGATTTGACTAATGTACCTATTAGGATGAATTAGTGGTTGATCTATGATCTTCAATTTTTGCCAAATGAGATTCTTTTGAATACCAATGATCACATTGTTGTGATAGAAAAGTCTCTACAATTGCTTATACTACTTGTAGCCTTCTTCTAATTCACACTCATCTACTTCTTGCTTGTTCACATTCTTATTTGGCTATGATACAATGCATTACATATATACTAATCCACTTAATTACCTTCTGGAGTTGGCAACAATACTTAATTCATCATAATTCACTAAGTCGACTAGTTGCTAGAACTCAAGCTTTGAAGATAACTTGTTGATGTTCTGACACTCTGAAAAGACTGTCAATACTTGGAAAACTCTAGCACTTGGTTGATTTTGAAGCTTGGTCCATAACGATCACTTTGAGTAGCAGGAACTCAATTCACGCTGGATGACTCGATTCATGCTAAAGAAATTGCTAGATAATGAATTACTCAGTTAAAACTGCATGGCTCAGTCAACACTATCTTTGTTTACTTTGTTAACATTGTGAGCTCAGTAGACATTGATATACTTGGTTAACACTATAGAGCTCAATTAACACTAATATTTTCATCACTTATATTAAAAAGTTTGATAGACTTTGATATGCTCTATTAACACTATATTTTGCCTTAGTATCTTGGTAGACACTTTAAAGCTCAGAAAATACTATATATTGTCTCAAATTCTTGGTAGACACTATGAAGCTCGGCATGAACTATTATATTATTGTTTAGCTTGGTAGAAATTGAAACAAATGGTTAACATTGCTAGAATTATGATAAGCAATGAAACCAATTGACTAAGTGTTAAGTCACTAATAGACAAATGATTTGACCATAAGGTCAAAAAATGACTAAGTGTTTTGTCACTATCTTTAAAACCAAAATGAGATCAACAATCTCCCCCTTTGACATGAGTGGCAAAAACACTTTGTCATGGCCTGAAGAATCTTATTTCATGTACAAGTTAGACAATGTATGTTCTCTTCTCGATTTCCATACAAAATATCAAAATCTCAAAATTTGAAAAAATGTTGTTATCTCTCATACCTTATTACTCCCCCTAAGTGGATACTTCATTTGATTTCTTCTTTTAGTAATTCCTTCTAAGTAGATATGAGCCTTGACAAAATTCTCCAAAATTTACAAAATCTTCATAATCTCCCTTTTTTGACACTTATGTCATTTGGGTGGTACACTTATAGTGTATCTATCCAAAAATGGCTTGTGTAATTCCATGTTTATTCTCAATACTACATCCCAATTATCACTTGTTGCATCTAATGATTGAATCTGAATTTATAGATGTGTTTCCATATCCACTAGACCTTCATGAGTAGAAAGATGAGAATCTTTCTTAATCAATGTTTCTACATAGGCTAGTTCTTTTTGTAAAACTTCCATGTGTGGAGTTAACTTGGATTGTATGTTGATCAAGGTTGATATGATATTTTCAAATTTTTCTTGCAACTCGGAAAGCCTACTCTAGGTCAGAAATAATCTGTAAAAATGATTCTGACTAGTGCTAGGAGATTGTCTTAATGTTGTACCTATTAACTGTAAATCTCCTTGCAACTGGTCAATTGATTGTTGAGTCTCTTTGGTAAAGATATCAATATTACATAGTTTACTACATAGAGAATATATATTATCCAAAACTTTCTTTACACTCTCCATCTTGGTTGCTAAATCAACCTGTCTAAGTGCAATGGCACTAGATATCTTGTCCACAACCTTAGTATGAAAACTTTTCACAAACCATTCCAATAATTTGACATTTGACTCTATGTCCTCATCCTTTATTTTATCAACTATATGTACAAGTTGCTCTATTATTGGTTTATTGGAAAATGAATCTAGAATATCAAATGCATCTACCAAAATATATTTGATATCATGCAATACCTTTCTTTTCTTGTGCTCTCTTCTAAAAATTTATTGTATTTTCTTTCTTTGTAGAGCTTCTTAAAGAATGCTCATTTCTTCAATTGCATTATTGTCAGATCATAATTGGGTAGAAAAATCACCTCATCCAAATTTACATCCTCAAATGATGTAGTTTTAGCACTCAACAATGTGCTGGTACTCAGCCTTTCTATCTGCAATGGTGTTTCTTGTGTACTTAGTCTTTGAAGATTTCAGCTATTGGGAATAGGTGTAGAAACTAGTAAAGTGACTAGTGTCTATATAGCGACCTATTTTGATAGTCATCTTATCCTCTTTTTTGTGTGAATCATCCTTTTGATTCTCTTCCTTTTCCTTTTTCTCTTAATTTCCTTATTTGTCTATTATCACTATTACTAGTAATTCTAAACTGTGTAGACACTAAAGATGGGTCTTTTTGTTCTATCTCAGTAGATATAATCTCTGCTATTTGAGATTCATCAATCCTTACCAATATGGGATTTGAGCATGGAATTATTGTATTGGTGGATTATATTTTTAGTTTTCTTATGTCTTCCTCACTTAATGGATTTTCATTCTGAGTGGTGTTATTTGGTATGTCCTCTATTGTTATTGAGTCATGTTGACTCTCCTTCTCTCTATTTGTAGGACTAGTGCTCAACACATTAACATTGCATGCATCCCATTGTTGTTCCTCAGTTGTATCATATTTTTTAGTAGTGTCATCATTTTATGTTTTATCTTTCTCTTGTTCTCCCTTTTCTTTCACATCTTTGGTGGATAACCCATAGATAACTTTCCAAAGCAATGTGCTTTGGGTTACCACTGCTTCTACTTGTTTTCTTAAAATATGAAATACTCTATATTTAGGAGAAAATCTCCCTGTGTACTTCTCCATAGCTTGAGAAATCATCTTCTTATCCAAAGTAGGCATGACTTGGGCTAATGTAGCCTCTCTGATCTATCTTTTAGTTGTTAAACTAAACTTCCACTTTTTCTCAACTCTTTTATATAAATTTTTTGGTATAGAGCTAGCAATATTTAGTGGAGTGGTCTTAAAAGTTATGATCATATCATATATGGCCTCTTCTACATTATTCTTATCTACACGCCCTAGCTTATCAAAATCTATATGTGGAAAAATAGATAAATCTACATTTGTTTTAACATTTTCACATAAGTTGTCAATATCAGATGAAGGGTTGTGGCTTATCACTTTGAATTGACTATAGTCATCAAACTTTTTCTTCTCGTCATCTAGTTCCTTTTGAGGTTGATACTTCCTCCTTAGCTTCTTAGTCAGTTGTCTCAGCTCTGTTGTGGCACTCTCTCTTTTGCCTTTGGCCTTTGTTTATTTAGCTTGTGTTGTGGCATGCCTTTTGCTTGACCTTTTCAATGGTACAACTAGCTCCTTTTCACTCTTCTTTATGACTTTGCTAGGCTTTTGCATTGATTTATGTTGTGCTTTCCTCTTTTTCTCAATTTCCTTGGGTTCTTTCTCAAATTCTTCTTCATCGTCATATTTGTCCTCACCCAATCCTTATGTTATTTCCAAAGGTTCTCAAACATCTTCATCTTCTTCTTCTTCTTCACCTCCTTCACCAAATTTTTCTTTCAATTTCATGACTATCTTATTCTTCTTCCTTATGACTGAGGCAATCTACAAGTTGACTATAATTCTAGACTTTGCCTCATTATAATTCCCAAAGGATGTGGTGTCCTTATCAATTTCCTCTACCAATAGTGTTGTAATTTTTGTTGAAGCTTGATCAACATTGATCTCATAAGGTAATGGCCTTAACCATCTAACCCTAGGAATTGTTGCCTGCACATATGTATAGTCAACATCAACTAGAAAACAACCATCATTGTAATGTTGTTCCATACTGACACATGAATTCTTGACATTTGTTTCACATACTTCTTAAAGTCTTCAAAATAGCTTTTCATTACTGATTCAAAATTTTCTCCAAGTTGCTCAATAAATTCTCCAATTTGTTGTATAAATGACTTGTTGGTCTTCCAAAGAACTTTTCCAAATGTAGGAAAAGCATTCTGCACATAAAATAATATGAAAAAAATTAGTGAACCAAACTTACATGAGGCACTTTTATCTTTCCTGATAGCTTCCAAATTTTTTGATAGTTATTAAAGTCGTAGCTCAACTAGGTCGTAAGAATGATCTCTCTTTACAATTTTGTAACCTAGGTTGACCACCATACAAGATACATTGTATAGTCAACTTGACTGAAAGAACTTGTGTGTAATCATACACACTACAAACACTATTATAGGATCTATGATATTGTCAATAGACATTCCACGTTTGTTCCACATGGCTCCAGTGTTCTTCTCAATTGTTTCCTTTGCATCACTTCTCATACTCTTTGGTTTGTCTAGGGTAGGATACCCTATTACTCTATGTATGATCCTCTTAGATATTTTGATAGGTACACTCTCCAACCATAGTTGATTGTCATGTATTTGGCTCAACACTATATTTATCCACTCAGTCTTAAGAACTTGGGGAAAATCTAGGGTACGCGTTAACCCTTTTTGCTCCACAATCTTGTTTTCTTCCTTCAACATTCTGTTACCACACAATTTTTGGTAGAGATCCATTATTTCCATATCACCAACCTTGCCTACCTTGTGGGTATAACTACATCATACATCTTAGATCATTAAAACCTTTGGTGGTATCATAGATAATGTGCTAGATGGATCTCCTTTATATGCAATCTTAGGGATGGCATAGAATGGAGGTTGTTTAACATCATTACTAATTAAATAAACATTGAAAACTCCATTCCCTTCCTTCCTAATTATTTTTGAATAAATTTCCACCATAATAATTGACTAGGGTTTGCAAATCCATTGAATATTATCAAGTTGCAATAGAATTTTGTTTGCAAATGCTTGAATCTCCTTTCACAAATTGTCTTAGTTCTCTTCAAACTTTGATAAATGGAAATGAGTCAAAAATCAATTATATAACCCTTGAAACTCTATATTTATTGCCCATTGCTTATATATTTGTAAGCTTGACTACTATAGGGTTTTCAATATGCTCGACTAATATAGCAAGCTCAACATTCACTAGCATTTTTCTTTCTTCGACAGTCACTGCAATACTCCAAATACTCGACAACAACAAACAAAAAAACATAATGATATAATAGTTCATACTTCTAATTACTTCATTTCATCTTGATTCATGAATATATAATATTTTCACACCTTTAATACTTAGAAATAATGCATAATATATCATTGCAAGTGTCAATCCCACACATATCTTGATTGCCTAGTTGGGGGTGATGTGATCACCTAATCCATTGGATATAGTGACCTCATCATGACTTTATGTGTTGAAATCTTCCTTATTTTCCCATGTCTTATTCATCTATATCTTCACCTTCTCAGCATCTACCTTTTCTTTGCCTTTGCTAAATTTATTGCTAGGTGCAGGTGATCGAGTTAGGCAATTTCTACTAACATGACCAACCTTAAGATAACTAAAGCATGTAATCTCACTCAACCATATTTTTTAATTTCCTTTGAAGTGTGTCCTTATGTAGTTTTTAGGAACATGTTCATATTCTTGACAATAGTGATGACTATACCTTGTATTGTAATCCCAATTATAAGAATTTCCATGATGTTGGACATTTGTATTCTTGTTTGATGTCCACTTAGGTTTGGATTTGCACTCATATGCCTTATGTCCATACTTCTAGCAATTACAAAAATATCCTTCAAATATTTGTTTGTTAATGGTATTAGTCCTACATTCATGTGCCTAATGTCCTTGCTTACTCCAATTATAGTAGTATCCTTTGTATTTCTTCTTAGGGTTTTGATTTGTAGTTTTGCTCCTACAGACATTTTCTGTATGACCCAATTTTTCACAATTATGAAAAGTTGATTTGTTGCTCTTTCCTTTGTTACTCCTTGGTTCACCACTTCTAGATGATTCTCCTTCCTCAGTAGTAGTATATCCCAATCTAGTAGTATCACTATTAGGTCTTGGTGATTCCATCAATTTCTCAAAGTACTTTATGGCTTCACTAGGCTTATTAATATTATTTTTCTTTGCCTTAAATTTATTATGCAACAGATCATTATGTGGTTTCAAAGTTGTGATCTCAATGTCTTTCGTATTTAGCTCTTGATTTGCAATCATCAATTGATTCATTGTATCTAGTTGCATGTTTGCAAGATTTTACACATTTGATGTCTTCTCTTCAAGTTTGTTTGTTAGTAACCTTTTCTCTTCTTCAATCATGAATTTTTCTTCTTCAACTTTCTTTTTCTATTCAATTGCCTCACACAACAATACTGATTGAACTTCTTGTTCCCTTTTTAGATTCTTCACTTCTTCATTTAGGGCTCTATTTTTTTCCATCACATCTGCAATTTTTCCATCAAACTCTTATGAGTTCCTTTCCATAAAAAATCCAATATTGTCTATTTATTCATACTTAGTGTCATTTTGTTGCTTGGCTATTTCTTTTCTCCTTCTCAATGATTGTTGCAGTTCATTTTTGCTTCATTCAACTGATGTAGAACAAGTTGTATTTCAATCTTTTGGTTCTCAATAGTCTTTCCCAATTTTTAGACTTCCATCTTCAAGATCTTACCTTTCAAGCTATCAACCTTTCCTTTCAAGAGACCAATTCTCTAATACCAATTATTGGAAATATTAATGGGAAAGTAAGTTCTAAGGGGGGGGGGAGGTGGGCGGAGGGGGGGAATCAACACTTATAACTTTTACCTCTTACCATTAATCCATCTCATAACTTAACATGTAAACTGAAATAGTTAATCATGCATCACATCCATATCATAAATTAAATTAGCACATAACACAAATAATTTGGTTACCCAAAAACCCTCCAATGAGAAGGTAAAATTGGGGTGGGGATGACACCCACAAATCTTCACTACTACAACTGTAAAATGTGGCCTATTATGGCTACAAATTTTTTATCACAAAATATGATCTACCTTGTGAAAGGTATGTCCTATTAAAGGCTTACAAGACTTGTTAGATATCACCTTGACTAAAGGATTTCAAACTCACAATTATGTAAGCACTCTATTAGGAGATTTAAAAAATCTTGTTAAGACTACTATGTTAAGAGATTTACTCTGTATCACCTGTTAGAATGGTTCAACACCTAATCCTTTAGTTAGTACCTTGCTCTCCTCTTTACTATTAATCTCTTGATCCTCCTAATCAGATCTATCTTCTCTAACCTTTCATTGCTTATCTATGTTCTTATCAAACTAATTCTGCATTGCATAACTCTGTCATAGCCATCTATACCACCATAAATTCCATTTATGCTCTTAGCATTCATCTCCTTGTGCATGGTACTCCTCCTTAGGGTTTAACTCCTTAAATAAGCATTATGGAGATGGGCTCAGTTATGATCAACAGACATGGTTGATCCTTATTGTCACCCAATTGCTTCCCTTGTTTGATTGGTTACATGCATTTCATAGGGGTGCATAATATGACTCAATCCTTATCTCTTGTAATTGAAAATTCAATTTCATGTCGGCCAAAAATAGTTTACATAGTAGTTTATGCCATTACAAACAACTATTCCATTCACTAGTTACTCACCATCAATAAACTCTGATGCTTGACCTTCACTATGCTCTTTATGCTGATATTGGGCTTCTAAATAACTTGGCACTTACTGTTGCTCAACACAAAAATCACTTAGCATGCACTATTTACTTGGCACCTTCTATTAGCTTGGCACCTAAGTGACTCGACACACATTGACTGCTCAGCACTAACTGTCATATTACTCGGCATGTATTGTCTAGACCCTTATGCTCTGCATACACTATGCATTTGACTTACTAAATTTGATTGAAGAATTATTTATATGATTTTGTAAATAGTAATGATTGTCTCTTGATTTTAGTTAGATTTATTTTATGCTATGAGGAGTAAGCCTAATTCTAGGAGGAGAGGATGTGAGGACCACTCATTGATTTCTATTTATGTTTATGATATTAAATTCTTTTATATCACTTTGTAGGTGCATGTTAGATCTTTATCAATATTTAATATTGCTTTTTTGATATTAAGACACGTATTGATGACAATAAACTTTTTGACTTTCATATCGACCTATATCATGTTAGTTAGATGATTATGGTCACCTTCATGATGATTATTTGATAGGAAAATGCTTTATATTAATGAATTCACTTACCCCATACTTGCATTTGTATAGTTGACACATATGTTTTCTAATTCTTTATGACACGCTTGATATGGCTAAGGGATAGAGTTTTAATCACTTTCTATATGTGTGTGTATGTATATATAAATATGTATATACATATGTGTATGTATATATAGATATATGTATGTATGTATATGTGAATAGGGTAAAAATGGAGCCTTTAACTATGCTTATAACATTCACCACTATTCATTTGTTGTTTTAGAGTTGAAATGGAATAAGTAATATAAATATGGAAATTCTTGAAATTAGACGAAATAAGATACATACCTCATGATGGAACTAATCTGAAAATACCTATTTTCTAATGCCTACGTATAGTTTCAGGAAATTCTACAACCTGTTATGGACTGGAAATGTCAAAACACAAAAAACCCAAAAAAATGTGTATCCTTCTAAGCGTAGGTCGACCTTTACCCATATAGTGGGGCACAATCTTACCTTGCGGCAGAATTGTGCCCCAAAAAGTCAACCTTGACTTGCACTGCTCTAAGGAAAATTTTGTTCACGAATCTCGAAAGTTTGTCGAAAAGGGTATCCAAATTTGTATTCCAATTCTTGAAATAGTACCTACATATATCTGAAAATGGTTTTTTTGGGGTGGCTATATAGGGTTTTGCGTTAGTCAAACCCCTATTTTGGTGATTTCCACCTCCACAAATAGTCAGATATAATATAATATGTGTGTGTATTGATTTTTTAGTGCCAAGATTTATTCCACTAGATTAAAACCCTAGCATGAATATGTATAATAAAGTAATGCATAAATTTGAATAAGATAAGAAAGTGTGCCAAGCCCCCAAGGCTAAAGTACTCCTACCAAACCCATAATCTGTAATTTCTACCTCATGATTATATCTTTGAATGCTTGAATATTGATAATGACAGATCAAGGAAGATAGGATCTCTCTTGCTCCAAATAGATGTTCACAATGAAGTGCTCACAAAAATGCTTAATATCAAAAATGGCTTTATCTTCTATATCATCCTCTTCCAATCTTGCATCTTCATTTCACCATCACTTGTGTGCTTCTCATGACTTCTTGTAAATGAATGCAAAACAAGAGTCTTTATATAGAGGCTTCAAGGTGAGGCTCCTAGAGTAATGTGAGGACCCATAATTTAAGTTTCACCTCAAATTATGGTCCAATCACAATAACCAACTGAAGGAAAATAAATAAATGTATTTAAAATTAAAGCCCTTCTACATTTGGATCCGAAAGCCCAACATTGATTTTGGGGCCCTCCAGGACCAAAATTTGAAGAGAGGGATCAAATCCTAAAGAAGGTCAAGGATGACCTCAACCTTGACCTACGTTGGGGATGACCTCAACCATGCCCTAGGTCAGGGTTGACCTTGTGGACATTGACCTTGACCTAGGGGTCCAAATCCAGTCAATATAGAAAATAAGAGGTCCCAAGGATGCCCAAAGTCCTAGAAATGATATCAGAATAGGACAAAGTACCAAAAATAGGCACAAAATCCTATGATGAATATGATAAAGGCTAGGAGGACCTACGAATAATTCCTACCTAGAAAATTGAGCCATAAAGAAGGGAAATTAAGGAGAATCTTCAAGATCCTAACCCTAATTTCACCTAGAATGAAGGAATCAAGTACAAAATGCATCCTAAATGCAAGTCTATCATGATAAATGTATTAAAAGAGGGTGCTAAACTCATCAAGATGGAAGCACTTCCATTTTAAGATGATACATTTATCCCCCACTTTATCTTAGATATGACACTACATGAATATGCAAGCTAAAGTAAGAAAACATCATAGTAAATAAATTTTTTAAAAAGGATATAGCTGAGTCCTCGATGAAGAGATCCTGTAAAAACAATTGTTAGAATTTGCAACACACAAGGTTAATGAAAATCCATAAATCACCTAGAGCTTACTAAATGACACTTGAGAAGTAAAAAAAACCCCTTATGGCCTCCCTATTTTGGCTTTCTACTTTTGAAGTGTGAAATATGTGATAAGGATAACTCTATATATTGGATATGAAATTTGTTGAAAATTTCTTTCTTAAATCAATTAGAAGGATTCCTACCCTTCCTAAACTAATTCAAGGAGTTAGGTATCTGAATCATGATTCCAATGCCACTAACGACACTAAAATAGAATTACCAAACTCAAGTTATGATGAAAAGAGTGGATGTATATCTAAATGCATAAAAAAGGGGAATCCAAATTTACCATGAGTAAACCCTAAATCTAACTATATATAATGAAAAGGAACTCATACCTACTCATTCTTACCATTTGGATATTTGAAAGGAGGAATCAAGATGTCGAGGAGAGAAGAACTTCAAGAAACAAGCATGTAGCTTCTAAGATAGTGCTTAGCTACTAGATTGTCACTTCCCGAGGTGAGCTTATTCTTGTTTGTTCTTGTACTTTCCAAATATATAATTCCTATAGACAAGTTCAACCCTGACCCTTAAAGGTTGACCCTAACCTAGCAATATTGACCTTGACCCAAGAATGTCAACATAGACTGGAAGGTCTCCACCCATTCTGGGATAAGGTCGTCCTTAATCAAAAAAGGTTGACCCTAACCCAGAAAGGTCAACCTTGACCTAAGAAGGTTGACCCTAACCTAAGTGAGGTTGATCTTGACCTATTCAAGTTGAACTTTCCAATTTGATGATGTATAATTTTGATATGATGTTTGTTTGTGCTTACAAGACATGGTTTGTCTCTGAGAGCATCCCTTTGGAGAATTGCTTGTGATCATGAGAGAGACACTCTCTAAACTTGATGAGGAGGAGATACAACTACTAAGAGATGTAGGAATATACTAGGTAGTAGTCCTACCATAAATCAGGCTACACTGAGCCATGCTATCATCTTTGATAGAGAGGTGGGATGAGGATACATGCTCCTTCTATCTTTCCTCAGGAGTGATTACAATGACATTAGAGGATGTCTATAGGATCTTGAAGCTTTGAGTCTGAGGTGAGACCATCAAACCTAGAGCACAGTGGGTATATGAGGAGATCCTTTCCAACAAGGTGTATTTCTTGGTGTGAGTTCCATAGATGTGAACCTAATCAGATCATGTCCTTCTATCATCCATACTATCAAGCCCTACACCTTTGGTATGAAGAGTGATTCTTGGTATAGTATCCTTGGTTGTGTTACATAACTCAAAGGGTACCATATTTTCTACACCTCTTACCCAACCTATATGGAGGATGGAGAGTGAGAGGACCATGTTCTCATGGGGTCACAACATGTTAGCCCAACTATACCATGAGCTATGTTAGCTAGTGAGATATTAGAAAGAGAATCTTTCAATATGCACACTCTTGCAGATTTGGTTGTTTGAGCATTTCACATGTACACATCCATAGGGAGTTCCAATGATGGTAGATGGGAGTACATCAAGAGTTTTTTGCCTGTCCTCTGAGGAATGCCTGGTAGTTTGGAGATATCCTCTATCGAAGAGTATGAGTTCAAATGTGATATGGAGACCTTATTGTCAGATGAAAAACTGGCCTGATACATGATTCCAGATGAGATACTCATAGTGACAGAAGTTTCTAGAGGGTCATAAAAATCATATAGTGATTCCATACTATTATGATTAGGTGATGAGATAGTTTAGCCTATTTCAAGGAGTCCCTAGAGTAGTACCTCACTATGTACATCTAACGAGGTATTATCAGAGGCTCAGTGCTATACGTTGACCATCGATAGTAGACATAGAGGATAGTAATGTAGATGAGATAGAGAATATATATGTTGACAATTAGCTAATAGTGATATGTAATTGTTGTCATTTATGGCAACACACGATGTACATGCTAACAGGAATCCTCTAAAATAAAGATACTTAGTGTTTGGTAATAATAAAATTGTTTAAGTATAGAATTTGTTTTATAGCAATGTATTGTTTTGTTTATAACATGTTGCAGATGTCATATTATGACATGCGAAGTTACATGGAGATAGTATACATATTGGTGATGAGGTGTATAACCTTAGAAGTTTGTACAAATTGTACAAAACATAGTGAATCATGTTTTGATGAAGCAAGACAATGGAATTGAAGGAGAGAATTGTTTTGTTTACAAAACAATTACATGTCCAATTAGGGCCAACATGCTAGATGTTTACTCTAACTTGGAAAAGTGAATTGTGGTCTTAGCCAACCCAACAGTAATTTGTGTAAAGGCATGATATTTATGCAAAGATTTTCTTGTGATAAGTAGAGTGCTATCTTGGTGTATTATGTAAGTGAAGTGCAAGTATGAATTGCAAATTATGATTATATGTGAAAGTGATATATGTGAAGTTCTATATGAGCTAATTGGTGATCCAAGCTCAAGTTAAAGATCAGAGATCAAGTTGAAGACCAGAGATTAGACAAGGAAGGAAAATAACAATAAATTACTTGATTGAGCAATGGGCTCTTCTTGTAGTTGAAATTGCATGTTTGGACAGTGGGCTCTTCTTGCATACATTGTACCACAACTCCTAATAGGGTTGGAATCTCCTAACAGGAATACAAAGTTTCCTAACAAGGACTGCTTATACTAAAAAAATTCATTGACTCCTAACAGGGTTCATCCTCTGACTAGGAACATATATATCGGTATATTATCTAGTGGGTATCATCCCCACCGGGGTTTTCCCTTGGCTAGGGTTGCCCTAGTTAACAAAATATAGTGTTATGAGTTATCTTTGTGCATTATTACAGTTACTATTTAGCATTACTTTATTGCTTTGTTATGCATGGTTTAAAGTAAGTAATAATATCTAGTTGGCAACTAAAGTTTGTAGATTACTGATTCACCCCCCTCTCAGTAATCCATATTTCTAATAATTGGCATCAGAGCACAGTTACTTTGAAGAGGCTTAACAATCTAAGTAATATCCCTATGGATATTGATAGTTGATGAATCTTGAAGAAGCTCTTGAAAAAATTGACCTCCTTACTAAAGAAAGAGATAAGTTGAAGGACAGATATGAAGACTCTAAAGTATACATTGGTCAGTTGAAAGAAAAAATTGAACATCTGAAATCCAAGCCTAAATCTACTAAATCTAAAACTAGTGATGATGACTATTCAAAGTTGAAGATAGAATACAAGATCTTGAAGCATGAGTTGAAGATTACAAATCTGAAGCTAACTTTGAGAAATAATCCTAACAAAATTGAATTTGATTTGAAGACTAAAAATGCAGATCTGAGAGCAAGTCTGGCAAAAAGAACATCTGAGTTTGAAACATTAAAAGAAGATCATGAAGAACTCCTTAAGTACAATACTATTATGAAGGGTGAATTGACACAATGCAAATAGTAGCTTAAAAAGCTTTATTCTAGCAGAGAAAATCTTGATGAATCAATGTCTATATAGAGACCTTCTTATGATAAGACTAGTCTTGGCTATCTAATTAACATGTCTACGAAGAAACCTAAGATTAGATCAAATCCAAAAGAAAAAGACAAAACTAATGATAAGATTGAATCCAGTCAATCTTCTAAGAAACCTAAAGAAGTTGAGCAAAACAAGGAAGATGAACCAAAGCAAGTGGAAACTCCTAAGGCAACCAAGTATAAATTTAGAGGTAAGTTTTTTTTTATGTAATGAAATAGGTCATATGAAATTGTACTAATAAGTCATTTAGTCATGTTAAGGACTTTTATTGTCATAATTGTCATGGTATGGGTCATAATGCAATTGATTGTAGGAAACCTAAGTATGATAATGACAAGAGAAATAGTAGAATATCTAGATATACTAACCCTGTAAATAGAAGAAGATCTAATGAAAGGACATCGAGTGAAGGAATATCTTATGAAGAAAAAAGATAGATTGTGTGTCATAAGTGTAACAACTTAGGAGACATTGCTCAAAATTTTCATGCACCTGATGATCAGTAGAATCCTAGAAGTAGAGAACCTATATGTCAGTTACACAACAACTAGACAAACAGCAAAGTATTGCAAAATGGAAAAAACTTTGGAGATAGAAGGAATAATGGAAGAAAGGAATGATAAAAGGAACCATGAAAGGAATCCTAGAACTAAAAGTGAAAAAAAAAAGAAACATTATGAGTGAACTTCAAGAAGAAATCAATGAAGCATTCATGAAAGGAATAGATATCTCAAAAGAAAAGTTAGATGATGATGAGATATGAAGAACAAAGTCAGTCATTTATTTTGATTCAATTAAGTTGAACTTGTATATGAGCAATGTTAATAGAAACCAAATTTAAATAAAGCTTCTACAAACTAAACAAAATTCATAAACTTCAAGATAGACTAAGATGAGCTCTTAATTGAGAATATGAGCCATTAATGGACTCTCTCAATAAGAAGCTCTCTTGTTGAGTAGCTTTATCTAAATGGATAGGATGTATGCTCAATATGCTTCCAAAGGCTTCAATGGATGATTGTGGATTTTTGGTGTGGATAGATGGCTTTAGTATGGATTTGGCTCTCAAAATAGCATTATAACTTTACTTCATGGATTGTGTTATTTTGCAAAGGGGAAGGATCCAATTTATAGGCAAGAGGCTTGAGGGATTGAGGGCTAAGATGCAAGGATGGGAAAAAGCTCATGGAGGGCTTAGATTGCATGAGAGGAGAGCACATGGATTGTGCTTCCTTATAGCCAATCAAGGAGTGACACATGTCACATGGTGAGAGGATGGAGGAAAGGGGAAGGATGAGTCAACAAAGGAGGCTCAAGGGATAAAATCTTCATAAAGACCCTCATAATGACTTGTAAGAGCAATAAAAGGGCTTGTAAGAGTCATTTATGACCTAGTGGACTTCATAAAGTTTTATGGTTGAGATATTTTGAGGGTGATGAGAGAAATTTTGACTTGGACTTGATTAGGAAAGTTTTAAGCTTGTTTAGGCTTGTGCAAATGATTAGAGGATGGATTAGGATGGTTTAGGATTAGCTTAGGGATAGGCAAGTGGATGGCATTTAATGAGGGTGGGTGAAGGAGGAGATATTTGTTAACTTTGGCTTGGGTTAGTAAGTTTTAACCCATGTTTAGGGAATGTGACAAGGTTAGGAGGGGATTAGGATTAGGTTTAAAGACATCTTCTAGAAGAGTCTAGATTTTGGATGAGGATAAAGACTTTCTAGAATAGTCTAGAATTTCCTAGGATGAGGATGAAGACTTTCTAGAAGAGTCTAGAACTTCTTAGGATGAGGATAAATTAGATTTTTAGGAAATAAATAAAGTTTTATTTATTTCAAGGGTTTGGGTTGAGGAGATATTTATTAAAACTTTTTTAATAAACATGAGGATTAATATTTAATCTTAATTAAATATTTTGTGTTGGGGTTAGGGGTAGGAAATGATGAGATTAGCCTTTAATCGAAATTAAAGAAGGATTAGAAGATTTTGCAAGAGGTTATTGGTCATAAGGAAATTGGCCAAGTTTTGGGCAAAAAATAATTTTTTTATTTATTTTAGGATTTTTGGTCAATTTATTAATTAAATAATTAATAAATAAGGAAATAATGTTTAAATAGGATTTAAACATTTTTGGGAGGGATTCCTTAATTAAATGTTTTTAATTAAGATAAAGGGATTTAATGGCATAAAAATTAATTAATTAATTAAATAATTAATTAATTAATAAATGATGATGTCATCAGGACTTTTTCAGAAAATAAAAATACTTTATTTTCTAAAGGTTTTTAGGTGTCTACATTTTGCCCCTCTTTGATGTGATGCCGCAAGTGGCATGGCATCAAAGATAAGAAAATAAGATGCCCAAGGCTAGAGCAGAAGAGGAGAGAATGGACTGCGAGATGCCCCCTCAAGAAGGTAGCGAGGAGAGAAAGCGAGGCTCGATGGCTTCTTGAAAAGTACAAGAATCCGAGATGAGCAAGGAGACTCAGATTGGCAAAGAGAAGGGGCTGAATTAGCTCAAACTCTCACTATGGGAGAATGATAAAGGAGAATCAGATGCAGAAGAGGAAGCAAGCTTAAGACCTTAGGGAAGGTGGAGGATGAAGGAGCAGAGCGCTATAGAAAGGAATCCAGGATAGGGAGATGGATGAGGGGATTATAAAGCTAATGCAATAGGATTTCAAAGAGTTAGATTGGCGGAAGATGGGTTTCAAAGATCCCTAGGACTAGGATTGTGGATCTCGAAAGATGAGGCTTGGTGGGTTGATTTGGATTGGTGGATCCCTAAAGCTAAGAGTGATGAGTGATTCAAAGAGATATTGATGCATCAGCTGGGGTAGGAGAGACGGATGCTAGATATGGATGGGGGATAATGGAGATGAAGGAAATCCATTGAAGCTTTTTGAGCGGGGGGATACTTCAAAGAGAAGTACCACCATGTAGTTGAGCACTAGATTTGCTATAGGACTATTGGTTAATTGCCAAGGTTACCAAGAACATCAAGGCCTATTCACCAACTATCCAGAGGACTGACAAACTGACTCGAAACAAACACGCAAGGGTTGCCCGAGCATCACACATGAATCCCAGAGGAAGCAGTGTGGAACCGACACTAGGTAACCCACAAGTAGAAAAGAAAAACAAAAGAAAGACTTGATCAAGACCTTACACTCTAATTGCCCCATTCGCAGCATACCATGATATGGAAGATCATGGCAACCTTGAGGAGGGAACAAGGAGATTGCTTGGAAAAGATACTTCAAGACCCAAAAGGGGAGATTCCAAATCAAAAGAAAGTGAAAATCCAAAAGAGAGTCGTTTGCCAACGAGATGGGTAGGACGAGGTACTAACGGACCAAGATTAGACTTGAGGAAAGCTATATCCTGCAAGGACCTATTGGAGAGCACCTAAGTTGGTGGATCAGGATGAGTGGTGCGTTTGGCAAGCTGAACTAAGAAGGATAACACTTTGGTGATAGGAGATCTAGCTAAAGGATGCATTGAAATAGCTAAACAAGCTGTGTAGTGTGTACAAGATGCTGATCAAGGATGAAATGACACGAAAGCTGGATAGATACAATGGTACTAAGTTAAAGAGGATGTACAGGTTGACCGACCAAGATATGTTACAAATGTACAAGTTTGTTCATGTTTTAGTTTTTTGTGGGATGGAAATGTTTGTGAAGGATGGGATGTCTATAATAGTTGATAGGTGGATAGGTAGATGGTTTGCGAAAAGCTTAAGGAAAATGGAATTCTTTGGGTGCATGTGATAGGATACAAGCTAGGATATAAGATTATCTACAAGCTGGAGTATGGTACAAGATTTGGACAAGATTTGGATATACAAGGTATGGTACAAGATTTACAAGGTATAATACAAGCTTTGGTACAAGATTTTACAAGCTATACAGGAGGTATTTACAAGCTTCATCAGATTTTGGATATTTGGTTGGAACATCAAGGGAACAAGCAAGTGTGTCTAATGGGATGGTGGGTGAATGGATGAGGGATAGGATAGTGATAGATAATGGATTAGTCTTTAGTACACCAGGTGCCTGAATTACCAGGTTTTCACCAAGGTACCTATCCAAGGCGCTTGAATTGCCAAGTTTTCACCATTGGACGCTTATTTCTCTTTACTATTTTTTTTTTTGTATTTTTCAAAAGCTGGGTATACCAAGGATCTTCAAGCATAGAACTTCTTGAGATGAATGATGTTGGTAGGATCATTCAAGAGTTCTCCTTCTGGTGTAGATAGCTGATAAGCTCCGGAGCCAAAGGAAGTAGTGACAACATAAGGACCAAGCCATGTAGGTTCAAACTTGCCTTTCTTTTTTCGATCTGCTTGGACTTTCATGTTTTCTTTAAGGACCATGTCACCTGGCTGAAAGTGTCGTGGAAGCACCTTCTTGTTGAAATTCCTTTTGAGATGAGTTTGATAGACTGTGAGATCATCATAGGCTTTTTGTCGCTTCTCGTCTAAGAGATCTAGCTGGGTGAGCCGAGCTACTCTATATTCTTCATCTGATATTTGCCCTTGCAAAGATATGCGCAAGGAGGGAAGTTCAACCTCTATAGGTAGTACTGCTTCGGCACCATAGACTAGGGAGTATGGAGTTGTGCCTGTGGATGTACGGAAGGAAGTTTGATAGGCCCATAGGGCTGGATTTATTTGTAGGTGCCAATCACGGTCGGAATCATTGACAACTTTCTTTAGAATTTTGAGGAGGGTTTTGTTAGTTGCCTCTGCCTGGCCGTTACCTTGTGGGAAATATGGGCTAAAAAAGTGGTGATGGATGCGGAGGGAAGTGCATAATTCTTCCATGTTGAGATTTTCAAAGTTACCTCCGTGGTCAGTGAAGATGGTGGATGGGATGCCGAAGCGGCAAACAATGTGGTACAAGATGAACTTGGAGACCTGAACTCCTGTAGCTGAGACTAGGGGGACTGCTTCCACCCATTTAGTGAAATAGTCTGTAGCTGTTATTATCCATTTATGTCCATCAGATGAGAGGGGTGTGATAGTTCCAACTAGATCAAGGCCCCAACAAGCGAAAGGCCAAGGTGGTGCAATAGGCTGTAGATCCTGTGCTGGAGCGTGCACAAGATTTGCATGCTGCTGACATGGGAGACACTTTCTGACAAAGTCACAGGAGTCTTCTTCAATGGTAGGCCAATAGTAGCCTGCTCTAAGGATTTGTCGCGCTAGGACAATACCACTCGTGTGGGCACCGCAAAGTCTAGAGTGTACTTCCTTTAACACCATCGCGGCCTCATTTTGGTCTAAACATTGAGAGAGAGTATCGTGATAACCCCGACGATATAGGGTATTGGCTATGATAACATAGCGGGATGATTTTTGGATGAGGTTCTGGTGTTGGGTACGTGTGAGGTGAGGGGATATGATACCATCGTTAAGGTAAGCGTGAATCTCATGGTACCAAGGGGATTGGGGACCAACCAAGATACAAACACGGTTTGAATCCTCATTCGCATAGGCGGGTGTGAGGAGCTGCTCCACTAAAAACTCATACTGTGTAGCTGCTTGGGGAATTTCCAAGAGCGAGCCTATAGTAGCCATAGAATCTGCTGCTTTGTTCTGTATTCGAGGCACTTGTGTAAACTGAAGCTTTGTAAAATGTTGGGTTAGCTGATCAACTAGCTCTTTGTAGGGTAATAGCTTTTCATCTTTGGTTTGATATTCATTTAGGGCTTGCTTGATGATGAGCTGAGAATCGCCAAAGATTTGTAGCTCAACAATGTTCCATTCTACAGCTATCTTTAATCCTGCTATGAGGGCCTCATATTCAGCTATATTGTTGGTGCTAGGGAATTGTAGCTTGAAGGCTTTTGGAATGTAATCTCCTTGAGGTGTGACCAACAATATTCCTGCCCCTGATCCATGAGATGTGTATGAGCCATCAAAATAAAGTTTCCATGGGGGTTGTTCTTTAATTAGACAGATATGCTCATCTGGAAATTTTGTGATCAACGGATAAGCATCTATTAGAGGTGCATCAGCTAGGTGATCTGCTATAGCTTGCCCTTTGATTGCCTTTCTATCCACATACTGGATGTCAAATTCACTAAGGAGCATAACCCATTTGGCCAAACGGCCTGTAAGTGCTGTTCTAGAGAGCATATACTTGAGAGGGTCAATCTTGGAGACTAGTTGGATGGTATGACTTAGCATGTAATGGCGAAGCTTTTGAGTTGAGAAGACAACTACCAAACAAGCTTTTTCCATAGGAGTGTAATTGAGTTCATAACCAACTAGGGTTCTACTGATGTAGTAGATGGCTCTTTCTCTTTTGTAGTCATCAAGCTGTGCTAGAAGTGCCCCTAGAGCAGTAGGTGTTGCTGATATGTACAAAATTAGGGGATGACCAGGAATTGGTGGAACCAAGATAGGGGGATTGATGAGATACTACTTGAGATGGTCGAAGCTGCGCTGACATAAAGGATCCCACTTGAAGTTCTCATCCTTCTTTAGTAAATGTGAAAATGGTGTACACTTATCTGGAAGCTGGGAGATGAAGCACCGAACAGATTGGAGCTTTCCTTGAAGAGAGCGAAGTTGTCGCAGTGTCTAGGGAGGAGGCATGTCTAAGATAGCCTTGACCTTCTTGGGGTCAATCTCTATACCTCGTTTAGAAACTATGAAGCCTAGAAGCTTGCCAGATGTGACCCCAAAGACACATTTCTTGGGATTCAGCATGAGATGATATTTGGCTAACCTATCAAAGACTTTCTCCAAGTTAGCAAGATGATCCATGAAGGTATGAGACTTGACCAAGATATCATCCACATAATCCTCCAAAATGCTATGGATGAGATCATGAAAAATGGCTGTCATAGCTCTTTGATAGGTAGCCCCAGCATTCTTTAGGCCAAAAGGCATCATGTTGTAGCAAAAGGTTCCCCAAGGGGTAGTGAATGTTGTCTTATGTTGATCCTCTTCTGCAATCTTGATTTGATTATACCCAGAAAATCCATCCATGAGGGACAAAATTTCATGTCCAGCTGTAAGATCTACAATCATATCTATGTTGGGCAAGGGAAAATCATCTTTTGGACAAGCTTTGTTAAGATCTCTAAAATTAGTGCAGATTCTGATGTCACCGGAAGGTTTAGTGATAGGGACCATGTTGGAGATCCACTCTGAGTAGTCGATAGGTTGGATAACCTTAGCAGCTAACATTCTTTCTAATTCAGCTTTGACCAATAATGCCACCTTGGGGTGCATTTTTCTAAGCTTTTGTCTGACGGGCTTGATCTTTGGATCAACTACAAGATGATGAACTACAAGCTTTGGATCAAGTCCTGGCATGTCCTGATATGACCATGAAAATTGGCCAATATTCTCTCTTAAGACCTCAAAGAGGAGGTCAGCTTGGTCTTGTGATAGGGATGCAGCAATGTGAACAAGTCTGGGGATCTCTGAAGAACCAATGTTGACTTCTCGAGTATCCTCAATTAGAATAGAAGACACCTCTGGTCGATTATCTTGAGGAGGCAATGCTAAATCCTCATGTTCTTCTTGTGGCTCTGGATTTTCTTGCTGAGGGGTTCTCTTCGTTGCCTTAGCTAGTCTCAGATTCACCTTAGTTCTAGTTTTGGGTGTATCGAAACTAGGTTGGGGATTTTCTCCAAAATACCCCTTGGGATCTAGCTTGTAGATATAGGCAGAATCTGGCTTTGTTTTCTTGTGAGGAGTTTCAGCTCCCATGAATCTTAGAAGTGCCTCCTTTGATGTGAACTCATCGATGTGTATGACACTTGGTTGGTCCCAATCTATGAGTTGTGGATGGGCGAGTGGTAGGTCAATGAGGTGGATGGATAGTTCTTGGAGAACAGAGTCTCCGAGGGAGATTTGGTCTAGGATATCGTCGTAGGCTCTCTTTTCAACTTCCTCAGGAATGTCTTCGATTTCAAAAAGGTTGCGGTGAATGTTCAAAAAAGCGTGATCGTTCTCATTGGTGCCCCCAGTTGTGGGTATGCCAAAGCCAAGACCTGACTTCGATTCCCACTTGTGTGCGTCGATGGGGCACTGCATGCCTCTTTCTTCTGGTCCTAGACCACCACCTTGATAGTTCCATTTGTCAGTGATGAGCTTATGTTCTTGGGGATACTTTTGGCTGAAGTGATCAACGCGTGCTTGATTTCTTTGAGGTGCATCCTTATGTAACCATTTGTTGATATCTGGAGTGAGCTCCTCATGAAGAGGGATTTTCGAGGATACAAAGGTTGTTGGGCCAAACTGTTTGTATCGAGGAGGTGGAATTTCCTTAGCTTTGTGATATGTCGGTCGTCCATGGGCATGTGGATCAAGTGGGAGTGCCCTGATAGCAAATGCATCTAACAGACTATACTCTCCACAACCTTTGTTATTGATCTTCACGGTAGACAGGGTAGAGGCAAGGATGGTTTCTGGGTCATTATAAGTGTGGGATGAGCTGGCGATGGATGTGCCAATATCAATTCTAGGGCAATGGTTTGTATATGAAGCTTCAACCGCATTGCAGTAAGCAAAGGGTTCTGGATCGGCATGGATGGTTACCTCAGTGCCTTGATGCAAAAATTTGATGCACTGATGGTAAGTGGATGGAACGGCTTTCATGGCATGAATCCATGGGCGACCGAGGAGGATGTTAAATGGTAGGTTTAGATCAATAACATGGCAGAGTGTCTCTTGGATGACTGGCCCAACTTTGATTGGCAGCAAAATAGTTCCTTCTGTGGTTCTTTCCAAGTTGTCATAAGCTTTGATGGTGATAACCTCACTGATGATATCTGCCTTAGTATACCCAGCTTGTTTTATGAATTTTAGGGTGCAAATATTCAAGGCTGATCCATTATCTATCATTACTCTTTTTACAGCAAAGTTGGATACCATGATGGCTATGCGAAGCGGAAGGGTGTGATCTAGGTCGACCACGGGTATGTTGGTGGATTTGAACGATAGGGCACATGAGGATGAGAGGTGTCCAACAAGATTATGAAAATTAGTAGCATTGATATTAGAAGGGACACGAGATTCTATGAGAGCACTGTCAAGGATGTTCTTGTACACAGGACTAGTGCAAAGAAGGTCTAAAATGGAGATTTGGGCTGGCATGTTCCCAAGGTGTTCCAAGATATTGTACTGGCTTTTTGATGGAGCTGATGGTGTTGGTGTAACAGGTGGGCCTGCGATGTTAAATCGTGCTCTTCGAGTGGTGACTGCACACTCATTGTTTGGTCCTTGGATATTGATAACATTGACGGAAGGCTCTTTCTCAGATATACAACCTATAAGGCTACCATAGTCTATATAGGATGAAGTGTGGTCATTGTTCTTCCCATGCTGTTGGTTTGGCTGACGGTTGTTGGTGTTGTTGTTGTTGGTTTGGATAGGTGCTTTTCCAGGATTATGGTTGTGGTGTGGAGGAAAAGCATTTTGATAGATCTGTAAGCCTGCATTGGGAGAGTTTTGGGCACCAACAGTGATTTCCTTCCGATCAATGAGGTCCTGCACATAGTCTTTCAGTTTCATGCATCTGAGGGTAGTGTGACCTTTTACCCTATGAAATTTGCAGTACTCATTATCTTTGTACCATGCAGCTTTGGATTGGCTTGGGTCAATTTGCTGGGTAGGAGGAAATTTGATGAGGTTTTCTTTGACTAATTTCTCAAAAATGACATCCAATGGCTCACCAAGGGGTGTATAGTTTCTAGGTGTAGGTTGGAATCTAGGCTTTTGTCCTGCAGCTACATTGATGGCATTAGCTTGATTGCTAGACCCTTGAAAGTTGGGTCTTGGAGTGTGGTTTTGATAGCTTTGGTTATTCTGTTGTTGGTAGTTGATAGCTTGTTGATTTGTTGGTTGATATGGTGGGTTGGACTGGTTGTGAGAAGGACCAACAATATTCACATGTCTGGTGTCAGTGACGCCATCTGTTGTAACGTGCTTGTTTTTGTTCCAATACCTAGACTTGTCATTGGAATGTGATTGATTTTGGTTGGCTTCCTTGTAAAGCTTGACCACACCATCTTTAATGAGTCCTTGCTCAAGGATCATTCCTTTCTCTTTGATATCTTTGTAGGTTTGCAAACAGTTCATGGTCATGTGGTGAGCCAAGCTAGGATGGGCATTATCAATAAACATTTTCACAACATGGCATTCTGGCAAGGTGCAGGATATGCGGGTGGTAAGGGTTTGCCATCTTTGTAGGTATTCGGCAAGGCTTTCTCCACCTTTTTTCTTGGTGTGGACAAGATCAACTATTGATAGCTCTGTTTCAACAAGATGGGCATATTGGGCTACAAATGCCTCAGATAATTCAGCAAAGTTTTTAATTGTACCATAGGGGATTCTATAAAACCATTCAAGAGCTGGTCCAGCTAAGCTTTTGGGAAAAAGGCGCAAGAGGAAGACATCATTGTATGCTACGTCCTGGCAGTGCATGTAAAATTCTTTGATATGTGTGACAGGGTCTCCTTTTCCTCTGAATTTGTCAAATTTGGGTACCTCAAAGTGTTTGGGAAATGGTGTCATGGTAATGGCTCTGTCAAATGGGTAAGGACACACATTCTCAAACTTGAATGTCTTCGGATCATTCCCTTCTTGGATGGCTTTCAGAGCTATCTTCATTTGCTCCCATTCTGAATTGATAGGTGATGGCTGGGGTGCCCCCAATGTAGGAGTGCCTTGAGGTAGGTATGTGCTGGATGGGGCCACTGAATATGGATGGCTATGAGGGATTTGCTGATAGGGATTGTACATTGTTTGGGCAGCTGCATGGTGGATGATAGGTTGCTGAGGGGGAGGTGGCGCATATTGCTGCATGTGCTGCGAGGCTTGCTGTTGATATGGGATTTGAGGTTGGGATTGAGGAACATAAGCTGGCTGTGGGATAAATGGATTGCTTTGTGGAGGTAAGGTATAAGATGGTTGAGAGGCTTGGGGAAAGGATTGGGGGGCTTGTGGGGTTTGACCAATATATGTGGGTTGTGCCCCCATTTGGGATGGTATCTGCAAATAATTGGTGGTTGGCTGGGGTGATGGATTACCTCCTAGAAGTGGCATTGAAAAGTAGTTGGTAATTGGAGGTAATGGATTAGTTGGTGGTGGAGGTGGTGGGAATCGAAAGCTTGGGAATGGAACTGATGGGGTTTGATAGCTTTGTGGTTGGATTTGGAAGCTTGGTAGAGTGGTGGCAGGGGCTGGGGTCACTTGAGAGCTTGGTAGAAAATTGGTAGTAGCTTGTGGGATTTGATAGCTTTGTGGAGTGAGGGTAGTAGCTTGTAGATTTGTGGCTAATGGTATTGAGCTCCCAAGACCTAATGGAAATGATGGGATTGTGTGTTGGGCTGTAGTGAACAAGCTGGGGGTGATGAAAGGTTGATTACTTGGCCCCATGGGTGGCATCCCTGTTGTATATTGCTGAGGTTGGCCAAAGATGCTAGCACTGATTTGGGAGATGGGTGGATTTGGAAGGCTGGGTTGGGGACCAGCAGTAGCAATAGTGAAGGGGGTGAACGGTGAGCTGTTTTGGGTAAAGGGGGTTTGGATTGGAGAGGTATGAACCAAGGATGGAGTGGTGGTGGCTGGGTTGGCTTGCGGCATGGAGATTTCAACTTGGGTGGATGATGGTATGTTTGGGTCTGTTGGATCATATGGATTGGCTGGAGGCTCTTCTTTTGGCATATAT
Organism: Cupressus sempervirens; assembly: GCA_028749045.1. Lineage (NCBI taxonomy): Eukaryota > Viridiplantae > Streptophyta > Pinopsida > Cupressales > Cupressaceae > Cupressus > Cupressus sempervirens. The sequence continues at coordinate 363,295,440 of CM053787.1, read as the reverse complement.
TGAGGATAATTTGGATCATAAGAGCCTATGGGTGGTGGTAGCTGCCCAAACAATGGGTGAGATGGATCTGATAATGGAGGGGGTCTTCCAAAGTCAAAGGTTCCTACATTTTCCCTTCGAAAATTAGCCATGATTGTCTCTTTGTTCTTGTCTATAATGGCATTTACCAACACTGCATTTCTTGGTTGGTTCATGAAAGCTTCAATGTCAGTACATGATAGCATAGCTTTCTCTGGGCTGAAGGATGGCTGAGTGCTCAAGGGGGGTGAGGCTGTTCGATCCAAATGATAGGGCTCCATTGTTTCTTTCTTCTTGGCTAAGCGAGTGACAGGTGGCATGAAAAATGCTCCCAGGGATGAGATGCAATAATGCTGATGGATGCAAAAGGGGGAAGGCTTCTCTATGCAAATGATTTCCTAGGTTAAGGCAAAGCTATACAACAAAACCTAAGGAGGATTGGGTTGGAGATTCTAACTTCAAAGATATGTTGCCAAAGCACGAAAGGTCTGCTTTCCTATGTGTAAGCTTGGTGGTGATTGTGTCAACTTAAGGATAGACTGATGATCCTTTAGGAAGAACACGAGATTGACCACTTGTGGATCCCAACCTTTAGCTCAAGGTGATGAGGGATAACAAGTGACAAAGCTAGATCACCCTAGACAAAGCTCTGTCAAAGGGATAACCTTGGTGAGATTGATGGATTTGGAAGATTTTAGGAGTGGCAAACTTTTGGCAAAAGTGACAACAATTTTTAAGGCTTGGATGTGAGGTTTTGATTGCTGGCTAGATGGTTTGATTCTAAATGAGATGGATGAGCTAATAATGCTTAAGGGGATAACCTAAGATGGCTGGCTTTTCTACAAAAATGACTCTAAAGTGAAGCTTATCCAAGAAGATGTGGAGAAACAAGGGTGTCTAATCATAGAAATCATGCCTAGTTGGTAAGGCATAAGTAGGATTAACTCCTGGATGTTGGCTAAATTTGATGGTGCGCTCTAACCAGGCCTCTTGAAGTGCTTCGTCAATAGCTTTGTCCTCTACTTTGTGGAGTTTGGCAATTCGTGGGCTTGGTGTTATTTCTTTTCTCTTGGCTGAAAGTTCTTGGTATGCTAGAGATGGTTTGAGTTTAACTTTGTGGAACTTCTATTTGGGTTTGGGTTGCTCTGACATCAATTTTTGAATCTGCTTGGCTTTGAGAGATCTTGGTTGTTTTGCTTCAACTCGTTCAACTTCTGGAATAGGCAGTGACTACGCTAAGTATGCCCTAAGCTAGGATTGACCAAGTTTGGCAAACATTCATTCAACAAATAAAAGATCAAGCAATAGATAGAAACAACCAGATAGAAGTTTTTGATTCTCAGAAAGTGATACTTGCACCAAGGAGTGTGTATGTTCTACAAATGTTTCGATCAGTCACCTCAAACACATTAACATCCTAGATGGTTGTCTACAAGGCTGACAGTTGGTTTAGCTAAGGAGTCCTCGATATACCCAAGGTACGTGAGGCCCAAATCCGTAGATGAGACCAAAAAGATGTCACACAGCCGAGAGGAGTGGTAACCCACTTCTCCTCTTTCACTTCTCAAGGGTATAAAGTTCCTTGAGGCTTAGCCCGAGTGACAAAATCTTGATCCCAAGAGAGGTGTCTTTCGATTCACCTTCCGATTCTTATACTCCGCCAGAACGCTGGAGTTGAGGTCATCCAAGGGGTGATGAAATCCCCAAGCAGGCCTCCTAAAAAGAAACAAGGTTTTGGATCCTATTCTTATGCACCCAAGATGGCCTCGAAAGACGACAAGGGGAGAGAAGACTTGGATGACCTTGGGCTAAAAAACACGCTTGTTCTTTTACCAATTGACGCTTAAGTTTTCTGATCTAGACTTTGCAAGCACTCATGTTTAAGATACAATGTTTATTCCAACTTGAAGCGCCAACAAAAGTAAATCGATCAAAGAATGCAAATAATAAGAAGAGTTAGGGTCAACAAAAGTAAACTCGCGCGCCCAGAGGCCCTCCACGTCAAGTATCGATTAATTTTCTTTAAGGCATTCAAGATTGAGTGTGAGTTTCTTTTAAGCCCAAAACAAAAGTGTGTGAGATTCGATTTCAAGCGCGCGCCCGGAGGCTCTCCATGTTAGTTGTTGTTCAATTTTAGTGCCCAAACTTGAAGTGTGATCGATTTAATCTAGAATTTTGATCATTTAAGAATTTTGATAAAGTTAAAGCAAACATTCAAAGACCAAGTGAGTGAGTTAGATTGTGGAACATTTAACACCTTTTTCAAGTAGACCCATCCCCATAAATGGCGCTAAGATTGCAACCAATGGTTAATATTTGATGGGTGATTAGAAAAGAGGTGAGTCCAAGGAACTGCTCAAATTGATTTTTGCAAATTTGTATTTTAACTTAACAAGGTTTCTTAAATGTCCAAAAATCAAACTTTACCTAGATTGCATGTGGAAAAGAGATTTGTTTTGTTCAATTTTTAGAAGCTCCAAATGAAGTGTTTGATATTGCAATGGTTAATTGATCCTTAGAATTCAAGATTGGATTTGTTTTTTTAATCATGCATTCAAGGAAAATTTGATTTTAATCCATGGCATTCAAGAGTGATTTTAGCAACATGCATTCAAAGACAAGTGGTTAAACATTCAAGTGTTTTCTTTTGAGCATTCAAGATTGAGATTTTGTGTGTTGTTTTAAGAACTTTGAAGTGCTTTGTTTTAACCTTAGATCATTCAAGATTTTTTTGGACTCAAAAGTGAAAATGACACTTTGGACTTTGGTTTTCATTCAAGATTTTGTGTTCTAGTTTGCATGTTTTAAGCCCAAAAATGATATTCCTAGATTGTTTTGATGCATGAAAAACCTAAGAAACATTCAAGATTTTGCAATAAGACATTTGTTTGGAACAAATAACAAAGCTTTTAGGACAATTTTTGGCAACCATTTAGGACTCTTAGTTTTCATGAGATTTTTTAAAAGAACTTTAGTGTGCACTTAGTGTTGATTTTGAACCTTTTGAAATGGAAACTTGAAGTTCTTTTTAAATTCCCAAAAATGAAGTGTTCCTAATTTTGCATGAATGCATCTAAAACCTTGATGTTGCAAGGATGAAAATGATTAGATTGGTTTAGTTTCACTTGTTAAAAGATTTTTTCTTTTTTGCAAATTTTTAATTTTTCAATGGATTTAAGTATGATTTGGGGGTTCATTTTAAGCACTAAAAAGAAGTGTGTATGATTTTGCTTCCTTAAAAAAAAAATGGCCAAGATCTCCTACAAGAAGAAGAAGAAGAAGTAGATGGAATAAGAAGAATATAGACAAGAAGAGGAAGAAAAATTCCAAGTGCTTTGTCCACCTATAAGCTTGAAAAATCTGCAAACACTATGAGATTGACTGTGAGTTCCTTTGTCTTCTTCATGCTCATGTGGACCTACAAAACCAATTTATACAATCCTACCAATCACAAAAATAAGAAAAATTAGCCAAAATTAGCAAATGACATAAAAAACTTGACTAAAAAAGCTAATGAAGATGACCCATGCGGGGTCCCACCGGGCGTGCCAAAATGTATATGAGCAATGTTAGTATGCTAATAGAAACCAAATTTAAATAAAGCTTCTAAAAACTAAACAAAATTCATAGACTTCAAGATAGACTTAGATGAGCTCTCAATTGAGAATATGAGCCATTAATGGACTCTCTCAATAAGAAGCTCTCTTGTTGAGTAGCTTTATCTAAATGGATAGGATGTATGCTCAATATGCTTCCAAAGGCTTCAATGGATGATTGTGGATTTTTGGTGTGGATAGATGGCTTTAGTATGGATTTGGCTCTCAAAATAGCATTATAACTTTACTTCATGGATTGTGTTATTTTGCAAAGGGGAAGGATCCAATTTATAGGCAAGAGGCTTGAGGGATTGAGGGCTAAGATGCAAGGATGGGAAAAAGCTCATGGAGGGCTTAGATTGCATGAGAGGAGAGCACATGGATTGTGCTTCCTTATAGCCAATCAAGGAGTGACACATGTCACATGGTGAGAGGATGGAGGAAAGGGGAAGGATGAGTCAACAAAGGAGGCTCAAGGGATAAAATCTTCATAAAGACCCTCATAATGACTTGTAAGAGCAATAAAAGGGCTTGTAAGAGTCATTTATGACCTAGTGGACTTCATAAAGTTTTATGGTTGAGATATTTTGAGGGTGATGAGAGAAATTTCGACTTGGACTTGATTAGGAAAGTTTTAAGCTTGTTTAGGCTTGTGCAAATGATTAGAGGATGGATTAGGATGGTTTAGGATTAGCTTAGGGATAGGCAAGTGGATGGCATTTAATGAGGGTGGGTGAAGGAGGAGATATTTGTTAACTTTGGCTTGGGTTAGTAAGTTTTAACCCATATTTAAGGAATGTGACAAGGTTAGGAGGGGATTAGGATTAGGTTTAAAGACATCTTCTAGAAGAGTCTAGATTTTGGATGAGGATAAAGACTTTCTAGAATAGTCTAGAATTTCCTAGGATGAGGATGAAGACTTTCTAGAAGAGTCTAGAACTTCTTAGGATGAGGATAAATTAGATTTTTAGGAAATAAATAAAGTTTTATTTATTTCAAGGGTTTGGGTTGAGGAGATATTTATTAAAACTTTTTTAATAAACATGAGGATTAATATTTAATCTTAATTAAATATTTTGAGTTGGGGTTAGGGGTAGGAAATGATGAGATTAGCCTTTAATCGAAATTAAAGAAGGATTAGAAGATTTTGCAAGAGGTTATTGGTCATAAGGAAATTGGCCAAGTTTTGGGCAAAAAATAATTTTTTTATTTATTTTAGGATTTTTGGTCAATTTATTAATTAAATAATTAATAAATAAGGAAATAATGTTTAAATAGGATTTAAACATTTTTGGGAGGTATTCCTTAATTAAATGTTTTTAATTAAGATAAAGGGATTTAATGGCATAAAAATTAATTAATTAATTAATTAATTAAATAATTAATAAATGATGATGTCATCAGGATTTTTTCAGAAAATAAAAATACTTTATTTTCTAAAGGTTTTTAGGTGTCTACAGAACTAAGCTTGTTCACAACATTAGAATTTGAGAACTTTAGTCAAATACTAAACTAGAGGTAGCAAAGTTGGAAAAAGGTGTATCTAGTTATGTTTAGCTGGTACCTAAGCTTGCTTGTGATTTTGAGCTCATCTAAACAAATTACAAAGGAATTCAGAGCTACTGGTATTAAATTCTATAACAAAAGATGTAAAGCATGTTTTTGCAAAGAATTTCATGATGCAAAGTCTTGAGGATATTTGTCATGATGAAAGGAAGGTATAGTAAACCTCGGGTGACATTTGAAGATCAAACATATGAATTTGAGCAGCTATCTAATTACAAAACATAATTAACAACTTTTTCATATTTGAAAAATGTGTAATTAATGCAAGTTAAAGTTGAGGGATAAATGAAGTACATAATTGATTTTACTTCATTACAAATATATTCAAAGCAAAGAGCATTCAGAAGTGACATGTCAGAGAAATTTTGAACCAAACCCTATTTTTGGAAAGAGGTATTTTATCATTTTTCTGCAAATTTTCTTGATAAAAGTTCATATTGATAAAGATCATGAATATGTCAATAGTACACAGTGTTGAGAATGAAGATAGACCTAAGTTTAAGATTGTTTCCATAAAACCTAATGAAGGAAACCCTAACTCAACATTGTATATCACTCTAAACAATGAAGTTTACATTGAAGACTTAGAAAATTATTTGAATTGCAAATTTGAGTCAATTAGTAGTGAATATATGAATAAGGATATGGAACTAGTCTTTAACCTTGACATGACTATGAAGCCCATATTTGAACATTTAAAGGAATTTGACTTGTTTAAGTATCATTTCTACCGTGAGCTAGATGCAAATGAATGGACTCAAATCATATTGAGTAGGATACATGATGGAAAATTGTGGATGCAAGATAATGTAGTAGACATTTTTGCAGACCTTATTCATGAGGTAACTGGTCTTAGCAAACAAGGTAGTGTACCTATAGGTGAGAAGATGGTTAAGAAGAAAGTGGAAAGCTACACTAAGATAGTATACAATAGGAAGGCTATGGTAATCAGCTCCATCAAGCAAGATGATGTGAGATTTCTTAGTAGAATTATTGCTTATTTAGTTTGTTCAAGTTCTAAGATTGATGAACTTTTGGGAGGATTTATATATGTAGCTTATAAGATATGTGTTAAGAAAGAGCGAGTAAATCTAAGTGAAATACTAAGGATGCAACTCTTGGAAAACCTTGAAAAGATAAAGAGAACCAAGAATGGTGTGTTAGATTCCAATCATTGATAAACTACATATTCTTCCATGTACTGAAGAGATTTCCCTACTTATCATTCGTAGACATAATAAGTAGTGACAAATGCACAATGGAGAAGATATCAAAGGTATGCAGAAGACACCCTATAGACAAGATATTGGACAATGGAAACTTAATTATGAGGATTTTCCAAAATGAGATGAAACAAAGATTTAGGATTTCATTTGCAATTGTGGATAGATTCAAGGAAGACATTTGTATATTAGTTGATACAATTCACACTTATATTCAAGCAGTGGAACCTCAAGAGACATTTCTTGATCCCTTGAGTTATGAATTGAGTGATGATGTTGCAGTTGGTTACATTGATTTGGTGTTGAATTTAGAGAAAGATAAAGTTGAATACATATTTGGCACGTATGATGAGATCACATAGCATGCTCATCAAGCAACCTTGGAGAAGGAATCACACAAGAAGGTTGAATCAATAATGAAGAAGGCGCTATTAGAGGCTAGAATGATAGAGAGTGAATCTGAGGCCATGAGACAAATAATAAAGCAAGGTGTATTGAACATGCAACCCTTGTTAGTATCAATTACTGAAACATCTTCGAAACATAGCATACCATATGCAGTAGTGTCTAATGTTCAGCCTAGTGAGTAGAAAAGAAAATCAAAGAGATTAGTGGAAGCAATATCTTCAAAGACTAAGAGAGTAAAACAACTGGCCATAGGACTTGGTAAGAGGCAGAAAACATTGTTGACAATTGAGTCAATTGATGAAGAAGATTAGGAATAGGAAACCAAATGAAAAGAAAAGATGACTCCACCTAAACAAGTAGTAGGAAAAGCTCAATAACCTTGGAAGCTGAAGATTGAAAAGATAAATACAATGATTTCCAACGAAGGTAACTTTGTTCGGATGAAAAAGTTTTATGATTTATATAATAATTTTGAGAAGGATCAAATTGATATATCTACTATGAGATATATCATAGAAAATGATCTAATTTTGAAGTATATTGAAGGAGTAGTGAACAAGAGAGTCTATGAGAGAGTTATAAACAAGAAGACTCCTGCAAAAGAAGAAGACCTTGAATTTGAGAAGTCTATGTTGAGGACTATCTGCAAGACTGATGATGAAGATGAAATAAAAGGATTGTTGAATAACCTAGCACCATACTTAAGAAATAAGTTAAGACCATTTCTATTGATGGTTGGTGAAAAAGATAAGTTGAGAAAGGAGACTGTAGTAGCTAACAATAAAATGTTGACAGAATCACAGGCAGCATCTCCTCCAATTCCTAGAACCTCAGAAGTGTTAGTAAGTGGTGACACTATGCAATTGATCAAACCAATGTTACTTTTAACATTAATGATACCAATCCATTTGGTGGTTCCAAACCAAATGTACCTAACACCAAAGATATTGAGGATAAGTTGAGGGAAATTGAGGAAGAGAAGAGACTACTAGAAGTAGAAAAGAAGAAGATAGAAGAAGCCAAACAACAATTCCTTGAGGAAGAAAGGAAAAGAAAGGAAGATGAAGGTAAAAGAAGGATTGTAGAAGAAAAAAAGAAAAAGAAAACAAAGGAAGAAGAGAAGAAAATATCAGAAGAAAAGAAAGAAAGAAAGGAAAAGGAAAAGAAAGAAGAGGAAGAGAGAAGAACTAAAGAAGCAACAAAGAAATAAAGGGAGGATGAGACTAAACCATCTAGTTCATCTACTCCACTCTCTCTTTCTAGTTTATCTATCGATGATGATGATCAAATAGATTTGATCTCATCCCTGACTACACTAATTGAGAAAAATAGGAAAGTGAAGAGTTTACAAAGAATGTTGATGGAAGTAACAGACAGACTACATAGTACATTGGTAGTTTAGCATACTAAGTCAGATTCTAAACAAACAGCACAAGAAGTGCTAAAATCATTCAATGAAGAATTCACAAATCTATTAAATGTTGCATAGGAAAAGGCTCAAATTTCTCATAATGATAACTTGTTTAGCACCATATGCTAGAATATCAAGAATGGCTTAGTTAATCTTGATACATGTATAAAAGAACTTCAAAAATGTTAGAAGGAAGGAAAAACTCTGTATGTTAAGTGTACTTTATCATATTAGTTGAATAAAGACTATGACATTTAGATGGAGACAAAGATGAGTGAGCTAGAGGCTTTATCTAGCCAGATCCAACATCCATCTAGCAAAGTTGATAATTCTAAAAGTCAAGTTGCCAATATTCACAGTGACATTAGGGAACTGGAACTTTGGAAAAATTAGATTTTGAAGAGAACATCCAATTTCAGAGAATCCATTTCTCTAATGTTATCTTTTTTTGATAAATAGCTAGAGGAATGTGTCAAGGCCAAGGACACATATTCAAACTTTTTGTATTCAGATATCAATGCAGTTGAGATTACATCATATGCTTTATGTGCAATTCTCACATCAGCTGAGTCTACTAAAGAGACATGGACCAAAGGTATGGATAGTCTGAAAACTATTTTTGATGATTGTATGAAGATCATTTTAGCATAAGGAAAGACAATCATTTTGGTAGTATTTGGACAATTTTTGGATAGAATCTTGACATTTTGACCTTTTTCATTAATGTCAAAGGGGGGGAGATGTAAAAATTGTATGCATGAAAAAAGTAGAGATTGTTGGGACAGATACATGTGAATATTATAAAAGTAAAGTATATTGTAAGGGGGAGCATATATGTTAAGTTGAACAAGATATAATAGATGTAATGTTTATTTTGATAGTTAAGTTTTTGTCACTTTGCCAATTTTCCCTATTTTGTTGCCATCAATGCCAAAGGGGGAGATTGTTGACAATTGGCAAATAGTGATATGTAATTTTTGTCATTTATGGCAACACATGATGTACATGCTAATAGGAAACCTCATAAATAAAGATACTTAGTGTTTGGTAATAAGAAAATTGTCTAAGTATAGAATTTGTTTTACAGTAGTGTATTGTTTTGTTTATAACATGTTTCAGACATCATATTATGACATGCAAAGTTACATGGAGATGGTACACATGTTGGTGATGATGTGTATAACCTTAAAAGTTTGTGCAAACTATACGAAACAAATTTAATCACATTTTGATGAAGCAAAACAATGGAATTGAAGGAGATAATTGTTTTGTTTACAAAACAATTACTTGTCCAATTAGGGCTGACATCCTAGATGTTTACTCTAACTTGAAAAAGTGAATTGTGGTCTTAGTTGACCTAGCAGTAATTTTTGTAAAGGCATGATATTTATGCAAAGGACTTCTTGCAAAAATTAGAGTGCTATCTTGGTGTATTATGTAAGTGGAGTACAAGTATGAATTGTGAATTGTGACTATATGTGAAAGCAATATATGTGAAGCTCTATATGAGCTAATTGGTGATTCGAGATCAAGTTGAAGATTAGAGATCAGAGAAGGAAATAAAATAACTATAAATTACTTGATTGAGCAGTGAGCTCTTCTTGCAATTGAAATTGCATGTTTGGGAAGTGGGCTCTTCTTGCATACATTATACCACAACCCCTAACAAGGTTGAAATTCTCCTAATAGGGATTGAAAATCTCCTAATAGGGACTTCTTACACTAAATTTTCTCATTGAATCCTAACAAGGTCCATCCTCTAACAAGGAACATATATATCAATATATTATCTAGTGGATATCATCCCCCTAGGGTTTTCCCTTGGCGAGGATTCCCCTAGTTAATAAAATATGGTGTTATGAGTTATCTTTGTGCATTATTACTATTATTGTTCATCATTACTTTATTGTTTTTTTATGAATGGTTTAAAGTAATAATATCTATTTGACGACTAAAGTTTGTAGATTACTCATTCACCCCCCCGCCCCCCCCCCCTAGTAATCCCTATTTCTAATAATAGAGGTACCATCAGATGTGACCTACTTAGGCATGAGTTGAGAATACATTAGGTACTAGAGTTTATAGGGGACCCTCCCCATCTTCCCTAAGGATTATCCTATAGGTGATCTAGGTCTTTTAGAGAGGACACATTGAGATGATGGTACAATAGAGGAGGATGAGGATATCAGAGATGAGGAGGAGCACATCACTAAGGGAAATCCCATGGAGTAGGAGAGAGTAGAGGAAATAACCCCAGCTAGTGATGCTGGTGTGAATGTACACATTTTTCATGTATCACCACTGAGATCTCGATGGCCCCTATGCACCCACACAGAGACACCACCAATGAGGTCTAGACATAGCAAGCATGGAGAGAGTAGTCACTCCATACCCCCACCATCCAGACATTTTAGTGATGTCCAAGAGGGAGATCCAGGTATGAAAGATGAGATATGATTAAATATGTAATTTGGTTTGAAAAAGTAAGAAATTGATAATCGTAATTTTTATTATATAGCTAGCATAATGGAGTGGAGGATCTTTGTATCTAATATTTTGAAAGATACATGCATATCCTATCAACTATCAGCTAGCAAGTGAGAGTCCTCTCTTGGCTATAGAGATCCTAGGTGTGTTGATATCTTTGTAGTTGTCCAATGAGAGCTAAGCATGTGCAAAGAAAGGGAAGAGAAACTGATAGATGAGCTATAGAGTGCCCGAGAGTGCTCACATGGTATGAGCATGTCAAGGAGCCATATACGGACACACAAATCTTCATCTTCCTATTATAGGCCAGAGAGATTTGGAAGCCATCAACCATCAAAGTCCAGTGATAGACGTAGTGATAGATAGGGCTATTGGCCACATATGTATCAAAAGTTAAATCATTTTTTGATGAATGAAAAAAATTATTTACTGATTAGTTTTATGTTTGATATAAAACTTAATGGAAAGAAAAAAGGTGCATAAATATATTCAATATGTAATTTTGCTAACACTACATAACCTAGAAAACAAAGTCTCTAAGGAATATATAAATTCACAAAGAAATAAATAATAAACTTAAGAATCTTTAAGATGCATAATATTAATAGGTTCCTTAAAAGAAACACCATCCATATCAGCAAGTTTATAAGCACCTAAACCAAAGTCTTCAATGAAAACAAGCGTTCAAAGCCAATTAGGGCTAAACTTTCCTTTTTCACTAGGTAAAGAATTCACATTTAGTTGATTCCCATATAGAACTAAATCACCAACCAAAAATGTTTGTTCATTTACCTTATGATTATATTGCCTCTGTAGAGATTTATGATAAGCTTTAATATGTTCTAATGCATGTATTTGTTGTTCATACAACATTTGTAGCTCTTGCAAGCATTGTTCACGAAAAGTATCTTTGTCAATTATCCCATGAAATGAAACATGCAAAGAATGTATTTCTAATTCCAAAGGCATAATAGTGTCATTACCATAAATGAGATTGTAAAGAGAAGTACTTGTGGCAATACGAACACTTGTCCTATAAGCCCATAAAGCATATGTAAATTGAGTATACCAATATTTCACATGTATGCCAATCTTTTACATGCTTGTTAACTACTTTTCTTAGAATCTTCTCAATGATTTTATTTGATGCTTCAGCTTGACCATTAGATTGATGATAATAAGGAATTGAAAATTTATGTTGAATTTGATATTTCTCCAAGAATTTCATGACTTCTTTATTTTTAAAAGAGGCAACATTGTCCAAAACTATCATTGAAGGTGTACCAAATAGTGTTATGGTATTATTAAGGATTGTTAGATAGTGGTGACTGATCAAGAAAGTAATGTACATACTTCATAAATTCTTTTTAAAAAATTGGGCCCTATTTTATCAAGATTTTGGGCTGACATGTAATTATTAACTATAACACTAAAGTGGTTTAATACTTGTATAAAAGGGCTTAGGGTTAGGGATTATTTCATAAGGTGATGCAAAATTGGTTCTTGTAGTGGTATTGAACTATAAGGGATTAAAAATTGTAATGAGGTTGTAATCACTAGATTGTAAAAATATTGGACTTGCTATTTGGTGGATGTAGCCCAAGGTTTGGGTGAACCACGTTAAATATTGATGTCTTGTGTTCTTTTCTGTGTGATCTATTATTTTCTGATATTGATATATTTGCATGTAATTGTTATTTATGTATGTGGTTTATTCCTAACAAGTGGTATCATAGTGAGGTTGTGTTTTTTTTTAGTTATCCTCTAAAAGAAATTTTCATGATTGAGTGGGAGCAATGGCAGATGAGGGTAAGCTGAGGGTTGATAGGTTTAATGGGTAGAACTTCTAGTTATGGAAGATGCAAATGCAAGACTATCTTTATCAGAAGGATTTATGGAAGTCGTTAGAAGGCAAAACCAAGAATCAGGGATCTATGTCAGATGATGAATGGGATCTATTGGACACAAAGGCACTTGGAAGCATTCGATTATGCCTAGCACCATCGGTGGCATTTAATATTACAAAAGTGAAAACAACAAAATAATTTATGCAAACCCTAGCAAAACTGCATGAAAAGCCCCCTGCTTCAAATAAGGTATTTCTCATGAAGTGTTTATTTAATATGAAAATGCTGCATTGGCAGAGAAGAGAAACGCTATAGGAGGCAACATTGTTGAAAATGTAATAGGAAATTTAATGTTATGTTTTAAATGCTTTTAGTTTTTGAAGTTTGTAATAATGTCCTACATGTGGTGGCATGCCTAGAGTAGCAGTTCGATAAGCTCTCCAGATATAGCCACCTAGGACCAGGTGTGTGGATCTTAAATTAGAATAGTTTTTTTTTAGTTCGTAGGTGGAGTGTTTAATGATTTTTAGAATCCAATAATAAGTAGTAGGCAATTTTTTGGAATATTCCTGATTTAAGAAATGACTGTCTAATATTGGTAGGAAAAGAACGTTTCAGATTCTGATCTTTTTTTGGATAGAAGATGTTTTCTTTTCTAAATAGATAGAAAATGTTTCACATCCTTTAATTAGAAAAAGAGAGTCAGTTTTAAATGAGAGCCAGTCGGCTATGTAGAAAACGAATCGAATTTGGAGAGATATGGAATTTTTTTTCATTTTTTCTTTGTGCAAGTTTTCGATGGTCTGAGTTTTGAATGGATTTTTCTTATCTTCTCACTGGAAACAAGTTGATAGTTTGCAGAAGATTAAAAAGTTTTAGTTTTGGGTCGAATTCGGTATGTTTGCAGAAATTAGTCTCAGTGCGTGGGTAATATCTCCAAAATTCACCATTGGATTTTCATGAGCTTTGGATATGTTATTATAGGCCTAATTACGCCCATCTTCACTAGAGCGATTGAAGAGCTTTGATCTAGTTCAAAAGTTATACATGTCTGTTCACAGGTCTATCTAGAGACAACAAGGAGCAATGTTTTGCAGAAAAATATACTCTGATGCGTGGTCAATATCTCAGGTTTGAACCATTGGATTTTTCTCAAATTTTTATATGTTGTTTGAAACTTAGTTACGCCAAATCTCAATAGTTGGATTGAGTAAATCTTTTTTGGTTCGAAAGTTATTCATGCCTGAGTGCAGGTCTATCTGGAGGCAGCAAGAAGATATTTTGGGGGATTTTATTTTCAAAGTTTTGTTTTGAATCTGATTTTAGTGTGTGATCCTAGAGGTTGTAGATGCCCCTTGAAGCAACTCAATTGAGTGACTGATTCCTCTTGAGTTTTCCAAGGTGTGGCTCTGCATTAGAAAATGGTAGAAGGTGGATCTATTGCAAATAATTTAAATAAGTTTAATACTAATACTAGTCAGTTATCTTCTATGGGTATCAATTTTGATGAAAAAATTAGGGCTCTCTTGATTTTGTGTTCTTTGCTTGAAAGCTAGAATGGCTTGGTAATGGTTATGAGTAATTCTATTCCTAGATCTAGTACCCTAAAATATGATGATGTGATTAGTATTTTTTTAAGTGAGGAAACTCGTAGGAAAACCTTAGGTGGATCTACATCAGGAATTGCTTTGAATGTACAAAGCAGGGGCAGAATGGCTAAGAGAGGAAGTAATTCTAGAAATCATGGGAAATCAAGAGGAAAGTCAAAGGGGAGGAGGTCTTAATTGAGAGGACCAAACAACTCCTGGTACTATGGGAAACTAGGGCACAAAAAGAAAGATTGTTAGAATGGAAAAAAAAGTGAAGGAGATAAACCAGATGGAGACAAGGAGGCAAATGTGGTAAGTAACAAATTCGAAGAGGATGCTTTGCTTCTATCTTTAGAAAGTGTTGATGATTCATGGGTTTTGGATTCTGGTGCTTCATTTCATGCTACACTTCATAGAGGTTATTTCATTGATTATGTCCAAGGGGATTTTGGGCTTGTTTATTTGGGGGATAATGAACCTTGTCAGATTGTTGGAAAAGGAAAAGTTAAGATTAAGTTGCAGAATGGGAATCATTGGCTACTACGTGAGGTAAGACATGTTCCAAGGCTAAGTAGGAATTTAATTTCAGTAGGGAAACTTGGTGATGAGGGTTATGTAGTTACTTTTAATGATAAAAATTGGAAGGTTTCAAAAGGTTCCCTTGTAGTAGCAAAAGGTGTGAAAGTAGGCACCTTATATCTTTATACAGGTCATATTGTTCCTTCTACTTTTATTGTTTCAGAGAAAATGAATGTTCAGGAATAGTTGCTACAGTTGAGCAAGGAGAACAAATAGCTGTTGTAAATTTTGATATAGCACTATGGCACAACAGACTTGGGCACATGAGTGAGAAAGGTATGAAAGTACTTCATTCAAAGAAAGTTCTACCAGGTCTGAAATGTGTTAATATGGATTTTTGTGAAAGTTGTGTGTATGGAAAACAAAAGAGAGTGAGTTTTGTGAAGACTGGGAAGGAAAAAAAAAAGAACTTAGAGCTTGTGCATACCGATGTATGGGGACCAGCTCAGGTATCTTCCCTTGGAGGCTCTTATTATTATGTTACATTTATTAATGATATAACTAAAAAAGTATGGGTTTATTTCTTTAGACATAAATCTGATGTAGTTTAAACTTTTAAGAAATGGAAATGCTTGGTTGAAAATGAGACTGGTAAGAAATTAAAATGTCTCAGATCTGATAATGGTGGTGAGTATTGTAGTCATGAATTTGAAAATTATTGCTCCATTTATGATATTCATAGATAGAAAACTATTCCAAAGACTCCACAAGAAAATGGAGTGGTTGAATGCATGAATAGGACTATAATGGAGTGTACAAGGAGCATGAGGTTGCATGTTGGGTTGCCCTTACGCATGTGGGTAGAGGCTATTGATATTATTATATATTTGATTAATAAAGGTTCCTCTACTCCTTTTGGTTGTGGTATTCCAAAGGAAGCATGGACTAGTAAGAAGGTGAGTTATTCTTTTCTTAAGACCTTCGGTTGTGAAGCATTTGCTCACATATATTCTAAAAATAGAACCAAGCTAGAAGCTAAGTCAAAGAAATGTGTATTTTTTGGATATGGCATTAATAAATTTGGTTATAGTCTTTGGGATTTTTAAAATCATAAAATTGTAAGAAGCAGGGATGTCGTATTCAATGAGAAAGTGTTGTACAAAGATTTGTTGTAACAACATGAGAAGGAAGAAGATGATTATGTAGTGTTGGATGGTACTCCAAAAGATAATGTTCTAGCCATTCCTCATGATGTGCAACAATAGCAACAACAAATACTACACACATCAGTGAATGTTAGATGGTCAACAAGGAAAATTAGACCCCCAAAAAAAATTTCTCCCTCTTTGTATTCTATTTTACTTACTGATGCTAGTGAACCAGAATGTTATGATGAAGTTGTGCAGGTGGATACTAAGATTCAATGGGAGTCTGCAATGAAAGATGAAATGGATTCTTTGTTGAAGAATAAGACATGGGATTTATGTAAGTTGCCTACATGTAAAAGAGCTTTATAGAATAAGTGGGTTTACAGGTTAAAAGAAGAGGATGGAGGTAAGAAAAGATTTAAAGCCAAGTTAGTTGTAAAAGGATTTGCATAGAAAAAGGGCATTGATTTTGATGAGATATTTTTTCTTGTTGTTAAGATGACTTCTATCTATATTATTTTAAGCCTTGTGGCTACTGAAGATTTTCATTTAGAGTAGTTTGATGTTAAAATAGTCTTCCTTCATGGTGATTTGGATAAAAAGATATATATGGCTTAGCCACAGGGATTTGAGGTCAAAGGTAAGGAGAACTTAGTGTGCAAATTGAAGAAAAATTTATATGGCTTGAAGCAAGCACCTTGGCAATGGTATTTGAAATTTGATAGTTTTATGCATGAGCATGGATATCGTAGGTGTCATTTAGATCATTGTGTTTATTTTAAGAGGTTGGATGATGATAGCTACATTATTTTATGTTTATATGTTGATGATATGCTTGTAGTTGGATCTAACATGGATCATATTAAGGGGCTAAAATTCAAATTAGCACATACATTTTCTATGAAGGATTTGGGGGCAAAAAAAAAAATCCTTGGTATGAAGATTTGCAGAGATAGGAAGAACAAAACATTGACACTATCTCAGGCTGATTATGTGGAGAAGGTGTTGCAACATTTCTCTATGGAGAATGCTAAAGCTGTCAGCACACCTTTACCTGGTCATTTGAAGTTGACTAATGAGATGTGTCCCAAGACACAAGAAGAGGAGGATAAGATGTCCAAGCTACCCTATGCTTTAACTATAGGAAGCTTGATGTATGCTATGGTATGTACCAAGCTAGATATTGCACATGTGATGGGAGTTGTTAGCAAGTATATGAGTCATCTAGGAATTGAGCATTGGAATGTAGTCAAATGGATTCTTGGATATTTGAGAGTAACATCTAATAAGTGTTTACACTTTGGGGGCTCTACTACTAATTTGCAGGGCTATGTTGACTCAGATTTTGTAGGGGATATTGATACCAGGTAGAGTACTATAGGTTATGTCTTTATTGTTGGTGGGGCAGCCGTGAATTGGGTTTCTAGGTTACAAAAGGTTAATGCATTATCCACTATAGAGGCAGAGTATGTTGTTGCTATAGAGGCAACCAAGGAGATGATATGGCTTCAATTCTTCTTGGAAGAATTGAGACATCCTCAGAAGGATAATTCTTTGTTTATAGATAGTCAGAGTGTCATTCATCTTGTGAAGAATTTAGCTCTGCATTCCAAGACCAAACACATACAATTGTGGTACCATTTCATTCAATCAATTTTGGAGAATGGACAGTTAAAGTTGGACAAGATACATATAGATGAAAATCCACCAGATATGTTTACTAGGGTAGTGACAAGGGAGAAGTTGAAATCCTCTTCAGCTTCGGTTGGTCTTCTAGATTGAATATGAATAAAAGAACAACAAAGTCTAGGGTGGTTTGATCTAGTGGGAGCCTCATGGAGTAGTGGCATAGCTACAAGATCAGTCTCCAAGTGGGAGATTGTTGTTTAGTGTGGAGCCTGATCAGTCCCCAAGTGGGAGATTGTTAGATTGTGGTGACTGATCAAGAAAGTATTGTACATACTTCATAAATTCTTTTTTTGAGCCCTATTTTATTGAGATTTTGGGCCAACATGTAATTATTAATTATAACACTAAAGCATTTTAATACTTGTATAAAAGGGCTTAGGGTTAGGGATTATTTCATGAGGTGATGTGAAATTGGTTCTTGCAGTAGTATTGAGCTGTAAGGGATTACGAATTGTAATGAGGTTGTAATCACTGGTAAAAATATTGGACTTTCTATTTGGTGGATGTAGCCCAGGGTTTAGCTGAACCACGTTAAATCTTGGTGTCTTGTGTTATTTTCTTTGTGATCTATTATTTTCTAATATTGGTTATATTTGCATGTAATTGTTTTTTTTGTCTATGGTTTATTCCTAACAAGGATGAGATCACAAAAACATCCACAATTGTTGAACGAAGAGGGATAGCTTCAACCCACTTAAAGAAGTAATCCGTGGTAGTCAAATTCAAGTATGTCCTTGAGAAGAAGCTGGTGAGATTTTTCCAATAAGGTCAAAACCCCAAATACTAAAAGGCCATGGAGAAACTTGATTATGAAGCTCACATGCAGGAGTATGAATCAAATTACTATGTTTTTGACATTAAGGACATTTCTTAACAAACATTAAAGAATCTTGCTCCATTGTTTGCCAATAATATCTCATTCTCAGTAATTTATTAATCAAAGATTTTCCACCAAAATGCCCTCCATAAGAACTAGAATGAGCTTTTGCCAAAGCTACCAAAATTTTAGTTCTATTGAGACATCTTAATAATAACCCTTTGTAAGAGCATTTATAAAGTGTGTCTCCTAAAATAATGTAATGTGTTGCAAGCTTCCTAATTTGATTACGTGTATTTCTTGTTGTTGATTCAGGGAAAGTACCATCTTTCAAAAAATGAAAAATGTGGGAATACCATTCATCCAAATGCAAATTGAAACAATTAGAGGTAATATTTTTATAAATTGTAGGGTTTTTAAGAGTTTGTATAGTAAATTAAAAGTTTTCAGCATTATTTTCAAGACACACCAAAGAAGTTTCTCTTTCCATGGCATCCGCATGTCGATTATCTTTTCTAGGTAAGATTTGAATCATATAAGAAGAGAATTGGGAAAGCACATCATGAACCAAATCTCTATATTGTGTCATTTTATCATTGTTAGTTTGATAACCTCCTTTAACTTGCTCAATAATCAATGTTGAATCTCCATATATTTGCAAGTGTTTTATGTTAAGGGATAAAGTTACTTGTAAACTAGCTATACGAGCTTTATACTCTGCAATGTTATTAGTACAAAGAAAGGTTAATTTATATGATAAAGGGATTGACTTTCTCATAGGATGAATTAAAATAATACCAACACAAAAACCTGTCTTACATTTAGATACATCAAAATACAATTTCCAAATATCATCTTGTTGAATAGCTATAATATTATCATTAGGAAACTCTATTGAAGTAGAACATGTATCTGAATGAGGACAAGAAACTTTAGCTAAATAATTAGTTAAATCTTGTCCCTTAATAGACTTCTAAGATATGAAATTAAGATTATATTTTG
The DNA here is from genome assembly GCA_028749045.1 of Cupressus sempervirens. NCBI lineage: Eukaryota > Viridiplantae > Streptophyta > Pinopsida > Cupressales > Cupressaceae > Cupressus > Cupressus sempervirens. The sequence goes on along the minus strand of CM053787.1, from coordinate 363,276,120 downwards.
TAAGTAACATCACCAACTTTTCCGAACAACTAGAGAGATCAGTTTGTGGGAAAAAAAATGTTTCAAAGGATCAAACTTGACAATCACATTGACTTCAACATTTATAAGATAATGCCTAAGTTTCTGACATGACATTGTTTTTCCAAATCTATGTATCGTGTTTCATAATCAAGTAAAGTCTGACTAATGTAATACATGGATCTTTCCTTACCATTATCATCATTTTGAGCTAACAAGGCACTCCCAGCCTTTAGATTCGCTGAAGTATACAAATGAAAGGGCTTATCAAATTTAGTTGGCTGCAAGATAGGAGGATTTGCAAGGTACTCCTTCAATTTCTCAAAAGTTTTCTTACAATAATCATTCCAAAAGAAAGTGGTATCCTTTCTAAGCAAGGAAGTAAAAGGAATAGTTCAATCAACTAAATTAGAAACAAAGCAACAAATAGCTTGTATCTTTCCTTGTAAACTATGTAGCTGAGAAATATACTTAGGAGGAGGTATATTAACAATAGCATCAATATTTTTTTTATCTATTTCTATGCCTCTCTTAGAGATTATAAATCCTAATAATTCTCCAAAATCAACTCCAAAAACACATTTTTTAGGATTCAATCTCATATTGTAACTTCTAATTCATTCAAATACTTGTTGTAAAATAGTAACATGATCTTCTCTTTATATAGATTTTTCTAAGATATCATCGACATGATCTTCAAGGATCTTATGGATGTAATCATGAAAAATCAAATTCATAGCTCATTGATAAGTTGCTACTGCATTCATTAATCTGAAACATCATGACCCAAAAAAATGTTCCCCAAGGTGTTATAAATGTAGTTTTAAATTGATCTTCAGGAGGAATAAAGATTGGATTATATCCAAGAAAACCATACATAAAAGATAACAAAGCATGACCTGCTATTGAATCCATAATCATATCAGTATTGAGTAATGAAAAATCATCCTTTAAGGATGCTTGATTTAAATCTCTAAAATCAATACACATCCTTATCTTATGTTCTCCTTTTAAAACATGCACAATGTTTGAAGTCTAATCTGAGTAATCAATATAACAGATAAATCCAAAATTCGATAAATTTTCAATTTCACTTTTGAGTAATAAAGTAATTCATGGATTCATCTTTTGAATTTTCTACTTCATAGGTTTCATATTTGGTTTTAAAGCAATATTATGAGTAACAATCTTAGAATCTATACCTGGCATATATAAATATGTCCAAGCGAAAATATCCTTAAATCCAAGTAAAAGGGAACACAATTGATCATGTTCATCCTGATTCAAACATTTCCCAATCTTTATTATCTTTTCAGGATTATTCTCATTTATTTGAATATCAATAGTCTCAGTTATTAATAAATCACTTCTTATCGAAGAATCCATTGGTAACGGAAGAATAACATGATTATCATGTTCTCAAAAATAAACATCTATATTTAAACAATAAGGCTTCCTTCATTTGTGATGGAACTTAGGTAAATCTTCATAAACCCCCTAAAAATTCCATTAATGTTTCATCTTCAGGAAAAATATCCAAAGTAGATGCTTGATTCATGTCAATGAGAAGTGGGTTAACCAATTTCAATTGTCTACCACATATAAGATTAACATTAAGGGGGAAACTTGTTTATATAGATTAAATCCTAATCCATACGTATCATCATTAATTTCATTATCCAATGATACTTGTGTACCTTGATCATATTTACCACATCCTTTCCCATTAAATCCTAATTTCTTAAGAAAATGATAACCAAAACTATACCAATTAGCCATTTCAGATGGAGTCCAAGGAGTGGCATATGTCATAATGTCAGAACAATCAAGCTTTATCATTTCAATCATTTCATTTATCAAAGTGGCAATAAAATTACTTTTTAATTCTTTAGAAAGTGGAGAAGGAATAAAAACTTGTTTCTAAAATTCACTTTGTTGCTTCATGAATTCCAAATCAGAGACCTTAGATTCTCCATTGAAAGTAGGATTAAAATCCAACGTCCCCTAATCATCCTCAGTCAAAGAAGAAGATTGAGCTTCCAGTTGTTGAATCACAGGTTGTTGTGTCTCAAGTTGTTTTTCAATCTCTTTACTTGGTTGAAGAGGCTCAAATATTTCAACATATTCTGCATTTAAGCAAGGATTTGGCGCATCATTCTCATGTAATGTATACATTAAGTTGTTATAAATGAACCTAACCTTGCTATGAAGAGTAGAAGGAGCTATATGCATAGTATGTAACCATGGTCTTCCTAAGAGAAGGTTATAATTGAGAGGCCCAAGCATAACATGAATAGGAATATTTAAAATGACTTGACCAACTTTAATAGGTAAGGTAATAATGCCCATATTTTTCTTCGCAATATTATCAAATCCACATATAGGGACATTATCAAGTTGAATAGAAGTAAGATCGGCCTTAATCACTATAAGCATCTCCATAATACAAACATTAAGTCCAAATCCATTATCAATTAATGTTCTTTGAATGATACTCTGATTAATAGAAACAACCACCATAAGAGCATCATATTGATTCTGCACCTCAAGAGAAGGTAAATCATTATCAAAAAACACAATAGGAGGTACAAAAGGCATGACATGCATGCAATCTAAAATAGAATGAATTCTCTCTTGATTAGGAGGCAAAGAAGGAAGAGTGGATAAATCTTTTTGCAATGCCTCATAATATGTCAGAGAAGTTTGAAGTAATTCTCATAAAGATATCTTAGCAGGAGTAGCACATAATTGATCAACTAAGTTAGGGTTATTTTGGGATAACTACAAAATAATGGTTATAATCACAACAATAAAAAGACTAACTATATTATTCTACCCTCTAATTTAACCCCAACCTTAAAGACATCTCTAGATTAGGTTTCCTAACGCTCAGTTATTCAACTGTCTTTTCTAGAGTGCACCCCTTAAGATTCACATATGCATATGTTGACACCATTAGAATATTCTTTCCATTATACTTCCTTGGACATGTTGGTTAGATGGAGATAATTCTTGCATACCAATTTTATAGAGGTTGTATTCCTTTAATTAGTGTTTGGCCAAATGGGAATTTCACCCATCTCTGATACCAACACTATATGTCCATCTCTATTTTGTCAGTCAAATGGGTGGTTATACTCATCTCTGATACTGACATTGGGACTTTGTGATCGACAACTATAATTCATTAATATAAATAAATTCATAAACATAATTAAATAAATATAATCCACAAATATACCTTTCTCACCTCCCTCTTTGCTTGGTCCATGTGGCTCTATCCTTAGTCAGCCCTTCAATGAATTATTCCTTCTAGATTATCTCAACTCTATATTTACTTTCTAAAATTATTCCTTTTCTAATTATAAAGAAAGGATAAAATTTAGTTTTTTTATTTCTTCTTTCCCAAGAGCCACAACCTTTCACAATACAAATTCTTTGTAGAGTCACAACATTTCATAGCTATAATCCTTTTGAAAAGTCACAACACTTCATAACTAAAATCTTTTGAAAAAGTCTCAATACTTTATAATTACAATATTTTTTAAGAGCCACAACTATTCACAATTATTATCCTTTCTAGGGTTCACATCCTTTGACTATCATTCATACCTTTTCAGAAAGTCACTTTTTGATTTTCTTCATATTACTTTCCTCCTCCAATTTCCTTTTTGAACTCCTATCTTCTCTTCTTTTTTTCCTCTCTAAAATAAACTCTCCTCCCCTTTATATCTTAATTTTAAGGAGTTATGTCCATTTTTTAAATATCTCTTGACTTTTCATTAGATTTAGTTAATTTATATTATTCTATGTTATATTATTTATTTACTTATGTTTGTTATTATTTATTATTAAGTTCTATTTATAAAGCTAACATACTTTCTACAATATTATCTCTTGTATTTACTTTTATTTGTTTATATATTCATTGTAATATTATTATTTTATTTAAAATACTAAATACTATTTCATTGATAATATAGATTTAAAAATTATTTCTTATTTTTATATTTTAGAATTAGTTTTAATTTAACTTTATTATCATTGTTTATTCAATAACATTATATTATCTAATTATTAAAATTATATCTTAAAATGGGGATATGACATAGGAAGAGTGGATAAAGCTTTTTGCAATGCCTCATAATATGTCAAAGAAGTTTGAAGTAATTCCCATAAAGATATCTTAGCAGGAGTAACACGTAATTGATCAACTAAGTTATACTCCTTAAAATTAGAAGAAAACCTAGGAGCTTGAGGAAGTGTAGGTTTAGAAGGCAGTAAAAAAAATGGAATGGTAGGCTGAGGGTTATTTCATGTGCGATAAGCATGTGAAACAGAATCAGTGTTATCAAAGAAATCCAAAGGATCTCTAGGTTTACCCTTAATTGTTAGTCAAGGACATCATTTTACCATCATCAAAAGTTTAGGATATATCATTTTTGGTTTATCAATGTTGCATATAGTGGAACATGAAGGTAACCATGCACAGACCCTATGGTAAAATTCAATTGGAGAGGTTGTGGAGGAGAGTGAAATAGGAATAAAATCAATGGAGATCTTATCCAAACCATTTTCATCGTCACTACCATATACCTCATTAGGGAATCTATCCTCTTTTACAATAAAAGCCTCGTCAAAGTATTCCAAACAAGAATAATACATATTGAAATCCTAAAAGCATGAAAATGTAAATATTTTTATATTTTTAAAGAAATTTTGCAATTTTTTTGTATTTTGGAAATATAAATGAAAGAAATCCAATGCAAGATTTAAATCTAACACCAAAAAAAGAAAGAGTTGTTGTAAACGGGTTCACCAAAATGAATAGGCTAAAAATGGAGCCTTTAACTATGCTTATAAAATTCACCACTACTCATTTGTTTTTTAGAGTTAAAATGGAATAAGTAATATAAATCTAGAAATACTTGAAATTAGATGAAATAAGATACATACCTCGTGATGGAACTAATCTGGAAATACCTATTTTCTAATGCCTTTGTATAGTTTCCTAAAATTTTGTAACATGTTCCAAATTGAAAATGTTGAAACAAAGAAAACCCAAAATACTTTTATCCTTCTAAAAGTAGGTTGACCTTGACCCAGATAGTGGGACACAATCTTACCCCAGGGCACAATTATGCCCCAAAAAATTGACCCTGACTTGCACTGCTCTGATGAAAATTTTGTTCATAGATCTCGGAAGTTTGTTGAAAAGGATATCCAAATTTGTACTCCAATTCTTGAAACATCACCTGCATAATCTAAAAATGGGGTTTTTAGGGTGGCCATATAGGGTTTTTCCTTAGCCAAACCCATGTTTTGGTGATTTACACCTCCACGAATAGCTGAATATAATAGAATATGTGTGTGTATTGAATGTGTAATGTCAAGATCTAATCCACTAGATTAAAACCCTAGCATGAATATGTATGAGAAAGAAATGCATAAATTTGAATAAGATAAGAAAGTATACCAAGCCCCCAAGGCTAAAGTACTCCTACCAAACTCATAATTCATAATTATTACCCCATGTTTGTATCTTTGAATGCTTGAATATTGATAATAGCAGATCAAGGAAGATAGGATCTTTCTTGCTCCAACTAGATAATCAAAATGGAATGCTTGCAAAAATGTTTGATATCAACAATGGCTTGATCTTCTATATCATCCTCTTGCAATCTTGCATCTTTATTTCACCATCACTTGCGTGCTTCTCATGACTTCTTGTAAATGAATGCAAAATGAGAGTCTTTATATAGAGGTTTCAAGGTGAGGCTCCTAGAGTAATGTGAGGACCCATAATTCAAATTTCACCTCAAATTATGGTCCAATCACAATAACCAACCAAGGAGGGAAAAGAAATGAATTAATTTCAAATTAAAACCCTTCCGCATTCAAATTTGAAAGCCAAACATTGATTTTAGGGCTCTCTGGGACCAAAATTTGAAAGGCGGATCAAATATTGAAGAAGGTCAAGGATGAACTCAACCCTTCGCTAGGTTAGAGTCAACCTAGTCAACCTTGACCTTAACCTAGGTGTCTAGATCCAGCCAATATAAAAAAATAAGAGGTCCCGAGGATGCCCAAAGACCTAGAAATGATATCAGAATAGGAAAGAGTGCCATGAATAGGCACAAAATCCTATGATGAATATGATAAAGGCTAGGAGGACCTATGCCTAAGTCCTATCTAGAAAATAGAGCCATAGAGGAGGGAATTTAAGGATAATCTTTGAGATCCTAACCCTAATTTCACCTAGAATGAAGGAATCAAGTGTAGAATGCATCCTAAATGTAATTCTATCATGATAAATGTACTAAAAGAGGGTGTTAAACCTATCAAGATGGAAGTGCTTCCATTTTAAGATGATACAATGTGTGTGTGTGTGTGTATGTATATATGTATATGTATTATATATACATATATACATACATATATGTACTTATATATATATGTATATATGTATATGTATTATATATACATATATATATATATGTATATATGTATATGTATTATATATACATATATATATATATATGTATATATGTATATGTATTATATATACATATATATATATATATGTATATATGTATATGTATTATATATACATATATATATATATATATGTATATATGTATATGTATTATATATACATATATATACATGCATATATGTACTTATATATATTTATATATGTATATGAATTATATATATACATATATATACATACATATATGTACTTATATATATGTAGGTATATGTATATGTATATATATTGTTGGAAACAATTATTCAAATTGTATTTTTTTGGCATCTCTAACTATTGTTGTCTATTAGTGTCAAACACTTAGTCATTTACAAAGGAAAAGTCAAATAGTCATTGCTATGACTGGGCTACTCTATATAGGTCGAGTCATGTATATAAGCAAGTATGTATCAAGCTCTATAGGAATCGAGGATGTGTATGGTCACCGAGTATTTTCTATACAAGTTGAGCTCAACATCAACTGAGTAGTTTCAAGCATACAAGTGTGGAGTTACATAGTATATGTCAAGCACAATACAAATTGAGTAATAGAAAGGTCGAGTGTCAAACAATAGTAAAGGCTGAAAAAAGTAGAGTTTACATAAAAGTTAGAAATGGAACATAATTTTGAGGTAAAACATTTTTGAGCTGACATGGAAGGAACATTTAATATTTGTAGAGGTTGTTAAAAAGAAATTTATGTGTCACTAGTAAATTTAGGCCTAATTTGTGACACAAAAAGGTCTCAATTTTGACAAGAGTAGGTCGTTAAAGTGAACAAAGTCGTTGTCACACAAATTTGGTTGATTTTCTGCCACATTCATTTCACGTCAAAATTTTGACTACATAAACATGGATTTACCGACACAAATTTCGTCGATTTCTCTAGTCAACCCAAACTGTTATTTTCTCAATTCTGACGTAAACTTGCCCAATTTTTTGTCAGAATTTCGACCACAAACCCTTATCTTTCGATGTCGGTGCTATACTCGCGACGTAAAAGGTGCCAGTTTGGTGTCTCAATTGCGACGAATATTGGTCGCAATTAAGACCAACATGTGTCACAATTGAGACGCGATGTCCCATTTTTTTTGAAAGCTTTTCTCTCATAGGAGCGTTCAAAACTACGCAAAACTTGATTATAAAGCATAATTGCTTGATGCATGAGAGTTAAGGTATCATGCACATTTCTACCTCCACCCCATTGTTTCGTTCGTCAAATGATTTATTTGATGACAAAACAATGGGAAGGAGGAAGAAATGTGCACGATATCCTGTTTCCACCAAGCAATTATGCTTTACAACTCAAATTTTGTGGAGTTTAGAAGGCTCCTATGAGAGCAAAGGCTTTGCAATAATTAGCACAACGCATCTAAATTTTGGTTCATGCAAGGAAGAATAAAATTAGGAAATAATTATTTATCAGGAATGAAAGCCAATAATTTCATCTATTTTTCAAACAGATAAACATGACAAAAAAACTTACAGTCCCAATCACATCATCATAAGAGCGCATATATAACTATAACTATAACTGTCTAAAACCAACATAATTTACAAATATCCACAATTCAAATATTATCCCTTGATGTTTTCTTTAATAATGCTCCAATGCCTGAGGGCATTCAATTAGAAACTTCAAAATTAATGCTATCAAGTTAGATGTCATTTCATAGCCACCAAGGATAAGGTCCATAATAAGATTTAATATCTCTTCATCCATAATGTATATTAATGCTATCAAGTTAGTTGTTATATTAATAAGATTCAATATCTCTTCATCAATATACCTTTGGTTCTCGATGGAGACGTGCTCCAATCAATAGGAAATGTCATCATGAAGCAGGAGGTGAGGTTGAAGGATTTTATGGAGGCATTCGGAAGTTAATTACAGAGGAAGAGATTTTAGCCTGGAAGAAGTTGTGGCCAAAAGAATCGCTAGAATGATTGATTGTTACATTAGAATTATCTTCATTTAACATTAAAGCTGCATGCATATTGGAATGGCTGACATCATCGTTAAGTGCATTTGATGATAGCACATTTGTTTAGGATATACATAGAGAATGTCAAGAGTGTTATTGACAACTTTTGTATTTCTTTTGGCTTTAACATTGATGACTGTGTTCCAACTGTTTTGGGCTAATATTTGCTTCACAAATGGCCGATGCATATGAATCTTGTGCCAATAGAATGACTTTTGTTGAAGTTAACCATAATGTATACATATATTTGTAATCATTTATAGTCAGGATGACAACTGTTGCAGTTCACTTGCCCATTGAAGAGTTGATTTTTTTATGACGGCACAATAAAATGTTATGAACCATAAATTGCTTATCCTAAAAATCTTTCATCATCCTCCGAAACTGATCAATAATAAATCAATATATTGTAGTATTAACTATTTAAATTATTCTTGCAAATGAGGAACTTAATATAATTTGATTGAGAAAGCTTACATTTTTTACGTCGCCATTTTGTATTATACCTCAAACAAAAAAATGATGGTGCCATGTGACCAAGACAGCAAAAATCTCTATGGAATGTACAAACCTTGGCACTAGACTTCTTCTCCATCTACGAGGCATTCAATGGTGGAGACAGAACCTTGTAGCTACTCCACAAATAATGTGCTTACTAAAGTTGTTGCGGTAGAAAGTTCTCATAGGTTAGTTCTAATCAGGTCTGGTGAATAATATGTGAAAACATCAATACAACCAAGGCACTAATTTTGCCCCATTTTCCTCATGTATGAGAGCCTTGAAGAGAAGCTTGGATAAAAAGAAATTAGTCGTATGGATTAACTTAACAGTAGCAAAACTGAAGAGAAAAATTGTTGGCGGTGAACTACTTAAGCTGCAAATATAAGAAAAAGACTGGTCGCAATGTATGGGCTATCCTAAGTGGCAGAAATGGTCATAGTACAGTGAAGTTCATAGTTTCAATTAATCTAATTTGTAATTAAAAATAAATTTCATTGTATGGAAATATAAGGGCTTCTTTAACAAACTTTTTTTCATTTATAAGAATTTTAAGAAACTTTTTTTGTCAAATTTTAAACCAAAAGGATTGCATTGAGCTAATGTTTGAAACTCTACCAAGAGGAAATTGAACTAAGGCATCCAAATCTTAACACACTATATTATAACAATTTCATAGTTAAGAGTTGTGCTTGTAGACAACATCCAAATCTTATCTGGTGGGTGCCTCTCATATTAAATTTTAAAATTATTTTTTTCTAGTTCAACATGGAATGACCTTTCATGTTGGTTAGTCTACTAACCCTAACTCATCTCATCTAGGTCATATCAGATCTTGATAAAGGCTAGTTTGCAACAATTTAACTTCTAATAGCTAGTTTGTAAAAGTAGTTAAATTTACTTGTTAGTAATACAATTATCTTCATAAGGAGGTCTAATTTGCATTCTCAATACAACACTCACCCAAATATGCTTTCAAAAGGTATTTAAAAAACAATTAGATCTTGACAAAATTAGATATGAAAGTGGAAATGATAATCAGGTCATGTACCTCTTGTTGGAAATATTCAAGATATAACAGTTTACTGAGAGGGGAGGGGTGAATCAGTAAACATAAAATCTTAAATCAATTCATATTAACCAGTAAAATATTTAATCATCTAATCTGCAGTATGTAAACATTCATAACACATAAGCACAGAGATTTTGGTGACCCAGAAACCTTCCGAAATAGAAAGTAAAACTGGGGTGGGGATGAAACCCACAAATCTTCTTTACTGCAGTAGGAAGTTATCCGGTTAAGGCATACAATGATCACTTCTGGTGATCTGCCCTGTTAGGAGCATAAAGGATTGTTATATCCACCTTGTTAAAGGATTTGAAACATACTTCATAAGTATGCACTCTGTTAGGAGATTTAGTACAAAGACTGTTAAGTCTACCCTGTTAAAGGATTTATAAAAACTGATTCACCTGTTAGAATGAAACAGTGGATCTGAATACAACTGATTGCTGATAAGATCCGCTATGCTCTGATTGTCCTTGATATGACAGATAAAACATTTTTGCTCCAATGTTGACCTTGCTGAAAACCTTCAAAATTCAGCTTACATGCTTTCGCACACATTCTTCACATACTTCGCATATATCACATTCCCTTTTATTCGCTTATATTACTCTTTTTGAATGATACAATACATTACATATATATACCATCCAAGTTAAAATTACATGCAATAGTCAGCTGAACAAAAGTAGACAAAATTTAACTGAGTCGGCCAAATAGCGAAACAAACTCGGTAGAACAAACTTCTTTGTTTACCGACTGAGCTCGGTTAACACTGAGTTCCTATGTTAACCGACCGAACTTGGTTAATACTGCATCCATCTTTACTTGGTTAATATTGAGTTTTATGTTAACCGACCAAACTCGGTTAATGCTGAGTTTTTGGTTAACCGACTGAACTCGGTTAATACTGTGAAAAAAGTGTTGTCACTAATGACAAATAACTTTATGTCAACAATCTCCCCCTTTGGCATTAGTGACAAAAACAATTATGTATCAAAGTTTATGTACATACATTTCAGAAAGTTTTCAAAAGTTTTCAAAATTATAGAATCTTATTAGATGTATGTCTCCCCCATACAATATGCACAGTATTTACAGATCAATACATATTTCTTTGCACGGATAGCTCGCTCTGAAGTTCTGAAGTTCTGTCTCCCCCTTTTTGACAATAATGCCAAATAACATATATTTATACTGAGATTTCAAAATGAGAAAGAAATTCTGAATGTACCTTGAGAATAAGAGCCAAAGTCTTATCCCAATTTTCTTGCAAAATTTTGCTGGAGGAGAGTGCAATATGAATTTCTGCAGAAAGTTCAATCATATGATCTGCAACTGAGAAATTGTTGTCATGAATCAATGTTCTGGAATGAGCAATATTCTTTTGCATTGAAGTCATGACAGGAAGAATCATATTCTGGATATCTATGATAGTAGACCTGATTCTTGCTTCCTCTCTCAAAAATTCTGCCTATTTCTCCGACAAAAATCTTATTTTATGATGATGGGATGAACTTTTACTGAGGTCAGATTGCAGCACTTGGGCACTGACCTTCATATCCTCATCAATTTTATTCAACTTTTCCTTTATATCCTTGGTATACTTAGTAACATCACAGAGTTTTCCAAAAAGTGAAGTTACATTATTAAAAGAATTCTCAAAATTATTCAAAATTGTAGACAATTCTACCTGATTTAATGCAATATGCTGAGCAATGTGCTCAAGCACCTTATTGTCAAATTTCTTCTCTGCCTTTTCAATCAACTTTTCTTGGCCGGAGGTATCCTCATTGAATTTGTTTATAGCCTCTTCCAACTGAATCAAAATGTGTTGAGTAGAATCTACTTCAACACCTATAGCCTCTGTTATAATATTTTTGGCACTCTCAATGATGCTATATTCCAGATCTCTTTCATGCCGTAGCTGTTTCTGCCTAGCCTTCTGCTCTAATAGCTGACTGAGCATTCTCATTTCATCAACTGATGCTGTATCAAGATCTATTTTAGGAAGAATAATGTCTTTATCTAAATCAATTTCCTCATCCAGTGTCTTGCTGGAAAACATGTATCTTTTTGCTTTTCCAGCAAAGACTTCATCTTGACCCTTGTCAACTGAGACTATAGTTGATGAGGCAGGGCTGGCTGATAAGACTGGAATAGGACTATGTAAAGGAAGACTAAGAGATGTGCAAATGGTATCAAAAATTGATGTTGTTGTACAGGATGGAGTGGAAGAGCTACTAGTTGCCAAAATTTGATTAAGAGAGGTCAAAATTGTAGTATTTGTAGGTACATTTATTATATATTCTGCAGTAGAGGTTGATGTGCATGATGAACTTACTGCAGAGACTGATGGAGACTCGGTTAATGAAGGTGGCTACAGCTCGGTTAATGAAGTGATTGGCACTTGCATAGATGGTACATGGAGCTAAGAGGACTTACCAGTGGAAGCTATTTCCATAGTTGATGTAACTGGAGAGTGTGGAAGAGATGCAATGATTTCAGCTGCAACTGGATCTTCTTCCACCTTTTCTTGTTCATCTTCTTTCTCTTCCATTTCTTTTTCAGCTTCTTCTTCCTCTATTTCTCTCTTAGCCTCTTCTTCAACTTCTAACAAGATTGAATGAAGATCCTCTGGAATATCTTCAATATCATCATCATCTTCATCATCATCACTGTTGTCAGTGTCCTTGATTTCAAAAGTATCATCACTGGATTTGTGTAGATGATAGATGTTTTTCCACATGTTTGTTGCATCATTTACCACATGCTCAATGTCTTTGACAAGTATCAAACAGGTGTGGAATCTAATCATCATGTTGCCTTCGTGATCTTTCAGTGATGCTTTCACTTCAGCATTAGTGAAACTCGGCAGGAGATTCTTCAGTGTCTGCTCATAGATGTCTTTTACAGTCTTGGTTGCAGCTTCCCATCTGATTTGCAACCTCTCCAATAGTTCTTTGGAGATCTGGGAGGCTATCTGGTCCGGTGAGTATTTCCATTTACCCATCTTGTTCAGTACCAGTTCCTCAATCTGCATCTTTTCTTGTTCTGTTCTGGTTTCAAACTTCAATGCTTTGAAGTTTGTGAAGCTAGCACCTGCTTCTAACTGCTTCATTCTATCCTCAAATGTGAGTGGAGGCTTAACAAGTACAGGTTCTTTCTTTCCTTGTCTTGTTCTCCTGGAGAAGACTGCAGAGGTTTGTTTTTTAGGTTTGGTGATGATCACCTTGCCTTTCTTTTGTTGAGGCTCCTTTTCCTTGTCTGACTCGGTTTCCTCTTCTTCTTCTTCTTCTTCTCCTTTGCCTTCTGTTATCAGTTGGGTTATCCTTCTCTTTCCTTTGCTGATGGCCTGAGGGATTTTAATTTGGAGCTCAATTCTGGCCTTAGCTTGATCATATGTTCCAAAAATTGGTTGCCTTGGGTCTACTGGTTCATTCACCAGTGCTTCTATGATATCCTTGGCTTCGTCAATTTTTACCTCATAGGGAAGAGGTTTCACCCATGCTACTCGAGGTCTGGTTGCCTGAATGTATACCTTGTCGCAATCTACCATGAAGCATATGTCTTCTTTGTATTCTTCAACCAGTTTGGGTGGAATTCGGAACCTATGATTCATCTTTTCCTTAAATTCTTCAAAATAGTTATCCAGAATAATATCAAAATTTTCACCTAGTTCTGTAATGAACTCGTTTATCTGATAAAGAATTGGTATATCTTTTCTCCATACCACTGATCCCTTTGATGGAAAAGATTTCTGAATATAGAAGAATAAACAAATCAAAAGCGAACTGAATTTGCAGGGATTGTTCTTGGAGGTTCTAATGCTTTCCATATTCTTATTGAATTGGGATAAAAGTAATTCTGATAAATCAAATTCTAAATTCTTCTTCACTATTTTGTACGCCAGATCCACAGCTTCACAGGGTACACTGTTTGGACGGCTTGAACTATAGATTTTGTGAGCAATGACGTGAATGCCAAATTTCAATTCAACGTCAGCTACAGTATTTAGCTTAAGTCCCCTACCATCCCATTCTGCTTGGGTCAGTTTCTGCAATTCCTCCCGACCTAGGGTTTTGGTAGCGTTGGCTTTGCTCAGCATGGGGAGTCCAGTAATTTTGTTAATCATATTCTTTGTGATGAGCACTGGTTGTTCTAACCACAATTGGCCATTGTGAACTCGACTGAGTACATACCTAACCCATTTAATTTGAAATTTCCTTGGCAAGTGCGAAATGTGGGTTAACCCTTTTGTTTCAAGATGCTTATGTTCGGGTTTTAGGTTTCCATCTATGCTCATTTCACCTAGGGCATTATCAATTTCTAGGTTTCCAAGTTCTTGAATAGAGCATTTAAAATGAGATCTTATATCATTGACAAGAAGTACCTTTGAAGGAATTTGAGATTGGGCACCATTGGGGTCCAGTGATTCTGCAACAGCTGGTGCTAGTTTGAAGTTCGGCGCCTTCCATTCCTCTCCTCTAATCAGCATTTCTGAGCCTTTCTTAGTCTTAGAGCTTCCACTTCCGGATGCCATTGTTACTTGGTAGGTGTGAAAAAAATTTGAATTGATTCTTTCGCTCTTTTGAAAAATTCGCTCGGAAATGTCTTAAGCTCGCTCTGAAATTGCAGAAAATACCTTAGCTCTTTGTTCGCAGTAAAAATTTAGATCAAATTTTGCCCCTTTTGATAACAAATTTGCCATAAATGTTTTGGTACGATGGCAGAAGAAATGATAGGTTGTCATCCACTAGCTCGGTAGATATTATCAACTCAGTGATCGAAAGAAAATATTGAAGTACCGCCCTTACTCGGTTAGGTCACGAACCGACCTTACTCGGTTGAGTCACCAACCGACCTTGCTCGGTTGACACAACATGGTCAATGAAACTTTAGTTGTGACCGACCGAACTCGACAAAGTCTCTTACCGACTCAACTCGGTAACTGCTACTCGGTTAATGAAGCTTTGTTACATCTAACCAAACTTGGTAAAGTATTGAACCGTCCTGGAGTCAGAGTGTATCTATAATACTAATTTGATCCATCTTATTCTTTTGGAGCTGCATAGGATAAATCTTGGAAGATGCAGTTCCAATGTTGTTTTTTTTGAATACTAATTGGAAATGGTAGAGTCACCCACCTCTTGAGTGACACTCCTTTCTGACTTGTCTTGTTCGGTAGATTTTGGAATCCATTGCTGCTTCATTTGCTTTCGAATGTTATCTGCTTTGATTTTCTTTTCATCTTCAATTCTTTTGATATTCATGCAATTTTTGGCTATATGACCAAGTTCTGTACATGTATAGCACCTTACAGTTGTGTCCTTTTTTCTTAGGTGATGTCTGGCACAATTTATGCCAGTATGTCCATATTCTCCACAATAGTGACATCTGCACCAGGTGTTGTAGTCCCATCCGAATATGGCTTTGACAAGTTGTTCAGCTGGATTGAATGATTTGGATTTGCACTGGAATGCCTTGTGACCATGCTTTTTGCATTTGTAACAATTGCCTTCAAATTTTGGTTTTTCTTTACACTCATTTGCCTTGTGACCATGCTGATTGCATTTGAAGCACTTACCATTGAATTTTGCTTTCCCATTGCTCCAGCATTTGTTTGATGTATGACCTATCTTGCCACAATGATTACAAGTGGATCTTTTATTCCTTTGTTCACCTTGCTTGGAGGATTCACCAGTTTCCTTGTATCCAAGACCAGCTTTGCTTGTTTGTCTTTGAAGATTCTGCTCATTCAATTGATTTACGTCTACCTGAGATTTCATCATCCTTTCATTGACTTGCCTTTCAGAGGTTAGGTCATTTTTCAAGCTTTCATTGATTTGTCTTTCTGATCTTAAGTTATTCTGTAGACTTTCATTGATTTGCTTTTCAATGTTCAAATCATTCCTTATTCTTTCATTTTGTGCTCTGAGAATCCTGATTTCTTCATTTGTATTGGTGAGTTGGTCTATGAGATCTTCATACTGATGAGTTTGATTGTGAATTTCATGACTTCTATCTTCCAGTTCTTCTTGTGCTTTGTTTCTTTGATCCAAAGCTTCACATAGCCTGATTGACTGTATTTCTTGTTCTCTCTTAAGCTTTCTTACCTCTTCTTGCAGAGATCCATTCTTTTCTAGAAGTTCTTTGATTGCTTGGTCAGCTTCTTCTGAATTGCTTGATGGTAACAGGTCTTCAATTTTCACTTCAACATACTGATGATCATTCATTTGTTTTGCAAGATCCTTTCTTCTTTTTAGGGATTGAGAAAGATGTTCCTTTGCTTCTTTAAGTTGAACCATGGCCATTTCAAAATCTAACTTTTCATTTTCTATAACTTTCTCCAATCTGAATATCTCCATTGACTTTGATCTTTGCTCAAGCTGTCAAGCTATTACCTGAGAACCAAGTTAGCTCTGATACCAATTGTTGGAAATATTCAAGATATAACAGTTTACTGAGAGGGGAGGGGTGAATCAGTAAACATAAAATCTTAAATCAATTCATATTAACCAGTAAAATATTTAATCATCTAATCTGCAGTATGTAAACATTCATAACACATAAGCACAGAGATTTTGGTGACCCAGAAACCTTCCGAAATAGAAAGTAAAACTGGGGTGGGGATGAAACCCACAAATCTTCTTTACTGCAGTAGGAAGTTAGCCGGTTAAGGCATACAATGATCACTTCTGGTGATCTGCCCTGTTAGGAGCATAAAGGATTGTTATATCCACCTTGTTAAAGGATTTGAAACATACTTCATAAGTATGCACTCTGTTAGGAGATTTAGTACAAAGACTGTTAAGTCTACCCTGTTAAAGGATTTATAAAAACGGATTCACCTGTTAGAATGAAACAGTGGATCTGAATACAACTGATTGCTGATAAGATCCGCTATGCTCTGATTGTCCTTGATATGACAGATAAAACATTTCTGCTCCAATGCTGACCTTGCTAAAAACCTTCAAAATTCAGCTTACATGCTTTCGCACACATTCTTCACATACTTCGCATATATCACATTCCCTTTTATTCGCTTATATTACTCTTTTTGAATGATACAATACATTACATATATATACCATCCAAGTTAAAATTACATGCAATAGTTGGCTGAACAAAAGTAGACAAAATTTAACTGAGTCGGCCAAATAGCGAAACAAACTCAGTAGAACAAACTTCTTTGTTTACCGACTGAGCTCGGTTAACACTGAGTTCCTATGTTAATCGACCGAACTCGGTTAATACTGCATCCGTCTTTACTC
The DNA here is from genome assembly GCA_028749045.1 of Cupressus sempervirens. Lineage (NCBI taxonomy): Eukaryota > Viridiplantae > Streptophyta > Pinopsida > Cupressales > Cupressaceae > Cupressus > Cupressus sempervirens. The sequence continues at coordinate 363,258,750 of CM053787.1, read as the reverse complement.
GGTTAATATTGAGTTTTATGTTAACCGACCGAACTCGGTTAATGCTGAGTTTTTGGTTAACCGACTGAACTCGGTTAATACTGTGAAAAAAGTGTTGTCACTAATGACAAATAACTTTATGTCAACACCTCTTCTTCATCTCGTTTGCGCTTGTTTTCCTTAACCTTTTCGTGAAGATTTGCAATGTACTTATCAAATATCTCCCGACAGAAGCTTTCATCACTAATTGCCCTGAATATTCATATCCAATATATTTATAGCTACTACTAGTGTAAGGTACATGATAACTACCTTTAATTACTCACAATAAGATTAATTCCTGATAGTGGCTCTTTTACTTGTATGCTTCCGCATCTTTGAGAAAAGGTATGCAATCCTCCCATTCTAAGGAAGCAACAATTTCCTGAAATGGAAAAACAATATATAACTCATTTATCGTTACATAGATAGAAAAAATTTTATGATAAGAATAGAAATTCATTCATATTCAGGATTTTTAATGTACAAAACTCTATGAAATTTTACTCCAGGTGTAAAAGTAGTAGAGGAAAAAGAGACTGCATTAGAAGGATTTTTTCCAAAATGAATAATGTAAACCTTCAGAGAATAAAGCAAAGTCGTGAAATCATCTGCCAACCTTTCCCTCCTTTTTGCTTCTTTCTCTTCCTTTTCTTTTACTTGTTCAATCACTTCTTCAAACACAAGCTGCAAGCAATACACAGGATGTCAATAAGACCTAACAAAATCATATATCCCAAAACAACTTGCATTACTTTCAACATTTGCAATTGTTTCAGTTTAACCTAATAAAAATCCATTATCCACTAATGAGAACATACTAATGCATTTGTGATAGCGATTCACTTCCAGCAACTACTTACCAGTGCAAATGAGTCAAAACATAATATAGCTGATGCAATGATCGAATCAATTAGGAACCAGAGTCATATGGAACATAAGGATAAGATCCTTGTTTGTATAAATAGTAGTTACTAGGAACATAACAATATGTGACAACATTGTTCAAAGGCAAATACCAAATACTTTTATTGTGAAGTCTTTGGTAGCTGAGACAAAAATTCTAGAAATGTAACCAGAACAAACCTTAAGATTTGTTTCAGATGCAGCAGCCAAATCATATAGTTCCCCAATGGAGGCTTTAAACTTGTCAAGAGTCCATGTTGATGTTACTGCGAGTTGCAATCATTACATCAAAAAGATTACAATATATTTTACATCCAATGGAAAATCTTAAAGCACAAAAGGCACACCTTTCCTGATGTTAGAATTCTTTAGAATAACTGAGAGGGGGGGGTGAATCAGTTATTCAAGGTCCAAATGCCCTATTAATACCTTTTTACTACTTTTAATGAATCCATACCCTTCTCATCTGTTCAAACTTAAATCAATCATATAAGCAAGTTACAGTAAATCAATCATGCAAAGATAAAACACTCAAGATCAACACATGACACAATGATTTACGTGGAAACCCAATTTGGGAAAAACCACCAGTAACATGCTACTTGATTCTCACTCTTCTGAAGTGATGCCTTGTTAAAAGCCTACCCTGTTAAAGGGTTACAACACACTATTAAATGTGACCTTGTTAGAGGATTTCACCAAACTGTTAGGAATGGGCCTAGTTAAAGGTCTTTAGAACATTCACTTGGAATGTCACCTTGTTAAAGGATTTTTCTAATGGCTATTAAACCAACCTAAGTCCATAGGATTTAGACTTACAGTTACAATTGCTAGAAAGTAACAATAATGGTCTTTTTATCTGATATAACTTACAACATGCTTTGCAGATTTTAGATCACACTTTCAGTTCAATCCTTATGCTTGGCTTTAATCTCTTTAGCTCTGACGGCTTGTCTTCCTCTCAAGCTTCATCTCCTTGAGTCTTCTAACTCATTCTATCAATGCAATCACCTTTGTGGTCGTCTATACAAATAGAATTTTTGTGCTATCTTCTCCTAGGCACATTCTTGAGCATTTCATGCTTTTATGCTTGACCATTGTCTCCTTTCCTTCTATCCCCTCTCACTCTCTCTTTCTCTTATTAAATTATGTCTTCTTATATAGAAGTCTAATTTGCCTTTACCGCTCAATTCTCCCTCTTCAATTTTAGGGTTTCAAAATTGATTAGGTAGGATACAATGTATCTACCCCATATCTTGTTTTCTTCTTGAAACTTCACCAGTTGTATCTTAAAAACGTTCTACATGGTGCTCTGTGCCACCAACTCATCATTCTTATCTTCCTTTTAATTCACAGATTTCTAGATAACAACCTTGTTGGCTTAGATCTGGCGAATCTTCAATTTCCTAAATAATGCAGCAACTCGGCATTATTGAGTTACTGGTGCTCGGCACCTTTGTGTTACTCGGCACCTATACCAGCTCGGCACTTGAACTTGCTCGGCACTTGAACTTACTCGGCACTTGAACTTACTCGACACTTGAGCTTACTCGGCACTTGAACTTACTCGGCACTTCAGCTTACTCGGCACTTGATTCTACTCGGCACTATTGGCATCTGAAGTTTATTTGGCATTAACTAGAACTTTCTTGGCTCTTACTAGCTTGCCCGGCTCCTTCTCTCTAATGAACTTAGTTTGAGCTTTACAAAAGACTTAGTTAAAACCTTAAATCTTTGATATGTCTCAGTGTGCCCATTCTTTGTAGTATGTCATCAAATACATTCTTTCATCAATGGCTTAGCTGATCCTTGTACTTCATTCCAACATCATAACTTCAACCTTTCTCTATGTATTTTAGTTATATCTTATTAATTGCCTCCACCTTGACAATCAACTAATTGATAGTATTTGGATCACTAAAGCAATTGTCATCCCTGCAAGTAACAAGTTTGACATCAATGACAAAACAATGATTGAGGACATTCTTTACTAGTTCCATATTTTATTCCAACAATCTCCCTCAACTTTTCTTATAATTATTTCAATCATTTCCAACAATCTCCCTCTTTGGCATTGATGGCAAACCAAACTGATCAAGTAATCAATTTAGTTACCACCAAGATTGTATGCGTTGTCTTGCTGTATTTCACTATTGATCTCATATATCTCCCTCTTTCATATATATATCTCCCTCTTTCTTTGCATTTGATTAGTTTCCTTGCATATTTCTCCCTCTTTGACATAAATGCCAAAGATGTAGCAATTTTATCATGCAAAATATAAGCTTTGGCTTCTTGTTGTTTTTCTCCCTCTGTCACCATGCTTGTGACTGATTTGGAGTTTTTGTGCCTGCTATCATCCTTTGCATCAACCTATTAATATTTCAATGATTTATTCCTGTTGATGCAAGGCAGCTTCCTTGTTGCCTTAAATTGCTTGGGTTAGGGGTATATCCCCCAATTTGCCTCTAAGATATTCATAGGCATCCTTGGGCAATGGTTTGGTGAAGATATCTACAGTTTGTTCCTTTGTGTGAATGTATTCCAACTTCACTTGTTTGTCTTCTACCAATTCTCTGACATAATGATACTTGATTGCGATATGCTTGGTTTTAGCATGCATCACTGGATTTTTGGATATATTTATAGCACTTGTATTATCACAATACAATATCACCAGTTTTGTTACTTCTTCTTTCATTCCATTCAATAGATGTGTGAGACATACAATGTTTGTACAATTGACTGCAGCTGCCACATATTCTGATTCTGCAGTGGATTGGGATATACATGTTTGTTTCTTGCTAGTCCAGGTAACCAGCCTTTTGCCTAGAAATAATGCACCTCCACTTGTGCTTTTTCTGTCATCAATGTTTCCTCCCCAGTCTGCATCTGTATATGCATTGACTTCAAATTTTTCATTCTTTTTGTAGTATAGACCAAAATCATTAGTCCCTTTGAGATATCTCATTATTCTTTTTACTACTATGAGATGATTTTCTTTAGGATTAGCAGAAAACCTAGCTACTATTCCAACTGCTAATGCTATGTCTAGTCTACTATGCACAACATATTGTAGTTTTCCAATCATGGATCTATACATTGTTTGATTGACTTCAGTTGACTCATCATTTTTGGATAGCTTATTTCCTATGGCCATTGGTGTGCTTACTGGTTTGGATTCCTCCAATCCAAATGTTTTAAGAATTTCTTTGATTTACTTTGATTGTGTAACAAATATTCCATGTTTAAGTTGGTGTACTTGCAATCCAACAAAAAATTTGATTTCTCTAAACATAGACATTTCAAATTCATGTTTCATTTTGTTAGCAAAGCCTTTGCAAAGTACTTCCTTACCACCAAATACTATGTCATCCAAAAAAATTTCAGATACAATAATGTCTTTACCTTCTTCAGCTTTGATGTACATGTTGATGTTATCATCAATTCTTTCAAATCCAATTTGCACTAGATACTTGTGAAGTCTCTCATATCATGCTCTAGGTGATTGTTTCAAACCATAGAGTGCTTTATGTAGCTTACACACCATATCCCTGTTGTTCTCATCAACAAATCCTTCTGGTTGTTCAATGTAGACTTCTTCTTCTAGTATACCATTTAAGAAGGCAGATTTTACATCCATCTGATAGACTTTGAAATCTTTGTAGGCAGCATATGCAAGTAAAGTTCTTACTCCTTCCATTCTAGCGACAGGAGTGAATGTTTCTCCATAATCTATTCCTTCTTCTCGAGCATAACCCTTGCATACCAATCTGGCTTTATTTCTGGTAACCTCACCATTCTCATCTAGTTTGTTTCTGAATACCCATTTGGTACCAATCACATTCTTGTCAGTTGGTCTGGGAACCAAACTCCAGGTTTTTTTTTTCCTTATTTGATCAATTTCTTCTTCCATAGCTTTATACCATTCATCATCCTGTAATGCATCAAATACTATCTTGGGTTCAGATTTGCTGATCAGACATGATTCTTGTCTTAGTCTATTCCTTGTCATTGGTCTTGCATCTTTGTCACCAATTATCTGTTCAGCAAGGTGATGCCTTTTAACATATTTGGATAATCTTGGCTCTGTCCTTGTTTCCATGTTTGATCTTTCAGATTCAAGATCACTATGCACTTCATTGTCAGGTTGTTCTTCATTATGTGTACTGTCTTCCAAATTAGATTGTGCATTTTCTTCATTTTGTAACTCGGCTTCTAAATGCAACTCGGCATTCACTAGTTGTGAATTGGTTGAAACTGACACTTGTTGTTGATTTTCAATTTGATTGTCATCATCCTCATCAGCAGTCATTCCTTCATAAGAATATACAAAGGTTCTATATTCTTCCATTTTCTTTGGTTCTTCAGCTTGGACTTCTGTGTGCTCATCAAAATTTACATTTGCACTTTCCACAATTTTGTTAGTGTTAACATTCAAACACTTATATGCCTTACTTCTAGTGGAGTAACCAAGAAATATACCTTCATCACTTTTTGCATCAAATTTTCCATTTCTAGTATCCTTCAAGATAAAACATTTGCAACCAAAATCTTTGAAATTTTTTACATTGGGTGAGTAACCATACCATAATTCAAAAGGTGTTGTATTTGTACCTTTCTTGACTTGTACTCGATTCAGTGTATGAACAGCTACACTTACAGCTTCTCTCCAGTATTTTAGAGAAACATTCTTTTCCATCATTAATGTTCTGGCACAGTCAATCATAGATTCATTTCTTCTCTCAGCAATTCCATTCTGTGGGGGAGTTCTAGGAGCTGACGTTTGTCTTTTGATTCCATTTTCATTACAGAATATCTCAAATTCTTTTGATGTAAATTCACCACCTCTATCTGATCTTAGACATTTTAGGCTTTTTCTAGTTTCCTTTTCAACTCTGGCCACATACCACTTAAACATTTGAAAAGCATCAAATTTTTGTTTTAAGAACATAATAGTCATCATCTTGGAATAGTCATCAACAAATAGCATTATGTATTTATCTCCTCTATAGCTTTGTATTTCCATTGGGCCACATAAGTCAGTGTGAACTAACTCAAGTATCTCTTTAGATGTATAGTTCTTGTTTTTGGAACATGATTTTGTCATCTTTCCTAGCTGACATTGTTTGCACATGATATTATCAGGCTTTTTCAGTTTTGGTAGACCTCTGACTTTCTTCATTTTACTGATGTTGACTAGATTATCAAAATTGACATGACATAATCTTCTATGCCATAACCATTCATCATCAAATTTTGCAAATAGACAAGAAGCATCATCCATATCAAGGTAAAACAAGTTACTCTTTGTTTGATCTCCTTTTCCTATTAGTTTACCATCAGTATCATAGATTTTTGCAGTTTTGTTTCCAAATTCCACTTTGCAACCTATATTGCCTAACTGTGAGACACTCAGTAAATTGTAGTTTAATCCTTCAACATAGTATGCATTATCACATAAAATATGTTCTATGAGCTTGATGGAACCTTTTCCTTTTATTTGACATGGAGCATCATTACCAAATCTAACACTATTTCCATCATACTGAGTAAAGTTGACAAACTTACTTTTGTCTCTTGTCATGTGATGTGAGCATCCACTGTCTATGATCCATCTGTCATTCTTGTTTATACATGTCACCAGTGCTGTGGCTTCTTCTTCATCAGATTGGTCCTTCATGGCTACATAAACAACTTCATCATCATTGTCATCAGAATTTTCTTCAACAATATAACACTTCTTACCTTTTTCTTTGTAATCTCTTTTGTCATCATCTCTTCTATTCTTGTATTTATTGCTTTCCTTGGAATCCTTTTTCTGTGGACATCTTGCAGCAATATGACCTACTTCATTGCAATTGAAACAGATGATAGGCATCTTACCTTTGAATTTTCCTTTGCCCCTGTGAAATCTTCTAGCGAGCAATGCTTCCAATTGTTCCACATCTTCCTCATCAGTGCTACTATCACTAGATACATACTTCATTTTTCTTCCTTTCTTTGATTTTACCTGTTCGGCATCTTTTAGTGATAACTTTGCCTTAAAAGTAGATTCAACATTTTCAAGTTTGTAGTTGTCAAAGTTAAATAACTCAAATGCTGTGAGCCTACCTATTATACCTTCAAAGCTTAGATTATTTCCTAGTATGCATCTTAGTTCTTGTATTGTTGATACTTTAATAGCATAGATAGGGAGCAAGGTTCTTAAGAACTTAATATTAATAGTATCCTCATCCAGTTGACCATTCAGGCATCTTATTGCACTTACCACTTCCTTTATTCTTGCACCATACTGAGCAGCATTCTCATTTTCCTCCATTTTCATGTTGTCAAACTTTCCTCTGAGACTTTCTCTTTTTGCTCTTTGTACATTTTGATCTCCTCCATAGATGTCTGATAGTGCTTTCCACATTTTGAATGCAGTGTCACATCCTTTGATATCATCAAATTCAGCATAGCTGAGTGCAGATGCAATTTCCAGCATTGTCTGATTGTGTTCTTATTTGTTTTTCATGTCTTCTGCAGTAGGAGCACCTGTTGGATCTACATGTTCAGTGACAATTGAATTTTGGGCATAATCTCCTATGGATCCAACATGTAGCTTCATCAAATTTTTCCATGCAACAAAGTTGTCTTTGTTGAGCTTGGGAACTTCTCTTTTTGGCATTTTGATCTTTTCTGCTAGTAGTCCTTTTAAACTGAATCAGTAGTTTGGCTCTGATACCAATTGTTAGAATTCTTCAGAATAACTGAGAGGGGAGGTTGAATTAGTTATTCAAGGTCCAAATGCCCTATTAATACCTTTTTACTACTTTTAATGAATCCATACCCTTCTCATCTGTTCAAACTTAAATCAATCATATAAGCAAGTTACAATAAATCAATCATGCAAAGAAAAAACACTCAAGATCAACACATGACACAATGATTTATGTGGAAACCCAATTTGGGAAAAACCACCAATAACATGCTACTTGATTCTCACTCTTCTGAAGTGATGCCCTGTTAAAAGCCTACCCTGTTAAAGGCTTACAACACACTGTTAAATGTGACCTTGTTAGAGGATTTCACCAAACTATTAGGAATGGGCTTAGTTAAAGGTCTTTAGAACATTCACTTGGAATGTCACCCTGTTAAAAGATTTTTCTAATGGTTGTTAAACCAACCTAATTCCATAGGATTTAGACTTATAGTTACAATTTCTAGAAAGTAACAATAATGGTCTTTTGATCTGATATAACTTACAACATGCTTTGCAGATTTCAAATCACACTTTCAGTTCAATCCTTATGCTTGGCTTTAATCTCTTTAGCTCTGACGGCTTGTCTTCCTCTCAAGCTTCGTCTCCTTGAGTCTTCTAACTTATTCTTTCAATGCAATCACCTTTGTGGTCGTCTATACAAATAGAATTTCTACGCTATCTTCTCCTAGGCACATTCTTGAGCATTTCATGCTTTTATACTTGACCACTGTCTCCTTTCCTTCTATCCCCTCTCGCTCTCTCTTTCTCTTATTAACTTATGTCTTCTTATATAGAATTCTGATTTTCCTTTACCGCTCAACTCTCCCTCTTCAATTTTAGGGTTTCAAAATTGATTAGGTAGGATACAATGTATCTACCCCATATCTTGTTTTCTTCTTGAAACTTTGCCAATTGTATCTTAAAAACGTTCTACATGGTGTTCGATGCCACCAACTCATCATTCTTATCTTCCTTTTAATTCACAAATTTCTAGATAACAACCTTATCACCTTAGATCTGGCAAATCTTCGATTTCCTAAATAATGCAGCAACTCGGGATTATTGAGTTACTGGTGCTTGGCACCTCTGTGTTACTTGGCACCTATACCAGCTCGGCACTTGAACTTGCTCGGCACTTGAACTTACTCGGCACTTGAACTTACTCGGCACTTGAACTTACTCAGCACTTGAGCTTACTCAGCACTTGAACTTACTTGGCACTTGAACTTACTCGGCACTTGAGCTTACTTGGCACTTGATTCTACTCAGCACCACTCAGCATCTGAAGTTTATTCAGCATTAACTAGAACTTGCTCGGCTCTTACTAGCTTGCCTGGCTCCTTCTCTCTAATGAACTTAGTTTGAGCTTTACAAAAGACTTAGTTAAAACCTTAAATCTTTGATATGTTTTAGTGTGCCCATTCTTTGTAGTATGTCATCAAATACATTATTTCATCAATGGCTTAGCTGATCCTTGTACTTCATTCCAACATCATAACTTCAACCTTTCTCTAGGTATTTTAGTTATATCTTATTAATTGCCTCCACCTTGACAATCAACTAATTGATAGTATTTGGATCACTAAAGCAATTTTCATCCCTGCAAGTAGCAAGTTTGACATCAATGACAAAACAATGATTGAGGACATTCTTTACTAGTTCCATATTTTATTCCAACAATCTCCCTCAACTTTTCTTATAATTATTTCAATCATTTCCAACACCTAAATCCATAGCATCTTTTATGTTTGATTTGTCCTCCTGGTACTGCCAAAGATACATATTTAAAAAATGGTTACATCAAACGAATCAAACATACATTGCCTTGAGTAATAATGATTGCAAGCCTGATTGTGAAAGTGAAATTAAATCTTGCAATCAAATCATTAAAATATATGCAACTTTCTTACCTGTTTTTTCATCCCTTCTGCAACATCTTCAAAAAAATCCTTGGGTGGTGAACCAGATGTATTTGAAGTAGGCTCTTTGCTTTATGATCCTCCAATTCTTTGCTTTATCAAAGAACTGGAGGATCATAAAGCAAAGAGCCTGCTTCAAATGAAGTGTGTCTTTGCTGTAAGCAGGCCAGTTGCTTTATGATCCTCCAGCAATCTTCGGAATTCATCTCGATTTTTACGTTCTTTTTGGCGCAGTTCTTCTTGCATTTAAAAATATTCAAGTCATTCCAATATACAAAAATAAGACAGATGAAAACTACGGAAGCACACTACTCTCTCATTCTAGACAACCTTTTGAATCGTTTGTACTTCTTCCTCCTCCAAATTAGATATAACACGTCAAAATTTTAGGATGTTCTCAGGTCATTAGGTATGACAGCTTTTGGAAAGATAAGATGCCCTTAATCGAAGACATTATCCACATAATGACAGCAAACTATTTATCAATCAAGATAAAAACCAAACAGCTTTCCAAACACAAGCATTTCACAGCTATGCCATCTCCAGCGCACCTTCCAAATTTGAGTACAAGAATATGGGTTCTAAGATTACACCAAAAGTAGGTCCAAAGAGAAAGTCAGATAAATTCATAGGTTAACATGTGTATTCAACACAAGATCACAATTTCCTACAGGCAAGACTTTAAGATAGAAAAAAAAGAATGTGAATTTGAGATTTGGTGGGATACCTTGCAAAGTCATTACAATTTCAGAGATTCCTGACTTTAGAATTCATAAAAGAAATGGAATAATGTTTTAAGGATGATCAATTGGGGTTATAAAACCCAAGCATGAAATTGAGGAATAGGACAAAGAATGAAATGTCATTAGTTTATCAATCTAATTTTGTGTTCACATTTTTTGCTCACCATAACCTTCCCAAAATGGTAATAAGTACTTAGTGGTATCCCCAAAACAAGCACCATGCCTGAAAACAAACAAGACTTTTAAACACCTGTTTGTTGACAAGAAGCCTTAATCGTCAATCATTTATGAAATGTTAATCACTCAGGCTTTATGAAATGTTAAGCTTTTAGACCATCACTGTAGACACCTAAAAATCCTTTAGAAAATAAAGTATTTTTATTTTCTGAAAAATTCCCGATGACATCATCATTTATTAATTAATTAATTATTTAATTAATTAATTAATTAATTAATTATTTAATTAATTAATTAATTTTTATGCCATTAAATCCTTTTATCTTAATTAAAAATATTTAATTAAGGAATCCCTCCCAAAAATGTTTAAATCTTATTTAAACATTATTTCCTTATTTATTAATTATTTAATTAATAAATTGACCAAAAATCCTAAAATAAATAAAAAAATTATTTTTTGCCCAAAACTTGGCCAATTTCCTTATGACCAATAACCTCTTCCAAAATCTTCTAATCCTTCTTTAATTTTGATTAAAGGCTAATCCCATCATTTCCTACCCCTAATCCCAACTCAAAATATTTAATTAAAATTAAATATTAATCCTCATGTTTATTAAAAAAGTTTTAATAAATATCTCCTCAACCCAAACCCTTGAAATAAATAAAACTTTATTTATTTCCTAAAAATCTAATTTATCCTCATCCTAAGAAGTTCTAGACTCTTCTAGAAAGTCTCCATCCTCATCCTAGGAAATTCTAGACTATTCTAGAAAGTCTTTATCCTCCTCCAAAATCTAGACTCTTCTAGAAGATGTCTTTAAACCTAATCCTAATCCCCTCCTAACCTTGTCACATTCCCTAAACATGGGTTAAGACTTACTAACCCAAGCCAAAGCTAACAAATATCTCCTCCTTCACCCACCCTCAATCCCTCAAGCCTCTTGCCTATAAATTGGATCCTTCCCCTTTACAAAATAACACAATCCATGAAGTAAAGTTATAATGCTATTTTGAGATCCAAATCCATACTAAAGCCATCTATCCACACCAAAAATCCACAATCATCCATTGAAGCCCTTTTTGAAGCATAAAGCTTGAGCATACATCCTATCTATTTAGACAAAGCTACTCAACAAGAGAGCTTCTTATTGAGAGAGCCCATTAATGGCTCATTTTCTCAATTAAGAGCTCATCTTAGTCTATCTTGAAGTTTATGAATTTTGTTTAGTTTGTAGAAGCTTTATTTAAATTTGGTTTCTATTAGCATACTAACATTTTCTCATATACATTTTGGCACGCCCGGTGGGACCCCGCATGGGTCATCTTCATTAGCTTTTTTAGTCAAGTTTTGTGTGTCATTTGCTTATATTGGCTAATTTTTCTTGTTTTTGTGATTGGTAGGATTGTATAAATTGGTTTTGTACGTCCACATGAGCATGAAGAAGACAAAGGAACTCATAGTCTATCTCATAGTATTTGCAGATTTTTCAAGCTTATAGGTGGACAAAGCACTTGGAATTCTTCTTCCTCTTCTTGTCTATATTCTTCTTATTCCATCTACTTCTTCTTCTTCTTCTTGTGGGAGATCTTGGCCATTTTTTTTTTTAAGGAAGCAAAATCATACACACTTCTTTTTAGTGCTTAAAATGAATCCCCAAATCATACTTAAATCCATTAAAAAATTAAAAATTTGCAAAAAAGAAAAAATCTTTTAACAAGTGAAACTAAACCAATCTAATCATTTGCATCCTTGCAACATCAAGGTTTTAGATGCATTCATGCAAAATTAGGAACACTTCATTTTTGGGAATTTAAAAAGAACTTCAAGTTTCCATTTCAAAAGGTTCAAAATCAAGACTAAGTGCACACTAAAGTTCTTTTAAAAAAATCTCATGAAAACTAAGAGTCCTAAATGGTTGCCAAAAATTGTCCTAAAAGCTTTGTTATTTGTTCCAAACAAATGTCTTGTTGCAAAATCTTGAATGTTTCTTAGGTTTTTCATGCATCAAAATAATCTAGGAATATCTTTTTTGGGCTTAAAATATGCAAACTAGAACACAAAATCTTGAATGAAAACCAAAGTCCAAAGAGTCATTTTCACATTTGAGTCCAAAAACAATCTTGAATGATCTAAGGTTAAAAAAAAGCACTTCAAAGTTCTTAAAACAACACACAAAATCTCAATCTTGAATGCTCAAAGGAAAAAACTTGAATGTTTAATCACTTGTCTTTGAATGCATGTTGCTAAACACACTCTTGAATGCCATGGATTAAAATCAAATTTTTTTTGAATGCACATTAATCTCACTCACACTTCATTGGGGCATAAAAATTGGACAAATCTTGACGTGGAGGGCCTCCGGGCGCGCGCTTGGCAATCGAGTTTCACACATCTTTGTTTTGGGCTTAAAAAAAAAACTCACACTCAATCTTGAATGCCTAACAATCAATGAACATTGCATGGTTTGGACGCATTTTCAATGACGCTCGCATTTCTTATGTTGACGATCTCTCGACTTTTATTATGCTAACGATGTTGTCAAATTGGAATGAACATTGTATGCCATAATCAAAAGTGTCTTCAATCATAGCTTACAAAATCTAAATCATCAATTGGAATAAACGCGTGTCTTTTGAAGCCCAAGATCCTGTATGTGGTCTTTTTTTACACTTTTTAGGAGGCCTGCTTGGGGATTTCATCACCCCTTGGGACGACCTCAACTCCAGCGTTCTGGCGGAGTATAAAAATCGAAAGGTGAATCTAAAGACACCTCTCTTGGAATCAAAATTTTGTCACTCGGGCTAAGCCTCAAGGAACTTTATACCCTTGAGAAGTGAAAGAGGAGAAGTGGGTTACCGCTCCTCTCAGCTGTGTGACATCTTTTTGGTTTCATCTACGGATTTGGGCCTCACGTACCGTGCGTATATCGAGGACTCCCTAGCTAAACCAAATTTCATCCTTCTAGAAAGCTTCTTAGGATGTTGGTGTGTTTGACGTGCTTGCTGAAAACTTTTGTCTGCTTGTTTGTTCATAGCTTTTGAATGAATGTTTGCCAATTTTGGTCGAAATCCCAGAAAAGTAGAAATCTCCCAGCTCAAGGCATACTTAGCGTAGTCACTGCCTTATCAGAAAATTATCCAAGCTCCCCCGCTGCAACCGAATCTATCTAGTTCTTTGCCTTAGAACAATCCCAGATCCAAAGTCCATCCAAATCATCCCCCTAGCCAGCTAGCAACCCAATCCAAAATCACCCAAGCCTTTAAAGAGTTGTTGTCACTTAGCCAAAATTTTCTATCCAATCAATCTATCCTACCAATCAACCAATCTCACCAAGGATATCCCTCTGACAGAGCATTGTCTAGGGTAATCTAGCTTTGTCACTTGCATCCCTCATCGCCTTGAGCTAAAGGTTGGGATCCACAAGTGGTCAATCTCGTGTCATGCCCATAGGATCATTAGTCTATCTTCAAGTTGACACAGCCACCACCAAATCTAGCACATAGGAAAGCAAAACTCTCACCTTTTAACAACATACCCTTGAAGTCTTCCATCCACAAGAAAGCCAAAAATCTCCAGCCAATCCTCCTTAGGTCTGTCATACAGCTTTGACTCTCCCTAGGAAATCTTTCATCAGCCAATCCAAAATCTGTGCTTAACCCAAATCCAACCATGAGCTTCCGTGTTCATCCATACGCAAGACCCCATCCCCATCAAACTCATCATCAAAGCATGAAGTACCAATCCTATCATGATGTGTTTGGTCGTATTGTCCTTGCTCCTGCAACTTCCTATTCCAATGATGATGAAAATCTTGTTGACTATGAAGGGTATCTTGAGAGCCTTAGAAACATTCCACCAACCATCCCCCAAAATCCAAGAGTTATTCCAAACTATCTAGTCATGCCATCTGATATCCCAGCTTCTTCTCCATCACCCAATCAACCAAGCTTCCAATCTTCCACCCCCATCACACTAGCTATTCCTGTCAATCCAACTCCATCTTCGACGCATGAGTCTCCAAGGAATCTCCTAGAGGAAATACAAGAAAAGTTGCCTCCAACAGTCGATAAGCCATGTCATCTAATCCAACAATGTGAAGTAGTCAGTGATGAAGCTTCCCCATCTATAATATCACCTCCATCTCCCATAGCTATCATCCCCATACCGTCCATCAAATTGCTTAAAATCCTTCCACTTCCCGCAAGCATCAAAATCCCACCACCTATCAAATCCCTCCAAATCCTATCCACATCGCCTCCAAGCATTTTCCAAATCTCTCGTAATGACCCTTATGCATCCATATTCTACTCACCCATCTCCACTATTGAATCTCCCATCTATCCATCCACTGTCTTTGAAGAATCCATCCCTTCACCTCCTATCGCACCATCCACTCCAAACCAATCCTATCAAGATCCTGCCCAAAAGCATGTTGACATCCCCCAAAGCATAAATGAAGATATCATCATACCATGTCTTCCATCCATAGTGCAGTCACCATCTCCTCCATCTCCAAAACCTCAAGCCATATCTCCTCCACTACAAGATATCTTGTCATCCCACCAGCTACATCACTATCCTATCCTTCCATCTCCCCCGCTCCATGCTTCCATCTTACCACCTATCCAAGCTATTCCACCATCTATAATCTACCCTCTTGGTTCACTTACATTCATCCACGGTGGCCCTCTCTCAGCAGAAGAATTAAGAACAGTATCTCCCCATTGCAATACACCTAATAAATCACTTCTACCATTTTCTGCAAGCAAAAAGTTTCCTCAGCTTGTTCAAATGCTCAATCGATGGCATTATCAAGGTCAAGGTTTAGGACCACAAGAGCAAGGAATCAGAGAGCCTATTATTGCACAAAAAAATCTAGGATTTCATGGTCTTGGATATGTATCCAAAGGCTCACCATCTAAAGGTGTTGGTACACCACACCCCCAAACCAAGCCTATCTCCAAGCCCACCATGCCAACCTCCCATCACTCCTTCAAGAAATCTTATGTCATCCCCCCTCCACCATCTTTACAACCCAAAACAACCTACCATATCCCCCCTTCATCCACTAAATCCATTTTGGGTCCCTATGTCCCAAAATCTACCATCTTCCATCCTCCTATCAGCCATCATAAAAATCCTATTCCATCCATTTCTATGCAAGATCAACAAAGGCACATATCAGGGCACATCATCCATCATCATCCCCCTACATGCTTTTTCATATCCTCTTCATCTCACAAAGCTTCTCCTAACCATCTTCCCAAAGCTTACCACAACAATGTAAATGCCAACTTCAAAATGCATAAAGCTAAAAATCCACATCCTAGGCAATCATATGTCTATTCTAAAATACATACTCCAAAAAGGCAAAATCCAATCAAAGAATGCAAAACAATGCAAAAGCCTATGAAAAGAAAATCCAAAACCACGTGGATCCCCAAGAAAAAAAGTTGAAACCCAATGCATAATGGCATCCACCATTGCTAATCGCCCATCTAGTGACTCATGTCCCCCATCTCCTAACTCCATCTTGGGTGCCTATATCCCCAAGCACGCTTCCACAAATCCTCCATCACGCCCGTATCTACCATCTATCCCCCATATGCTCTTTTCACACCTGTCCCAACATGTGCCAATGTTGCTCTTGCAAGCATCCCCATCTCATGCTCCTTTCCAGCATTTTCATCCCTCCATCTCCTACCATCAATCCCATCTAATCCGATCTATTGCATAAATCACACATCCGGTGTACCAACAACTAGCAACAAAATTGAACATTCCAACAGCCAGTGAAAAATCCCAAAATAGCCAAAATAGCTGAAGAAAACCAAAATCATTCCAGCTAAGTCCAAAGTCAAAAAGTCAAAAAAGAAAAGAAAAATAAAGCGTCCACTGGTGAAAACTTGGCAATTCAAGCGCCTTGGACAAGTACCATGATGAAAACTTGGCAAACAAGCGTCATGCGTAATCCCACCATCCCCAGCTTAGCCTATCACCCTCATGCTTTTGGTGATCTCTTGACATCCAACTCCATCTTCCAATCTATCCACCTATCCTCCATCCTCCAGCTTCCATCTCACACCATCCACTAATCTTATGCAGCTTCAGCCAATCATCTCAGCTATCATCCATCTCCCTAGCCCCTTCAGCTTTTTCCATCCTAGCTTCAATCCTATCACATCCATCATAAGACCTCCTTCCGCATGTTATCTTCTGATTGGGGGCACTATATTCCTTGGAGATCTTGTCTTTTCCATCCTCCCTTGTCATTGGTATCTAGCTCTAGGCTATCCTCATGCAAACCCAATGTCATCTCTTTATATCCATCATAATCCTAGCTATCTACCATCCTATCTAGCCATCTCATCCTACTCCTCTAGCTATCCTTGGTCAAAAAATCTCTCATCATCATTGGATGCATCCTGCCAAATCCATATCTTTCACTATCACCCCACCCTTAGCTTTCGCATCTTGCACAACATCGAACCGTCCCACTATCCTATCATCCTGAGCTTTTTCCTGCTTGTAACTATCTTGGTCTGTTAGCTTGTACCATATCTTGATTAGCTCACTTGTAAATATCTTGGTCTGTCAGCTTGTACATCCTCTTTAGCTTAGTACCATTGCATCTATCCAGCGTTCATGTCAGTTCATCCTTGATCAACATCTTGCACCCATCACACATCTTGGTTAGCTATTCCAACGTATCCTTTAGCTAGATTTCCTGTCACCAAAGTGTTATCTTTCTTAGTTCAGCTTGCCAGATGCATCACTCATCCAAATCCACCAGCTTCGGTGCTCTCCAATAGGTCCTTGTAGGATATAGCTTTCCTCATGTCTGATCTTGGTCCGTTAGTGCCTTGTCCTACCCATCTCGTTGGCAAATGGCTCTCTTTTGGATTTTCACTTTCTTTTGATTTGGAATCTTCCCTTTTGGGTCTTGAAGTATCTTTTCCAAGCAATCTCCTTGTTCCCTCCTCAAGGTTGCCACGATCTTCCATATCATGGTATGCTGCGAATGGGGCAATTAGAGCGTAAGGTCTTGATCAGGTCTTTCGTTTGTTTTTCTTTTCTGCTTGTGGGTTCTCCAGTGTCGTTTCCACGCTGCTTCCTCTAGGATTCATGTGTGATGCTGGGGCAATCCTTGTGTGTTTTTTTTGAGTTAGTTTGTCAGTCCTTTGGACGGTTGGTGAAAAGGCCTTGATGTTCTTGATAACCTTGGAAATTAACCAATAGTCCTATAGCAAATCTAGTGCTCAACTACATGGTGGTACTTCTCTTTGAAGTATCCCCCCGCTCAAAAAGCTTCAATGGTTTTCCTTCATCTCCATTATCCCCCATCCATATCCAGCATCCATCTCTCCCACCCCAGCTGATGCATCAATATCTCTTTGAATCACTCATCACTCTTAGCTTTATTGATCCACAATCCTAGTCTTAGGGATCCACCAATCCAAATCAACCCACCAAGCCTCATCTTTCGAGATCCACAATCCTAGTCCTAGGGATCTCCGAAACCCATCTTCCGCCAATCTAACTCTTTGAAATCCTGTTGCATCAGCTTTATAATCCCCTCATCCATCTCCCTATCCTGGATTCTTTTTTATAGCGCTCCGCTCCTTCATCCTCTACAATCCCTAAGATCTTAAGCTTGCTTCCTCTTGTGCCTCTGATTCTCCCTTTATCATTCTCTCATAGTAAGAGTTTGAGCTAACTAAACCTCTTCTCTTAATCCAATTTGAGTCTCCTTGCTCATCCCAGATTCTTGTATTTTTCAAGAAGCCATCGAGCCTCACTTTCTCTCCCCGCTGCCTTCTTGAGGGGGCATCTCACAGTCCATTCTCTCCTCTTCTGCTCTAGCCTTGGGCATCTTATTTTCTTATCTTTGATGCCATGCCACTTGCGGCATCACATCAAAGAGGGGCAAAATGTAGACACCTAAAAACCTTTAGAAAATAAAGTATTTTTATTTTCTGAAAAAGTTCTGATGACATCATCATTTATTAATTAATTAATTAATTAATTAATTAATTAATTTTTATGCCATTAAATCCCTTTATCTTAATTAAAAATATTTAATTAAGGAATCCCTCCCAAAAATGTTTAAATCTTATTTAAACATTATTTCCTTATTTATTAATTATTTAATTAATAAATTGACCAAAAATCCTAAAATAAATAAAAAATTTATTTTTTGCCCAAAACTTGGCCAATTTCCTTATGACCAATAACCTCTTCCAAAATCTTCTAATCCTTCTTTAATTTCGATTAAAGGCTAATCCCATCATTTCCTACCCCTAATCCCAACTCAAAATATTTAATTAAAATTAAATATTAATCCTCATGTTTATTAAAAAAGTTTTAATAAATATCTCCTCAACCCAAACCCTTGAAATAAATAAAACTTTATTTATTTCCTAAAAATCTAATTTATCCTCATCCTAAGAAGTTCTAGACTCTTCTAGAAAGTCTCCATCCTCATCCTAGGAAATTCTAGACTATTCTAGAAAGTCTTTATCCTCCTCCAAAATCTAGACTCTTCTAGAAGATGTCTTTAAACCTAATCCTAATCCCCTCCTAACCTTGTCACATTCCCTAAACATGGGTTAAGACTTACTAACCCAAGCCAAAGCTAACAAATATCTCCTCCTTCACCCACCCTCAATCCCTCAAGCCTCTTGCCTATAAATTGGATCCTTCCCCTTTACAAAATAACACAATCCATGAAGTAAAGTTATAATGCTATTTTGAGATCCAAATCCATACTAAAGCCATCTATCCACACCAAAAATCCACAATCATCCATTGAAGCCCTTTTTGAAGCATAAAGCTTGAGCATACATCCTATCTATTTAGACAAAGCTACTCAACAAGAGAGCTTCTTATTGAGAGAGCCCATTAATGGCTCATTTTCTCAATTAAGAGCTCATCTTAGTCTATCTTGAAGTTTATGAATTTTGTTTAGTTTGTAGAAGCTTTATTTAAATTTGGTTTCTATTAGCATACTAACATTTTCTCATATACAATCACGACAGCTAATGCAGATAAAACATGTATTTCCCACCCAAAGATTTATCAAAGAAAACTGCTAAAACTTAAGCACAAACGACATCCCCTTAAGCAGGGCATGCAAATCTCACAAGCTGTGTAAACCAGATAAAGAAGACTCCAAATGCAATTTTGGAATGCTTTACAAATACCTGAATTTCCCAATGACTAGGAATAGATTAAGAATCATAAGAATAAAAAATCCCATGATTAGGGATATAAAATCATGTTTATAGGACCTGTTAGAGTTCATCCCTTCCAAATTGCTTGTTGCTAATAGTTAAGACAGAATAAGAAATCTCTTCCAAGCAAAGTGGAGGAAAGAAAAAAAATAGGGATCCCTTCATATTTGATTAAGTCGAATTTGAGATAGGGTTAATCCTCCAAATGACAGCCGATCAACCAGTTAATGAGGTCATCTTATCTTACACTAGACATGAGCAGTTATCGAATGCAATTGAATAATCTTTTATTAAATGCAATAAATCATTGCCAAAGAAATGAGTTTAAGTCTCAATAATAGTTTTATGGAGGATTCCTAGAATCAAATCTCAAAATGACACTCACTTCTGAATGTCGCATACCTTAACGTATACCAAAAGATTCTTGATATAAAGAATAATGCTAGAGGAGTCTTATACAAATCTTGTGGAAAAGGTTAACTAGCAGTTAGGGATGTATGTGTGGATGACAAGATAAATCTCAACTACATGACTAACTCAAGGGCTGCAAGACTTCATAATAAGAGATAATTATCTCAGAATAAAGTCAGATACTTTTGGAAGGTATGAGAAATTGTTATCTAATTTGTCTAATGTCTAGGATGCACCAATATACAATTAACTTTTATACACCAAATTTATACGTTGGGTGCTTCCTATTTCAATAAATGACCCACTCTTCCTACCCATCTCAAATATTATAATGTAAGCAAATGCCGAAAACTCACCTTGGTTGAGCGTCTTGTCCACCCTTTTGATTCCCTCCACTGTTGAAAGAACTAAAATATATCAACAAATTAAGTGTTAGTGAAACTACTTGAACAAATGAAAGGGAAAAGTTAAAAAATTTTGTACAATCTAAGGAATTTATTGTGAATTAAGTAGACTTCGAGATCATTTGATTTCTAACATATGATAATAGATCACACTATTGAAACATTGATATAACAAGCATACAATATATTGAAAAATAACAACAAAAAGCATTACATATTGTAAAAACAATAATATGTACCAGAGATGCAAGGGGTGAGGATGCCATCTCCTATAACCATACAAGTCCCCAAAAGGGCTAGTATTAACAAACATCTCTTGGAAAAGTTACTTTGTTCAAGAGCTTCCTTTATCCTAATGGCTCTATTGGGCTGTCTACCTGCAACTTCAAGTGTATATGAGGAGAGTTTCCTATCTTCTTCCTGGTGATTGGGTATCATGCTGACATTTGCATGGTGGCAAATCAAAGAATAAAGAGCAAACATTCCACCTACAAAAGAAACCGTCCCTTTAAACTTAGAACACATGTTTTCACATCAAAAAGATCAAACTTTGACCTAAAAACAAAGTGAAACTAGAGCTGTTATAATCTTAACATCTCCATTATCATTGGCCCACAATACAATGAAGACATATTTGATGAGGGGCAAAAGAGTGAGAGAATATATGATCAAAGACAAAGCCCCAAGAACGTCATTAGGATGTTTGATGCCATCAGGAAAAGTACTCGCATACACATAAAGTGGTGATGTTACTATGTCCCCATAAACCACACCAATACTCTGAAATGCCAATTGCACAACTGCAACCATGCTCAACATCTGAGAAATGGGATTTTTCATAAAGCGATGTTAGAATAGTTACTAAAATGGTCATAAATTATGTTGTTATAGTAAAAGAATACTTTAACTTAAGAGAAAAAACTATACAATATTAAAACATGATATCGTGCCTTAAAAACTAAAAAGGTACCTATAACGAAGAACTTCATTTCAACTTGCTAATTGGTTGTCACTATTAACTATAAGCTTATCTTTAAAGTTTGAGCTTCACCTGGTTTCGAGAATAGTTAAATATTCTCTACTTAATAGGGCCAACCACGTGAAGGTGGAAGCTCATTTGGCCCCTCCCCCCCCCCCTAACATCACTCTAAATTCCCCATTAACATTTAATAACATTCAATTCATCCGTTTTTGAAATAGAACATTCAATCATTATAATCACATGATAACATTCATTAACACATAAAATTCATAAACACACAACATTCAGGAATAATTCATTAACACGCAACATTCAAGAGTAAGTCATTCATGAATAATTCATTAACACAATATTCATTAACAATATTCAAGAGTAAGTCATTCATGAATAATCATATCTTTTGTGCTTTCTTGCCGTTTCTTTTTTTCATAAAATTTCTAAGAGGAATATCAATGTCCTCATCATCCCCATTAACATTTAATAACATTCAATTCATCCATTTTTGAAATATAACATTCAATAATTATAATCACATGATAACATTCATTCATAAAATTCATAAACACACAACATTCATGAATAATTCATTAACACAAAATTCATTAACACGCAACATTCAAGAGTAAGTCATTCATGAATAATTCATTAACACAATATTCATTAACAATATTCAAGAGTAAGTCATTCATGAATAATCGTGTCTTTTTTTCTTTCTTGCCATTTCTTTTTTTCATAAAATTTCTAAGAGGAATATCAATGTCCTCGACAGGATCCCTCTCCTCTACTGGTTCTAACACATGTCTCCTCCTCATTCGTTCAGGAACACCATGAGGCCGCTGCACCAAAGGGGGGTCCGCTGCAATAACAAGTACTTCATGAGGTTAAATTCTCACCATTTTATATTAGTGAATTACGAGTTTTTATTTAAGTAAAAGAACTATAAATCAAAAAATTAATTTAAAAGAACAAAACATAGATTTTCTTTACCTGAATGTGGCACATGATCTCCCTGCTGATCAGTCTGAACATCCTCTGGCACTCGATCAGCACGACATGATTCTATATCCTCAACACAAAAAGGTTACACCAAGTTCAATTAAAGATGTTAAATTGTATTAATAATTACATAATTAGTTTTAAATAACAAATGAGCACCTCCATCGACGGTACGATGCACATCAGGGGCTTCATGATGCTGCGTATGATCTGTGTCAGGATTAATAGGCTGCATTGCAATGTCATGCACATTATTATCAAATAAATTGTTGCTCAAGTATACAATTTCTAATATATTTTTTGGCATATTTACTTGTGCACATGATGTAGGAGACTGTTCGGTTGGGGCAATGGAAGCTTGTCGTAGGCATTCAGCCACCACTGCATAGCCTCCCTTGAAGGCAATTTTTTTGTGTTCTTCTATGGCCTCCAGATTAAAATCAACGCCCTACATTTTTTTATTAATTAAAAAAATTATTTGCATTTTATAAATAATTTTTCTTTTCAATTCATTTATTGCTACTTACAACGCGTGCTTTGATTTTCAAATATCCCCTAGAGCCAAGTTTGTGCTGCCCAACCTTTTCCAGCCTCGCCTTTGTTGCCTTTGATGTGTCCTGCAACCTATGAAAAGTTTGAAATATGTTAGATGATATAAAGAGAATACTAGAATCATTGTGGAAACATTTACTTTGCTTGGGTTTGATGTCTTTGGAGGAAAAAATGCGCCATATGTATGGGTTCGATTTCCTGGTCAAAATTCATGGGATATTTTTACTAAGATCCTTGAGAAAGAACATATAGTTACAACTCCAGGAAGTGGGTTTGGACCCGCAGGTGAAGGTTTTATAAGGGTGAGTGCCTTTGGTCACAGAGAGAACATATTAAAAGCTTCATTTGTCAATGTATCTTCATTTTTCAATATATCTTATGTAGGATTTATGCCCAGATTGATATTGAGATTTATAAGCAATTGTGTCAGCATATGAATTACATACCTTTCATCAATAGATATTTTAAATTGAAGGTGAAGGTTTTATAAGGGTGAGTGCCTTTGGTCATAGAGAGAACATATTAAAAGCTTCATTTGTCAATATATCTTATGTAGGATTTATGCCCAGATTGAGATTGAGATTTATAAGCAATTGTGTCAACATATGAATTACATACCTTTCATATTTACAATAACAAAATTTAAATAGCAAAATTGAGGATTATGTGTGGTAGTATGTTGGAGAAATAACTCCTATTTTAGGGATTTTGACAAAACAGCATAGCGAGAAATATTGAATTCAAAAGGATGAGAATGTGAAGGAACAAGAGGTGCAGGTGAAGGTTCAAATCACATGAAAATTCATTTGTACACACTGTGAATTTTTTTGTACATTATTTTGTATTTTGAGAGTGCTCCCCCAAGGTAGATGTGTTAGGCTTGGTACTTTGTCTCTTTACTTCACTGATATATGTGTTTGAATTAGTCTACACACACATAATTAACATGTTACCAAAGCTGATACGCCTTTTGTGAGCTTGCAAAGAGCTAAGGAATGAAAGAGAAAGATTGGAAGCAGGGTGATATCAGGAAAAATCTCTTAATGAGTTTCCATCTTTAGAGTTTCCATAGGAGAAAAAGCAGGGATTCCCTAAAAAGGATAATCTATTGGTTGGGTATAGACACATAATCCATGTGATCAAAGCTTCAGCAGCAACGGAAAATACTAAAAAAGAAGAATGGATTTTAGATGTGGTGGAAATGCTCAGCTTTAAATTCTTTAGGATTCTCATACTACATTGTTATATGAAGATAGAGATTAGATTTTTTGATGCTTCACACTTAAATCTGATGTATAGTGTATATGCACTTCTTTTTTGATATGCAACAAAGCACAAAATGGAATTGATGACAGTATAAAATAACAATCACTAATGAAAACATTATATACTATTATCATAGTTAACAGAATACTATAGAATATGGGATTTGATATCTTCAATGATGGATTTCATCAGAATTTACATGTAGATTAAGTGCAGATTTGATGCACACATGACCCAAAAGAAAACAGGGGATGGGAAACTCAAGATAGCGAGCAATTATTGTAAAAGAAAGGGAAAGTCAACAAGTATAGTGGTCAAGGCGTTGCCTATTTTTATGACTCAAAATCTAACATGGTACATCATATCACAAGATTTGGTTGTCACAACTTTGAGTAGGAATTTCTTAGTTGAATTCGAGTTTGAGTTCAGCGAAGATAAATTTTGAGAAAAGAACCCATAGGAGACATAGACTCTAAAATTTGTCACTAAATATGAATAAAGGGCTTCATTTTGTCAATATATCTTATGTAGGATTTATGCCCATATTGAGATTGATATTTATAAGCAATTGTGTCAGCATATGAATTACATACCTTTCATCAATAGATAGATTAAATTGAGCTAGTTGAAATTGTTGATATTGAAGTTGAACCCTAAATTTGCTCATTAATGTACTAGTAGTTAATACTATTGCATACCTTTTTGGATTTGCTGGTGTACTTTCTTTTGGACGTTGCCCTTTCTCCTTTGCATCCAAAATGAACTCATTCCAGTCCCTCACTGAAACAAAGGGAGGACGCTCGTACTTTGGGTTGTGGACGAGGCTCTTTCTATATGTGTCCCTCACAACCTTAAGATGTCTGGCAGCTTTTTGTAACAATTTCTTACGATCAAAAATATTTCTACCAAACTCATGCTCTATATCTTTGATGAGCTAATCTTTTAATTCTTGAGATTGGTAGTTCCACCTTTTAAGAAAAAACACAAAATTGTTAGATATAGCTAGTATAAGAAAAGACTCGAATGAAAGAAAAAATGTTGCACCAATTAATGATATGAAAAAAAATAGTGGGATAAAATTAGTTCAGTTATGATGTACAGCAACCTAGTATGTATGGTGGGCCCAAATCTTCGCAGCGTGAGGTCATAAAGCCTCCTATAAAATGTATCATTTCCTACAAAAAATGTCATGGGATAATTAATAGTAAAAACCATTAAAATGAATCATATGAAAGAAGACTCCCACTTTTGGTTCTCTATAGAAAAATTGGTTAGTATCTTCTACTGAAAGCATGAAATTGCAATGTACCAAATTACTAAACTAGAGAATTACTGGTATAGACAAAAGGTCATTGATAATTCAAATGATCCTACCAAACCCCTAATAAAAAGGAATTCTAGAATAATTAAACAACTTGCATAATACGACACACTAAAGAAGGTCATGAGGCATCACTCCACATCAAAAGCCCTTGCATTCAACACTTCCTATCATGTTTACATCTTGCAAGAAAATCCTTATTACAATATAAAAAATAATTATTTAAAGTACCTGGAAGCTTAGGACATTTCAAAGGCATTAATTCATTATCGTCAATCAACAACGATGTCTCCATAGATCTCGTGCTAGAAACACAGGTAGCTCCAGGAAATAACGGTGAATTATCACCAATAGATGTACTATGATCCGCATTTGGCAGCGTACCATACGGTGCATCTCCTACCACAAAAAAAAAAAATACTATGTGATGCATCCCAATATTAAAGTACATATTATCAACTCATAATTAACACAAAACCAAATATAGCAAAACAAGGATTTACCAGCTAGATGTCCCCTTGTTGCTGACATTGCAGTCGGCAATCTCGTACGGGCGTCCATCAACCTCGTAGGAGTCTCCTGCACTAGATGACTTGAACAATACATTGTTAGCAAAGACATTCTGAAATAATAAAAGTAAGAGTTAAGAAGTTTTGAATGTTCGAAATAAAAAATTCCTTCTAACTTGTCAACTAAACGATTATTTTACCAGTGGCAGTCGGAGCTCTGCTACTACCACCCTCACTGCATTGTCCTTGACCAGGTTCTAGATCAATTCCCAAAAAAATTTGTATAACAAGAATTTAGTAGTTAAAGTTTCTTACAACTCTTTAAAAAAATTGCATCAATAAAGTATTTTTGCACATATTACATATTTTACTTCACAACATAAAAGATTATAAAATATAAATTTTTATTGAACTTTTCTTATAACTAAATATTCATTGGAGCTTACTTCATAACGCTGAGCTTGCGCTTTCAAATTTGATAGCCTCTTCCTCATCTCCCCTGGTTCCATATTTGCCTCATCCAAAATTCTCATTTCTTCTAAATTAATTTGCCTAATTTTTTTCTTCAACATTTTTATGAAATTGGGAGTATCAGCAATATCCTCATCAGAATGCATAGCTAGTGGCTCGGTGCTTACTGTTGCTACTTTACCCTTATCCTGAACATCAAATTGTGAGAGGAATATCAGTAAAACTATCATAAAAACTCAAAAACCGTAAATAAAATAATGTAATAATATAACATTTTTCAACTATCTAATTTGTACAATTTCAAAAAGGTTTACCCTCGCTAAAGAAGGGGTGGGAGTAGCATCCTGGTGACCTCTATCATCTGTCAGATCCATATCATCTTGTCACAAAGATTAAACATAAAAAATTCAGCTAACTGAAAGCAATAGACAGCAAAAAAAAACTTATTAACAAAATGGTAAATAGTACTTACAGCCCTCATGATAGTAACTTTGTTTGTATCTATGTGATTTAAATGGTAATCAATTAGCAGTTCTTCCCCTGCACTTATTGATTTTATTGCACAAACAAAAACTTCATTCCTCTCACGCACCTCAAATATGCAATTGGGTTGCTTACTAGTTGAAGAAGGTCACGTACTATTTATAAAACTTGCAATATTACCTATTGCTTTTGGTCTCCCATCAATGTACATAGCAAATCTTTTACTTTGATTATTTTCTTTCTGTTGTATATAATTAGCTGATACCCCATACCTACGCATACTTTTTTTATATCGAACAATCTGCATCCAATCATTGTAATTGTAACATGGACCGACATACTTGAACAATTCTACAACTTTGTTGTAACATACCTTTATCCCATCCATGGAAAATAGGCCCAAACCATGTAATGAAGATGGAGCAATGCGATATATCCTCTCATTAACACAAAAATCTGTGTTAATTGGAGGTAGCTCATTGGGTATCCATTCTTTCTCAATGTGTGAGTACCGAAAGGGCACCTTGATGTCGCCTTTGGTCTCATCATCATAAGAACATGACCCCCCATTAGCAAGGAAAAATTGCATGCGTTTATCAAATTGTTTTCTATTCTTTTGACCTCTAGTTGACCTCCCTCTTTTAGCCATACTACATGTAGAGCTTTCATCTACCATTTCCTCATTTCCCTCATTCGATGTAGATAGATCTGACAAGTACCTATTTGGTGGGTCCTACAATCATCAAATCGAAAGTGAAAGTGACATATATAAAATTTAGTAAGTTGAAAGTGATTATACAATTATATTTCTATACGGACCTTCTTTGTCTATATATACATTATATGATTATATAATGTCTATTTATAACATACGTGCTCAATGATAAACAAGAAGAATATAAGAAAATTATGTCTATTTATTGACTTATACCTGCTGATCCATGTCACTGTGCACAATCCATGCCAAATGGGTCAAATCTCTTGTAGTCAATTGATTGTTTGCAAAAAGGGTGACAATCAGACACAATATAAACATTGGTAATTATAAATAACCTATGTTGTAATCATTAGAAATGAACACAATAAATATGTAATCAAATTTCCTAAATATGTTAATCATTTACCTTAAGTTAGCTAAAAATTACATGATACACGTTTGCTACAAATAACTTAGAAGACAACATGAGCAATAGGCAACATCGCAAACATGTCAACAGAAGGGGTGACAATGTACCTGTAGTCAATTGACTGTTTGCAAAAAGGGTCATAATCAGACACAACATAAACATTGGTAACTATAAATAACATATGTTGTAATCATTAGAAATGAACACAATAAATATATAATCAAATTTCTTGCATATGTTAATAATTTATCTTAAGTTCGCTAAAAATTACATGATACGTGTATGCTACAAATAACTTAGAAGACAACATGAACAATATGCAACATCGTAAACATGAACAAATTTACCTTATATATGGAATGCAAGATCATCAACAGAAGGGGTGACGACGTTTTTAGTCATTGATTATCTTCTTCATCATCATCATCATCATCATCATCATCATCATCGCCATCATCACCATCATCATCACCATCATCATCGCCATCACCACCATCATCATCGCCATCATCACCATCACCATCATCATCATCATCACCATCATCATCATCATCATCATCACCATCACCATCACCATCATCGTCATCACCATCATCTTGATCTTCATCATCTACTTCTTCATCATCTTCAATATCTTCTTCTTCCATAACATTATACTTTATCAGCCTTCCTCTTGGATCATGTCTAACAAAAAATGACCAACCCTATTTATTTGGAACCTCTGAGTAAAACACTTGCTCACATTGGCTTGGAAGAACATAGGACTCATCTCCAACTGGCTCAAACGACCTTGTATTGATCATTGCAAATCCATTATCATGTTGAATAACCGTTCTATCTGGATCATTTTGATTTAGTCGTAACCTATACCATTTGACGACGAATAGAACTACTTTGAAGGTGTTAAATTCACACTCAATTATATCATCCAAGATGCCATAGTATTGATTTTGAGATTGTTGAGGATGTATGTCGCTTCTAGATGATATATTGGTGACCTCGAAAATTGCAGCTATCCCAGAATCACAAGTTTTCTTTGTGTCATCCAACCTTTTTATGCAAAATTTGTGGCCATGATAGTACATAGATTTGTGGTGCTTGACCTACAATTTTTGAATTTTGTGTAAATTATTTGCATCGTGAGTTGATACGAAACATACGTCAAGCTATGATCATTAATAAATTTCTACGTACCTCTCCACCTCTTAAACCATTTACTAGATCAACTACCATCAACATAAAATTGGAATCTCCATTATGATGAGCTTCTGTAACCAATGAAGCAACACCTTCCCATGTTAATGAGCAACCATTTTGTTGACATCATTCAATCCATTCCGTCATCCAATCAAGATTGTTTGCAGTATACAAATGTATTGCATCCCACTCTCGACCACCTGTTTCAAATAAATACGCCAATTAAGAATAACTTATATTGAAGATTTATATGAATTAATTAACTACAATAAAATCTTAGATTTACCTCTCACTTTCCTTGATCTACCTTTTCCCATCAAGTACTCCCCTTTGAATTTGTTAATTTAGTTGGGATCCCAAATACGATCTACATGGATGTTTGTTGCAAACTTAGGAAGATATTCAATAATATACACCATGGTCCAGTATACCATATATCCCTCCACCATAGAACCCTCAGGATGTGCTCTCTGTCGAACCAAGCCTTTCAAAATTTTCAAGTGCCTCTCAACCATCCACATTGACCTAGTTGGTACAGGTCCACACAATTCAATCTCCTCAACTTGATGTATGAGGTAGTGTTCTTGTGCATTGAAAAAACTTGGAGGTAGACACTTTTGCATTTCACACATCAGAAGAGGAATTTTTCTCTTCCAATATTTTATATCTTCTTTATTGATTTCTTTAGATGACAACCACCTCATGTATTTTCCAAGATCATATATAACCTGTTTGACATTGTTGGCAAAGTGGTGTGGGAGAGATAGAGGTAGAACGTACTACAATATTTGTAAAATGATCTTGTCAATATTTTATAAAAGAATGCAATTGAAACAACATGTAGTATATAAATATATAGTGAATACAAAATAACATGAATTACCTTAATAAATGTATGCCAATCGTGTGTTTTCAACCCTGGCCCAAATTCACTTTTATTTGATATGACATTGTTTATGTTTGCAGCAAATCCTGTGGGAAATCGTATTTTTTTTTATGACTTCTTTTATAGCATTGCTCTGTTGCTCTGACAATAACCAACTAAGGGAACTTGTATCAATCTGGTCTCCATTTTTATTTGGTCGAATACCATTTTTCATTGCATGGTTGGATTCTTCAATGTCACTACAAGTTTTGACAATTTGATCTTTGTCACACCTTCCATCCAAGATTTTCCATAATGTCTCTGCTACATTCTTTCCAATATGCATAGGATCAAACAAATGCACAATTGAGCGTTGCTCGTAGTACGGCAACCTAGTAAATTGTGTAGGATAAATTTTTAGTCCTTTTGGAAGTTGGACATTGATGTCTTGACGACCTTCACAACCATCAATCACATCATCAGTAAACAAAACACAATATCAAAATATAAATTTGAAACAAAAAGCATCAAATGGAATGACATGACCTTGATGATTTATTTTATTGTATGCCAACTTCCATAGGTGAGGTGTCATTCTCTGTGGCTTTGATGTAGTCTCTTCTAGACCATTGAAAATATGTTTTTCGATAATTCGGTACTTATGATTTCTATGCAGAAAGTGTCTATTCTCATCAAACACCTGCTTTCTTAAACTTTTTGAATGACGAGATTTCATCTTTGGACCACAAATTGGACATGCAAATTTACCTTTTGTCTAAAGACCTACAAGATCATGTATAATTGGATTAAATGTGTTAAATTTGACATACCAAAAAAGAGGTGTCAAGAAGAGAACATACCACAAAAATGTGTTAGCCCAGGGGCATTGTGTATTGTCCATACAAGCATTGCATGAAATTGAAATTATCTTTGTTCTATTGGTCTAAAAATGTCATACATAGTAACCCCATTCCATAACACCACCAACTCATCGATAAGGGGTTCAATATATACGTTGATATCTTTGACTTGGTACTTACCTAGTTGAATGAGAAAAAACATTACATAATTATTTTGACCATTTGATGGATTAGTAATAATAAATTAATTTAGATGACCACTAAATCAAAAAATACCTAGAACAATCAGTGTCAACATTATGTGCTCTCTCTTTATGGACAACCAAGGAGGTATGTTATTGTTGATAACAAAAATAGGCCACACTGAGTAAGTAGATCTCATCTCTCCATAAGGATTGACACCATCTGCTGCCAATGAAAGCTTGAGATTATGAGGTTCTTCTTTAAAGTGTGGCCATTTTTCCTCTATTTCCTTAAATTTCAAACCATCTGCAGGCATTCACATAATGTCATCTTGACTTCTATTACATGCATGGTAATCCATAAATTATGCCAAGCTATTGCACTTGAATAATTGTTGCAGACGTGGAATAATGGGAATATGTCGAAGAACCTTGTGAGGCACCTTTTTTGTTAATCGATCTGATTGATATCTACTGATATGACAAGTAGGGCATTGTGTTGCAAATTCATGTTGTTTATAATATATAATATGATCGTTCAGACATGCATCTATTGTTTGATACTCCATTCCAATATCTTTCATGATGGCAGATAATTCTTGGTACAAGCGAGGTAGAATGTTTGATGGTGGTAACAAAAACTCACCTATCAACCTACGACCAAAAATATAATTTTTTAATTTAAAGAATATTAATTGCTACATGAACCCAATGTTAATTGTAAGGAAACTAAGAGTAAAATAATGAAAGAAGATGGCATACCGTAACATACGTGTCATTGCTACATTGGATAAACCATTCATTACCTTCAAGTTCACCAATAGCAATACAGCGGCAAGAAGAGTTGTTTTGGAGCCTTCATATAGGGGTTGCTCTGCCTTCTCAAGTAAAGGTACATCAAACTCTGCATCATCATCACCATTGTCATCTTGATCATCATGATCATTTTGATCATCCTGATCTTCTTCCATGGTATCATTACCTTCTACTTCAATATTCACACCTCCATGTTCCCTCGTTTGGAAAACCGCATTCTCCGAATTGTCATGGTCCATAACATGAAACTTAGGGATGTTGACCTATATGAAAATGATGACCTTATATTAACCATGACCATGATGTCATCATCAAATCATGTCTCATGTAATTTATAAATTATTAAAATACATACCAATGTGCGATACTCGTTTCCCCCTTCAATGTGACCATGTTGCCTACAATGTTGCTCAGCTGTTGTGATTAGATATCTTTGAGTCTTTAAGCCCTTACACATTTTGCAAGGACAATAACATTTTCCATCACCTTTTCTTTTTAAGTTAGACACAGTCTAGCAATTGCCTCCCTATTTTTTTGTGCATTGATATCGTCAGACATGGTCTTTCTTGAATGGAATGACTTGTTGGTGGAAGAAGGATGATTTGTTTGCAACCTGTAGATGGAGTAGTAAGAGGAAGACACATATAAAAGGTAGTTAGGTCTCTGAACCAAGTAGGAGTTAGGACATGCTGGAGTGGGGTCAGCCCAAGATATTTTGGAATCTTGAAGAACCTGGTAAAGGGTATCTGGAAAGGTGAAAATAAACAAGTACTTTTACAGCTACAAAGGAGGAATCAAGAGCATTATAAATAATCAAGAAGAAACTTAAATCAATACAACTTCACCTCTATTTAGAATTTGACCTTTCTGCAAGTGAAATATGACAATATACAAAATTTCCAATCACATTTTCACTTTAAAAAGAACACCAAATATACCTTTGCTACAATATCTTCTTCAAATTCTTTGCTATCAGATTCTTCAGAACTGCAAGCTCCTGTGCAGAAAAAAATGAGATGTACTAAGTAATTTTTGATGGGTAATATTTTAACAAATCGACTGTCAAAAAAACAATTTATGAAATTTAGTTGCTTTATTATGTACTGAAGACTTGGCAAGATGTTCCCAAGTCTATCTATAGAATGCCTATCTGCATGGTTGTTTGCAAATAGTCTAGTATGGTGCCGATTTTGAATAACAACAAATGTCACTGGAGCTGGTAATTTGGCTCAAGAGATGCACAAGCTTGTTGACACCACAGAACTTTTAGTTCATCATATAGCATTCAGCTATCTTCTTCAACAAAATCCAAAGAGAATACAAACAAACTAATGAGCTGTGTCTATCTCAATTGAATAGCAAGTACTATAGTGAGTATTAGGAAACTGACCTTGCGAATAGCATCTAGTTCATAAAGTATTAGGAAAGTGACCTTGCTGATTAGTTTAACATAGATTGGTGAATAGAAAATTCATAATAAAAATCTAATTTTTTTCCACACTTGTTCAAACCATATAATGAAATGACAAAAAATGAATTGTATACAAAGACCATATTGTAGGTTGTCCAAGTTGAAAGT
Source organism: Cupressus sempervirens (assembly GCA_028749045.1). Taxonomy (NCBI): domain Eukaryota; kingdom Viridiplantae; phylum Streptophyta; class Pinopsida; order Cupressales; family Cupressaceae; genus Cupressus; species Cupressus sempervirens. Next base: position 363,224,987 of record CM053787.1, on the reverse strand, counting down.
GAATAGATGACTTTTATGGGGTGTTGTACCAAGTGGAGTAGGTATGTGAGAGCTTGAAGATGAAGGGCTCCTATTTTGGGGCCAATTTTTGGTGGTTTCAAGGTGCCGAGGGAGAACCTTTGATGCTAAGTCTTAGTTATGTAGACTTTGGTGAATCTGGTGAGCTTTCTACGAGTTTGTACCTGCTGTATCAGTAGCCACTATGCCCTATTCTAGACATTCAATATTCTGATTGACACCAATTATAAGTGTGCATCCAGATGTTAGCTACAATTGATTGGGGTGGCTTTTAGTGTGTATCAGTCTAATTTGACATGTGTGATGGCAGTATCAACGTCTTATCAGCATCTTACATTATTTAGAAGAGGTGTAGTTCAATGGGTAAATGTTCGGTCATTGTGGGAATGGTATTCTATGCTTTCTGTTAGGTTAATTTGTATTGTTGCAGCAGTCTGATTTTATAATCTGAATGTTGTATCAGTTTGTTTCAATAATGTTCTTGTTATTTTGTTATATTGTAATGCATCTCACTATAATGTCCCCTTTTTGACATGACATTCAATAATAAAAATAAAAAGTAAAAATATAAAAAAATTAAAATAACATGTAATATAATTATAATTTAATTAAGTTTAGTGAATGATCAAAATGAAGGCAATAAAGAGTTATGAGTATTGAAGGATTAAGATATAAAGGAGAGACTATTCAATATTTAAATTTATATTGGAAAAGGTAGAAACGAATACTTATTCATTTAACTCAATTTATAATTGTTATTTAAATATTTCTTAAAATAACATAATCCTTAATCTTTTTTTTAATTCTCTTCCAACTATCTCTATTTAGTGCCTACCATGTTTATGTGCATGTTTTTTATGTGTTTTGGATAATAAGTCTAATTTAATTTGTCTATGGACTAAGACCTTAAATTATTGAGCTTCTCTTTGTTTTGTGAAAACTATAGCATTCTCTACTTAACAGGGCCAACCATGTGAAGGTGGAAGCTCATCATGGCCCCTCCTAGGAGTCTCTTATGACCCTTTACGACATTTTAAGAGCTCTAAGATTTATTCTTAGGGATCGTAAACGGTTGTAAAGGGTCATAAGGGATCTTAGGACACAACAACTAAGAAATATAATTGTAAGCATCATGGTCACATTTTTTTGGAATCAATGTAATTGAGTTGTATACCCAAGCGACGAAGTGCATCTAGAAAATGAAACTACAACCTATTGGGTTTGAGACAAACCTTATAAAAAAAAGGCAGCTAGGAATGATCGCTTGCCAATATCTGTTACATAGATTTGTTGGAGGACCTTGTATTCATGAGCTAGGAATGATCGCTTGCCAACAGTTGTTGAATACATTTGTTGGAGGACCTTGTATTCATGAGCTACAGATGTATTCAACAACTGTTGGCAAGCGATCATTCTTACAGATGAGTTTGACTTGGAATCGAAGGTGTGGAAGTTGCTTTGCATTGCTTGGGTACACAACCCAATTACGTTTCCAAAAAAATGTGACCATGATGCCTACAATTATGTTTCTTAGCTATTGTGAAATCTACATATTTGATAGGAGAAGCATTTGAAGTTTATGTTGTGAATCCACTAAATAGGGTCAAGATTTGATTTGGGAATGTTGGTCAGATGATCTGAGAGAAAGAATGGACAGACAGATGGAGAGAGAGATAATACAAGTGGTAGAAAGAGCCATGCCATTTGTAGGACACCAACATCCTTTTGGTAGATCAAAGGAAAACATGGTAAGGACTATAATACACATTGTCCTCAAGAATATTATCTAGGAGTCTTTCTATCACTTGTATTATCTCTCTCTCCATCTGTCTCTCAACTCTTTCTCTCAAATCATTAGACCATCATTCTCAAATCAAATCTATTAAATCAACAAAAATAAGTTTGACCCTATTTAGTGAATTCACAGTTTCTTTTGCATTCAAGATCGAGATTAATGCATATGCAGTAGCCTAACACCAATCACCCATTACATGTCAACTATTAAAGCTTGTCAAACAGTTGTTGAGTTGTACTTCATAAGAGTTAGGTGCTCTTGCACCATAGACGGGGATGCTGATGCAAGGTATGATGTTACTAACTTCCCTCTTAGCGCCCTAGTCCACCAACTCATACATGAAACCATGGGACAAAAAAGAAAAAATGTTGGATTTAAAAGCTTTTCTGATCGATTATTAGGAGTATGAACAAGGTCTGCATGTCAGATTCGAATGAAGCCCTAAGATTCATTCAAAGCCCCCACACCAATATCGACATGGAGGCTTCGAGTGAAGCCCCTTGGGACCTTCATTCAAAGATTTGGCTTCATTTGAAGCCCCTAAAATTTAGCTTCCGCACTTTCCATGATAGAAGCCAGTTGTTTTACAAGAGTCAAAAACAGTTTGTCCTCCATTGTAGAAGCCACTTGTAATACGCAGTTGTTTCATGCAAATCAGAATCCACAAAATTTACCATCAATCTCTTTCAATAGCTTAGTCCATCTTATCCACTGCACAATAATTCATAGGAATGTGCCAAGGCATTCCAAATCTTTGCCAATGTATAGACATGTGCCTTAAAATGGACCCACATATAAGATAAGATTCAATGTATATCTGCACGAAATGAAGCTGAATTCTGAAACCATTTAGCTTTCATTTATTTTAGTATGGCCCATTTAATTTGCTATATAAATGTCAAAATGCAAGAGATATTGAATTGAGTATAATAAAGTAGAGAGGAACAACCAATGTCTTTGGTAAATGTAGTGAAATTGAAGTGTGTAGCATTTGTTGCACTACCATTATTACCAACACAAGTATCTCAGTGTGAAAGGAAGAGAAGGAAATCAAGAGGTCAGGTGAGGTATACATTCAATGTGAGTTCAAGTAAAAGTGTGGAAGTGGAAAGAGAGGAGAGGATTGAGATTGTGGAAGAGATTCTGTCTGGAGAGTGGCTTGAAAGTCTTTCCATACTCAATTTTGAGGATTTGTCAGTTTACTATGAACCACTTGTCTTCAAAGCTCAGGTAGATTTTGTTATAAATGTTTTTGTTATTATGTATTAAGTTTCAATAGATTCAAATCTAAGATTTCCAAGATGAAAAATTTACAATTTAATTTGATTGTCTCAAATTGCTTTTATCAATTTTTGAAATCACACCCATCATCAAAATTATATAGATCTCAGAAAGTAGAAAAAAATTATGAACTATAATTAATTTTCATGATTCTTAATTCAACTATATAAATCAGAATTGAGGTGTCTGTAAGTGTAAGGAAGCCAAAACTTATGGACAAGAGATTTTTCTATTGAATGTTTATGGCAGAAATGATCAAAGGCCCTGTATTTGACAGTCACAGGTTTTTGACAATTTGTATAAAGTTTTCCCTTTTATCTAATACAAGCTTATGAATTTTGAATCTATTTTAGTAAAAAGAACAGCAATACAGGCATCCACTTTGGCTTCCAATAGAATCCTAGGTGGATCCATTTACCACTCAAATTTATGTTTGCTCACTCCTTAGCTTTTTCCTTGGAGTCGAGATAAATTTTAAAGAAAATATTAATAGATTATATAAATAAATCTTTTAAATTCACATATGTGCTAGTTTTAACATCTGAAAATTTTAGTTAATTTTTTTTACATTTACACTAGCCTATATCTTTTTCATAAGAAATATTTTGGTATTAATTTTTTTTTGTAAAGATTTAATTTTTTCTTATAATATATTACTATAATAAAAATATATTAAAGTAAATATTAATTGACATTGTGGTGATCTATTTAGAGCTGGGTCAAAATAGATAGGTGAGGCTGTCATCAAGGTTCAAATTTTCACTAGTCCATTGTACTTATAGATTTGTGTCTATGTTGGGTGGCTATACTGAGGAACTTGAATGACTAAAGTGTTTGGCAATCTTAAATTGAAAAAAAGAATGAGTAGTCTAAAGCCTTAAAATTAAAAATAAACACAAATGAATTTATAAAATTGGCATTGAAAAATGTTACCATAGTGACCTTACTTTCTATTAAGAATTTTGTTTTGTCCGGATTGGCATGCAGTTACAAATTCTGAATAGGTGGTGGAATTAAAGATTTCTCCAAATAAAATGACAAGAATTAGATGGCAGGTTTCAAGGATTAATACAGGCTGCCCATGTTGCAACCCTATATGATTTCTTTCACAACCTGCCATCTCCATGCATTTTTTCTATATGTATGCTAATTTGATTTAAGGAACTGTCAGGCTATGTAATTGTATGATTTGATCATGAGAAAAACTTTGTGGAATAATGAAATATGATACAAGAAACAAGGAATATGCACTATGTTTCAATGAGTTTTTAAAAATGTCAAGGTTGATTTTGCAAGATGAGCATCATAGAACTTTACAAAATTATGAAGACAAGGCAGATTTTGTGTTGCTGAACAAGAAAGCATATTTCTAACTGAAGTATTGACATAAAAAGTTTAGTAACTATCCTAAAAAGTAATCTTGACGAAAGAGAGCATATTCTTAAAGTAGTGACTTGGTAGAAATCCATTAAAAGTGTCCATTAAAAAACACAATACAGCCTGAATATGTCAGTATATGGCAGAGAGTTTTACATGGCATTCCTGGGATAAATAGAATAGTAGTCAAGCCCTATTCAAAATGAAAAAGCTTGTTATTTTCCAAGGAGAGGACTTCTATCAAGATGAATCATTAAATGTGGAGTGCACTTTGTAACAGACACAAAAGATTGCATGAAAGTTGTGAAAGGGGCATAGAAGATGCTGACTTTTTCCTTGCAGAGTAACAAGTAGTTGGTGTTGTTGTTTCTATTAGTGTGAATTATGCAAAGTAGCCAATTGCATTTGATAAGAAACTCAGTGTCAATTCAGATGACGTCCATTTCAAAGGAGGAAGACCTGATAAAGATAAGGCTCTTCAATCCGTAAGGAGATCAAAAGTGTTCAAAATTCTAGAACCCTACATAGTCGAGAGAAGACAGAGTGTGCAGAGTTTCCCCTAATAGTTGAGATCATGAACATAATCCAAATAGGCAGTTCGTGGAAAGTCGCATAGTATGAGTGAAGAATCTAATGAGATGATACACTACATATCATAAAAAGGATGCCCCAAAAAAGAGTTACATACTACAATCCTTATCCCTAATTATGTAATCTGATCTATGCCGAAAGCTAATCATGTCACTAAACATCTCTTTGACTCCCTAAAATCTCTACCCTTAGTTTCACCATTTTAAGATTTATGTATTCACCAATGTTTTATACAATTTTTTACATTTTTCTATGCAATTTTCCAATCATTCCCTCAATAGACATACCCGTAGTATACGGTAATAAGTTGAAAGATTGACCACATGATGACTATTTTGACTGTGATGTTAAACGATGTCTTGCATGGGCTATATAATTGAGATATTGAATAAGTTTTAGGAAGGTCCATTTTTATTATGGTGTGTGATGTGGTCTTGTTGAATAAAAGATGTGCGGTGTAAATGGCATTCAACTATGAGTGTTGTGGCCTGCCACCCAACTCATTTGTTCCCCAATACTATGAGAAGCAATCTCTTCAAAGATTTATGTAATGTTGTTTGGCTTCCTATAAATGCCTATGCAACCATCTAATTCAAGTAAAATATCAAAAATTCAGAGATAAAAGTTGTTTCTTTGAAAAGTCGTTGTCCTGAATGACCCACTGACCATTTTTATCACTATCTGATATAAATGGTTAGTGATAAAAATGGTACTATGATCGGTTGGAGTTCCTTCACAAATGAGAATAAGTGGAATGCTATGCCTATACAAATCAAAACATTGAGCCAACTTTAATTTTATACAATAACCAATTAATATGAATGCAAACTATCATAAACCCATCAACTGATGTCAAAGCATAATGCAGTAGACTGTTTGAAAGAAATTTCAAATGGAAATAGAAATGAAATGCACCCAAACAGATATTCCTAATCAAAAATTAGGAATCCATTAACCGCTGCTCCAAACCACAAACATGGTAATATAAATAGAAAACCAAACTAAATGACAACACTCATTAGCCTTTTAGTTATTGAAATACAGGAAATAGTAAGATTGTAGACTCACCAAAACTCATTTCATTCAGCTAAATTCAATAATAATAAATATAATGACTTTTTTCCTTGAGTAAGTAGCATGGTAAAATGAATAGTATAAAAAAATGCACCTGATATAATATATAAGTATATGTGCGATTGAATTTAACCATTTTACGATCATGTGATGGTACCTAATACATTATTTTAAAGGCACATTGCAATGGTTTTCATAAATTAGTTAAAGATCCAACTTTCTCCTAAAACATAATAGTTCCTGTCGTAGGCAAGATACTAATGGAATCACATGGAACTCCTTAAAATTTTAGACATGCCCTCAAAATTTCTACAATCAAACGCACCAGATCAGACGTGCCCTCGTGCCAAGACGTGCCTTCGCACCAATGTTGATGGAGACCCTCACGCCAAAGCTAGATGAAAATGATCTGTAGCAGAGCCAATGATCTATAGAAGAGCCAATGTTGATGGAGACCCTTGCTCGTGCCAAAGCCAAATGAACCTCGCGTAAAAGCCAAATGAAATGTTTTGCCCTTTTTTTTTGTTTTATGCTTCCCTATGTGTCGCAATTCTGACAAAACTAATTGGTCGCAATTGCGACCAACACGGGCTAGTTATTAAAAAAAAACAAAAATTTGCCCATTTAAAAAACTTGGTTGCAATTTTTGGTCACAAAAAGACCTCGAATGCTTAAGTGTGTTATTGACATAGATTACAGATCCCTATATTTTGTGACCAATGATTCAGATGGAGAGGCTATTTTATAAGCATCTAGAAAAATCTTTACATAATTCTTTAAATAGATAATATCTTAACCTAGATTAGAAGGGTATGGCATGAAGAAGAGAAGTGTATGCATACAAACAAGGAGTAATATGAGAATAGTAGGGTGAAGGATTGAGAACAAATCATGAGTCAGTGAAAGGGTTCTATTATCACTTAACAGAGCAAGTAACCTAATCATAGTAGTGAAAGGGAAGACAAGTATTATCAAATCATAGGAGAGGATTAGTTGGCAAGGAAAAGACTCAAAATTAGCTTATAGAACATACTGAGAGTCAAGTACTAAATTAGTTCTAACTGACTTGAATCAAGGTAAATATCTTAACAAAGTGGTCGTAATAGATCTTTGTAAATCTCCTAACAAATTCCTTACTTTTTTGTAAGTGTTAAATTCTCTAACAAGGTGAGATCTAGCAATTTTTTAAGATTTTAACAGGGTAGACCCCTCACAAGATAGATCATATTTTATGATCAAAATTGTAAACATAATAGGTTAACTTTATTACTGTAGTAGTGAAGATTTATGGGTGCCATCCCCACCCCGATTTTACCTTCACCTTGGAGGGTTTCTAGGTAACAAATATTATGTTATGTGTTTATTTTCATACATGTGATAGATCTTATTTACATGATTCAATAAGTTTATTATTACAAGTTTTACATGCATAACTTAACTATTGAATGTGTGAATGAATTAGTGATAACTAAAAGTTCTTAAGATTCTGATTCACCCCCTAATCTCCCCCCTCTTAGTATTTTATTATCCTATTTATAGCTCCATCAATCAATAATATGTATCAAAGCATTGGTTCTCTGAGAGAAGCTTAATCTCTTGGAGATTGAGGCTTTTAAATTGGATAAGGTTATTGACAATTAGGTGATTGACATCTAACTCATACTACAAAAGTTGGAGAAAGAAAGATAAGATCTAAAGGATTCCCTAAAAAGGAGAAAATAAATTGCTATCCAGATAAAACAATTTTCTATGAAAAAGTTGAAACTCAAGGAATGTTTGAATCAATCAATCCAAATGACAAAGCATTTGCAAATCTACTTGAAAATTAAAAAACTTCTAAATGAATAAATAAGAGGACCAAAGAGAGAACATGAAATCCAATCAATAAGATTATGTGAAGTGACTGACAAAAGAAGAAATTTGAAGAGGATGGGACTATGGCTGAGGTAGATAAAAGAGTAATGGCTACCAGATTTGAAGAAAGGATGTCAAATGTGTAGAAGCTCACAAACACACAATTGGACATGATGAATCAACTTATGCTTGCAAATCAGGAATTAAATCATAAGGATGTGGAAATCACAAATCTCAAATCATAGAGGGACATACTGAAGAATGAACTGAAAATTGAGAAAGAATCTATGGGGATATTTTATAAACCTAAAGTGGAAATGAAATACTTTGAAGAACTTATGAAGTCATTTAGTTGTTCTAATGGGTCAGGACATTCATGCACTGAACAAGGGGATTCATTTAGGAATGGAGAGCTAAGGAATGCAAATCCAAAGGACAAACCGACAAGATATCACTATGGAAAACTTGGTCATACTGCAAACATGGTATGCAAAATCCTAAACTTGAGTTTATTGGTTACTATTTTTACTACAAGAAATAAGGACATCAAATACATGAGTGTAGGTCAAGAATGAGGAATGCATCCACTACACCTAGATTTGAAGGATATTGCTATAACTATTAGAAATATGGGCATAGAGTGTACAAAAGTAAATCTCAGACAAAACCTTATTGGACAAATCAGAAGAAAAGTTATGCACCTCACAATGCATGTTCCAAATGTCACAAGTTTGGACATCTAAGCAAGCATTTTAGGACTCAAGTACATTCAGCAAATCAAACAAAAGACAAAGGAAAAGGTAAAGTACACATTGAGAAAATCAAGAAGGAAATGAATCAAAAATGGAAAAAGAAAGTAGAAGATGAAATTAGTGGAGCAAATGGAGCTAAGGTCACCTAATCCAATGGAGAAGGTGATCATGTCATCTCAAACTAAGCAAGAAAGGTATGTATGGAACTATGTATTTAATTGATATATCATACATCAGTTCCTTACATGAAATGTGCCAAAGTTTATATATGCATATATATAAAAATGCATAAGAACAAATTTATGAAGTATTCTTGAGCATCAATAAAAGTGTTTATGTTGACCGAGAATTGTGACATAGACCAGTCACTCCATAAGTGAAATGGTAGAAACCAAATGAAATGGTAGAGACAAAATGAAATGGTTGAGATTGAGTGATATGGAAGAGACCAAGTTGTAAAGCAAAGAACTAGTTCAAAAGGCACCAATATTGATCGAGACAGCTGGCTTCCACCTACCTAAGTACACAACATTAATAGAGAACTTAAATCAATAAAAAGAAGAAATATATCAAATTTTGAATACATTATCTCATACCTTGCACACATATTTCAAGAGAACAAAGGGATTTGGCTATTTGAGCAACTAGCAAAAAATTTCAAGAGCGATCTAAACAATAAGCCTAAACAAAGTGAAGATCTAAACTATGTTGAATTATTCAAAAAAGATAGATGAGAAATAAATGACTTCAAACCTTAAGAGTAAATATGGAAGCTTCATCTACCATCAGAATGAGCCAATACATTAGTAAAATTCAATTGGTGAAGAGTAATTCTTGTCCTCCAACAAAGTTTAGTGTTACTCCAAAAATTGCAATGAAAGGATATTCAATGGGTGTGATATCCTCAATATCACCCAAATTTATTATGATCCATGATGTTAGGATTTTTTACATGTGTAAAGTTAGAGGAGTGGGAGGCTATGAGAGTAGATAAGCATATGAGAAGTGCAATGGAGAAATCTTGAAGGACAAATATAAATTTGTTGAGAGGAAAGGGTTAACTTGTGGCCTATAATTCTTGAAGAATTTTAAGATTGAATGGATTCAGATTTTTTTGAGTAGAATCCATGACATAAAGTATTAGTTACAAAATGGACCTGTGGAGAGGACGAAGAAAATGATTCACAAAGTGACTGGATATCTAACCCTAGATAATAAGAAAAACCATGTGATGCCTTAGTCATGAAGAATTTGAAGCAAATATAGGAGCTGAGTGGAATGGACTAGGTATGTCTATTACTAACATTTCTAATCCACTAACTAAATTTTTAGTGAGGGTTATTGCTCACAAATTTTATCAATCAAGCAGATTAACAGTGTGCCATTTATGGAAATGGATCAAGCATGCAAGATAGTGATGAAAGATCATGAATATGATCTTGCCAAGCTACAAAATTATAACTAGTAGATAATCAGTCATCTATAAGAAAAATAAATAAATCAATGTGTAAGTTTGGATCCTTCATTGTATGTATTTTCTTTTATATCCAAAAGTATTTTCCTGGTGTTGGTACTATTGTTTGGGAACAAGAAAAACTAGTGACAAGATAGATAAATGAATATATTACTAAATTAGGAGCAAATTTTGAGAATGTAATGGATGCTTATTTTGATAAATTTAAGTAAAGAATGGAGATGCAGATGAGGATACCTAAAGAATTAGTCACAAGGTATTACAATGACATAATTTTTCTTGTAGATATAGACAACACATTTGTGCAAGTAGTAAAGTCAAGGAAGGCTTGGATACACAGTTTTGACTATGAAATTGATAGTGATTTAGTGAGTGCAAACATTGTTGCACTATTGAATGAAGAAATAGATGTTGAGGCTAAACCTTTTGGGAAATATTGGAAATATGAGAAAGCTAAAGCAAGAATAGTAGTAAATATCAACATAGCTTCTAAGGTGAAGAAAAGGAAAAGAATGATTGAAGACCTAGAAGCAAAATTGGGCACCCTAGGTAAGGGAAATGAACCACTATAGTTAACACAAGGTCTTGGAGAGGATGAAGAAAAAAAAATGGTGATGAGGAAGAGGAAGAAGCAAAAGGAGACAAGGCTAAAGCCCTACTTGTTGTCACTCCACTAAGAAAGAAGGATCAAGGAACCAAGAAGAAGCCAGTAGTGACACCCCTCTCTCCTCCACCACCTAACAAGCCAAGGACTAGGGTAGCTACTCATGCTGAGCAAACTATAAAATAGAAAGTAGCAAAGACTACAAATCCTAGTGCCCCTAAAACAAAGAGAAGGAGATTGGTCAAAGGACCACCTAAAGGGCTATCAAATTCTATTGAAGAGGTATATGAAGATCTTCAAGATTATCCAACTTTAGATTTGTAAAGAACAATACATTGGATAATGCTAATTGAACCAAAATTGAGGAGGCTATGGTGTACATGATTGTAAATTACAAGCTAGCTCCTAGTGAAATTGAGAAGAAAATACCTAAGGACTTATATGAGAGATTAGAGAGGAGATGGCAATAGGAAAAAGAAGAAGAGAAAAAGATAAGGATTGACACATTAGTCAAAGTAATGCTTGATCTATCTCATTAGCAATACGACACACTTTTTATAAAGTATAGGGGCGTATTTGTTCCTAAATACAAAATTCTTTTTATCCTACAGAATAAAATGGTCACTATAGCACATCAAGATGAATTTCTTTGGAAAATAATTTTTGGATTATCAACCAAGGGAGCAGAGATAGAGAAAGAAACTATAAACATTGAAGATGATTATAGTAGTGGAGAAAGTTCAAGTGTACCAAGTTTGCAAGGTAGCATGTCACGAATACATGTTGAAACCCTTGACACTCCAGAGGCTAAGAGTCAAGGTTCATAGATACAGAGGCAGGAACTGAGGCAAAAGAAATAAGTATAGATAGTTAGACCATTTTAGCACCACACATTGAGGAAAATAATGAAATAAGTAGAGTTGCACCGAGTGTAACCATTATTGTCTTGAGCACTAAATTTCTACCATGACCAAGTGGTGAAGCTCCATCACCAACTCCCAAAGTAGTGTTGAGCAACAAAACTCCTTTGCAAAGAAGAGGAAAATCAATAAAGAATACTTCACCAAATATTAAAGTTAGTCTGGATAAAATAATTGAGATGTCACAATTAAACTTGGAAATTATCACTTTGGATCAAATCATTTTGCTACAAGAGGTTTTTACAAAGAAGAAATGACAAGAAAAGCTAAGGAGAGAGTAGAAGAAAAAGAAGGTACTCTATGATGTGAAAAGCTTTTTTGTTGATGCTTTTGATATACAATTATTTGATGAAGATGCTCCAATCATTACCCATCTTGTAAATATTTTTGAACAAGTTAATGTTCGTAATATGGAGTCAAATGAAAAATTGATTGATTAGTTTGCAAGAAGATTTGAGAATAAGGTTGTGGACAAAATTTCCATAACCATTGCTGAGTAGAAAGGGAAATTGCAAGAGTGAATACTGGTTATGACAGAACTAATTCAAAAGGTACAACATTTTGTCAGATGTGCCAAGATTCACAAGTGATCTTTAGGCACAAATAAACTAGATTCAAGCTAAAATGAAGAGATCCAACAATATTATTTCATAGTTAGTAGGATCTAGCAGAGATCATTACAATAATTTACTAAATGCTCAAGGCTCATTGGTCAAGCTTCAGACACCTGACAACAACATGAGATCTAAATTGATCTCTATTTAAGTAATGATGATACTGTTGATATGTGATTGAAAAGATCATTTGAGTAGAAATTTTTTAAGAAGTGTTTCAATCATTGTTTTGTCACTGATGTCAAACTTGCTACATGCTAGTAAGACAATTGCTTATATGTTTCAGGCACTATCACTTAGTTGATTGATGAGGAGGATTTGATCAACAAGATGTAACAAAAGTACCTAGAGGAAAGGTTGATTTATGATTATGTATTGAAGTGTAAGAATTAGTTAAGACAGTGATAACATAATGTATTGATGATCTACTTTGAGGTTACAAAATGATTGGCTACACTTAGAAAGTTTAGAAGAATAAGGTTGAACAAAGTTCATTTGCTAAGCTTGACCAAGTTGATAGAAGGTGTCGAGAAAGGTTAGTGCAAGCCGAGCAAAAAGTCATTTGGAGCCAAGTGAAAGCAAATTCTAGTGGATGTCGAGCAAGTTAGTAGGTGTTGAGCAAGATAGTTGAAGCCGAGTGATTTTTAGTTGATGCTAAGCACCAATAAACCTAGTTGAAGCTGAGTGATTTTACAATAGATGCTGAGTAACACAGTATGTGTCGAGCATGATTAAATTGATAATGTCGAGCTGCTACATTTTGAAAAAGATCAAAGATTTTCCAAATAAAAGATGACAAGTTTGATTTCTTGGAACTTGTGAATCAAGAGGATGATAAGATTGATGAGCTGGTGGCACAAAATCTTATGTAAACTATTTTGGAGGAAAATTCAAATGGATTCTAGGAGAAGTTTCTAGAAAATCCAAGATATGGGGTAGATATATTGTATCCTACCTAATCCATCAAAAACCCTAATTTTGGTGATGGATAATGAGTAGGAAAAAGAGCTCTAATTTCCTATATGTAGGGATGTCTAGTCATGAAGCAAAGAGAGAGGTCAGAGAGTTTTGAATGTGAAAATATGACAAGGAGAAGGAAGAGGGTTTGCTTCATCAAGTAACCCAAGAGAAGAAGTTTGCAATGGAAAACTAAGCAAGAAGGCTTAAAGAGGATGAATGCTTGAAGGGTGAACAAGCTGTCAAAACTACAAAGATTGGAAGCCAAGAAAAGTTGAGGATTGAATTGTGATTTTCAATCTACAAGTAAGGTTGTAAGTTGTATCAGATCAAAGCTCTACTATTACTTTCTAACAATTGTATTAGATCAGGGTAAATCCTTGGAGAAAGGTTGACTTAACAGTCATTGGAAAATCCTTTAACAGGGTGGCATTCCAAGTGAATGGTTTAAAGCCCTCTAACAAGGCTCACTTTGAATAGGATGATTGAAATCCCTTAACCGAGTCGCATTTAACAGTGTGTGTTGTAGCCTTTAACAGGCTTGGCCTTTAATAGGGCATCACTTCAGAAGAGTGAAAAAGGAGTAGCATGTTAGTGGTGGATTTTCCTAATTTGGGTTTCCACATTAAATCATTGTGTCAAGTGTGCTAATGGATGTGTTGTGTTTTATGCTTTACATTTCTACATGTTAATTTTACAGTAACTTATCAGTTTTGGTTAACACACAATGAATGCATGCATGGTTCAGAAAATTTTAAGGGTTCGCTAAATTGTGAAAAGTTTTATTTGTACATCTGGACCTTAAAGTAACCAATTAACACCCCCCCCCCCTTGCCCCAATTATTGTAAAAGAATTCCAACAATTGGTATCAGATCCTAGTTGCTTAAGAGGATTAATTTTAAGGTACTAAAATCATAAAGATGAAGATGTCAAAAAGAGAGGTACCCAAGTTCAACAGAGATAAATTTTCTGCATGGCAAAGTTTGATGAAGCTACACCTTGGAGGACTTGGAGATTATGCACAATCTTTCATTTCAATAGCACATGTCGATCCAACAAGAGACCTAACTACTAAAGATTTGAAGAAAAAGAAAGAGCACAATTAGGCTATGTTGGAGATTGCCTCTACCCTAAGCTATGCTGAGTTTGATGATATCAAAGACCTTAAAAGTGCAAAGTAGATGTGGGATGCCCTAGACACCATCTATGGAGGAGACAAAAATGTTCAAAGAGCCAAGTCAGAGAGCCTCAGAGGTAAGTTTAATGACATTAGAATGGAAGAAGGTGAAAACATTGTTCAATATGTTGCTAGAATAAAAGAAGTTGTTAGTGCAATAAAAGGTGCTACCATTAAAATAGATGATGATACTGTGCTAAGAAAAATCTTGAGAACATTGTTGCTTGTGTATGCCATTAGAGTGTCTGCAATCCAAGAGCTAAGATGTATGCCAGGAAATGATCTAACCCTTGAAGGTCTGGTAGGAAGACTCACTACTTTTGTGTTATCTAATTTTGACAACTACAGACCAGAGTATTAAATCAACTTTCAAAGAAAAATTATTACTAAAGGATTCTAAGGAGGTAAAGCCAAAGAAGAAGAAAAGAAAGATAAAGTATGCATCCAATGATAGTAGTACAGATTAGGAAGACATTGAACAATTGAAAGAATTGCTAGCAAGAAAATTTCATAGAGGAAAAGATAAATTCAAAGGTAAGTTGCCTATCATTTGTTTTAATTGTAATGAAGTTGGTCATATTGCTACAAGATGTACATAGAAGAAGAACTTCAGAGAAGGGAACAAGCACAAAAATAGAAGAGAAGATGATGGAAGAGACTACAGAGATAAAGGCAAGAAGTCATGCTACATTGCTGATGAACATGACTCTGATGAAAATGATGATGAAGTGGCATATGTTGCAATGAAGGATGAACTAGATGAGGATGAAGCTACTGTACTTATGACTTGTGTGAACAAGAATGACAAATGGATCATTGATAGTGGATTCTCACATCACATGACTGGAGAAAAAAGTAATTTCATTACCTTAACCTATTACAATGGAAATAGTGTAAGATTTGGTAATGATGCACCATGTTTGATAAAAGGAAAAGTGTCTATCAAGCTCACAGACAAGATTTCATGTGACAATGCTTATTATGTTGAAGGATTGAATTATAACTTGTTAAGTGTATCACAATTGAATAATTTGGGGTGCAAAGTTAAGTTTGAAAATAAATCAGCCAAGATATATGATACAAATGGAAACTTAATTGGAAAAGGTAATCAAACTAAGAGTAATCTATTTTATGTGGATGTAGAAGATGCTACTTGTCTTATTGCAAAATTTGATGATGTATGGCTTTGGCATAAGAGATTATGTCATGTTAACTTTGATAATTTGATTAGTATCAGTAACATGAAAAGAGTTAGAGGTTTGCCTAAGTTGAAGAAACCAAAAAATATAATGTGCAAACAATGTTAGCTAGGCAAGATGAAAAAGTCAAGCTTCAAAAGTAAAGCTTATACCTCTAAGGAAATACTCGAAATTGTTCATACTAACTTGTGTGGACTTATTGAAGTGCAAAGCTACAAAGGAGATAAGTATATAATGTTGCTTGTTGATGATTACTCTAGAATGATGATAGTAATGTTTCTAAAACAAAAATTAGATACTTTTCAAATGTTTAAATGGTACTTGACAAGAGTTGAAAAGGAAATAAGTAAGAGTTTGAAATGCTTGAGATTAGACAAAGAAGGTGAATTCACTTTGCATGAGTTTGAGATGTTCTACAATGACAAAGGAATCAAGAGACAGACATCAGCACCTAGGACCCCTCCACAAAATGGAATTGTTGAAAGAAGAAATAGGTCAATAATGGATTGTGCCAAAACACTCATGATGGAGAAAAATGTTGCTCTAAAATACTGGAGAGAAGTTGTAAGTACTATTGTATACACCTTGAACCGTGTGCAAGTAAAGAAAGGTACTCACTCAGCACCTTTTAAACTATGGTATAGTTATCCACCTAATGCAAAATATTTTAAGGTATTTGGAAGAAAATTCTATATTCTTAAAGATGTTACAAGTGGAAAGTTTGATGCAAAGAGAAAATAAGGTATATTCCTTGGTTACTCCACAAGAAGTAAAGCTTGCAAGTGTTTAAATACTAACACTAACAAAATTATGGCAAGTGCAAATGTGAATTTTGATGAGTTTATAGAGGCACATGAAGCTGAACCTACAAAAGAACTAGAAGATTACAAGACATTTGTATACTATTATGAAGGAATGCCTACTAAAGAAGATGCTACAAATCATGTAGCAAACCAACAGCAAGTCTCAACAACTGCCGAGTCACATCCTGTGAATGTCGAGTTGCATTCAGATGCCAAGTTGTAGAATGAGGAAAATGCACAATCTAACTCTGAGATTGGCACACATGAAAGAGATGCTAAAACACTTGACAGAGATGCACATAGTGATGTTGAAGCTAAGAGACAGAATGCAGCCACAAGAACTAAGCCTAGACTATCCAAATATGTCAAAAGACATCATCCTATAGATCAAATCATTGGAGACAAAGATGCAAGGCCAATGACAAGAAATAGGTTGAGAAGTAAATCATGTTTGTTAAGCATGAAGGAACCTAAGATAGTGAGAGATGCATTGGAAGATGATGACTAGTACAAGGCTATGGAAGAATAAATTCAACAGATAAAAAAGAACAAGACCTAGAGTCTAGTTTCTAGACTAGAAGACAAGAATGTGATTTGCAAAAAATGGGTATTCAGAAACAAGCTAGATGAGAATGGTGAAGTGACAAGAAACAAAGCAAGACTAGTTTGCAAAGGTTATGCAAAAGAAGAAGGAATTGACTATGGTGAAACATTTGCCCCTGTTGCAAGAATGGAAGGAGTAAGAATTCTCCTTTCTTATGCTACATATAAAGGTTTCAAAGTTTATTAGATGGATGTTAAGTCTACATTTCTGAATGGCATATTAGAAGAAGAGGTCTACATAGAATAGCCAGAAGGATTTGTGGATAAGAAAAATAAGAACATGGTATATAGACTACACAAAGCCCTATATGGATTGAAACAAGCACCAAGAGCATGGTATGAGAGACTTCATACTTATCTTGTTAAGATTGGATTTGAAAGGATAGATGATAATAGTAATTTGTACATGAAGACGGATAAATAAAAATGTGTATTGTGATCTGAAATATTTGTTGATGACATAATATTTGGAGGACAAGATGCTTTGTGTAAAGATTTTTCAAATTAGATGAGGAAAGAGTTTGAAATGTCAATGTTTGGTGAGATCAAATTCTTTGTGGGTTTACAAGTCTATCAAATGAAGTATGGTGTATATATCACTCAATCAAAATATGTCAAGGAGATATTGAAGACATTTGGACTTGAGGATTCAAAACTAGTAAGTACACCTATGGTAACAACACTGAAGCTATCAAAGAATGATGATTCAGTCAAGATTAATCAAACATTATATAAATCCATGATTGGAAAATTGTAATATATAGTAAACAACAGACCTAATATTGCATTAGCTGTGGGGATAGTTGTTAGATTCTCTGCTAACCCTAGAGAGAATCACTTAATGGCCATGAAAAGAATAATGAGATACTTGAAAGGAACAAAAGAGTATGGTTTATACTATAAGAAGAATCAAAAGTTTGAATTGAAAGCCTACACTGATGTTGATTGGGCTGGAAATATTAATGATAGAAAAAGCACAAGTGGAGGACCATTCTTCTATATAGAAGACTTCTTACATGGACAAGCAAGAAGAAGAGCTTCCCAATCTACTATTGAAGCAAAGTATGTTGTTGTTGCTATTAATTACACAAATATTGTATGGATCAAACAGTTACTTAAGGGAATGAAGGAAGAAATCATTGAACTAGTGATACTTTATTGTGATAATACAAGTGCTATAAATATATCAAAGAATTATGTAATGCATACAAAGACAAAGCACATTGCAATAAAGTATCATTATGTAAGGGAGCTAGTTCAAGACAAAGAGGTGAAGATGGAATATATTAACACAAAGGAGAAAATTGTTGATATCTTCACCAAAGCATTACCTAAGAATGCTTATGAGTATCTAAGAGGTAAATAGGGGGTGATACCCCTATCAAAGGCTATGTAAAAGATAGAAGGAGTACCCTGCATCAAACAAGCTGACATTCATTTCATACAATTGATGTAGTGGATCTTACTTTAGGAAGTTACCTAAAGTAATCACAGAACTGAACTTACAAATCAATCACAAGAAAGGTGACAAAGGGAGAAAACTAAAGAGCCTACAAAAGCCTATGTCTACATATACCAAAGGTGCCAAGTGTTGAGTTTACGTCTTTGGCATTGTTGTCAAAGAGGGAGAAAGTATAGTAAATTGATCAAGTGCATACTAATCAAGAGGGAGATGATCAAAGCAAAAAATCAAGGGAGAAAGTACATTAAACTGATTAGTGCACAAGAGGAACAATGAAGTGAGAGTACATCATCAAAAGATTAGAAGACTGAAAGAAAGAATGAGGGAGAAAGCAAAAAACAAAAGAGGGAGATATTCAAATATTTTGTTGATCCATGGAAGAAGAGAATGTTATATTTTGTAACCTAAGAGGGAGTTGTTGATAGAGGGAGAAGTTTTATTCACAAACTTTCTTTTTGGTTGTGCCTTACTATTTTAACCTAGTTAGTTTATCATTTGTTTGATTGGTTGATCAGTTTGGTTTGCCATCAATGCCAAAGAGGGAGATTTTTTATATATGATTGAAAAGATCATTTGAGTAGAAAAATTGTTGAAGAAGTGTTTCAATCATTGTTCTGTCACTGATGTCAAACCTACTACATGCTGCTAAGAAAATTGCTTATATGTTTCAAGCACTATCACTTAGTTGATTGATGAGAAGGATTTGATCAACAAGATGTAATAAAAGTAACTAGAGGAAAGGTTGAATTATGATTATGTATTGAAGTGTAAGAATTAGTTAAGACAGTGATAACATAATGTATTGATGATCTACTTTGAGGTTACAAAATGATTGGCTACACTTCAAAATTTCAGAAGAATAAGGTTGAACAAAGTTCATTTGCTAAGCTTGGCCAAGTTGATAGAAGGTGTCGAGCAAGGTTAGTGCAAGCTGAGAAAAAAGTCAGTTGGAGCCAAGTGAAAGAAAATTCTAATGGATGTCAAGCAAGTTAGTAGGTGTCAAGCAAGATAGTTGAAGCCAAGTGATTTTTAATTGATGGTGAGTACTAATAAAATCCAGTTGCAGTCGAGTAATTTTATAATTGATGCCAAGTAATACAATATGTGTCTAGCATTAGTAAATTGATAATGTCAAGCTGTTGCATTATGAAAAAGATCAAAGATTCACCAAATAAAAGCTGACAAGTTTGTTTTCTTGGAACTTGTGAATCAGGAGGATTATAAGATTGATGAGCTGGTGGCACATAATCTTATGTAAACCATTTTGGAGGTCAATTCAAATGGATTCTAGGAGAAGTTTCTAAAAAAGCCAAGGTATGGGGTAGATACATTGTATCCTACCAAATCCATCGAAAACCCTAATTTTGGTGATGGCTAATGAACAAAAAAAAGATTTCTAATTTCCTATATGTAGGGATGTCTAGTCATGAAGCAAAGAGAGAGGTTAGAGAGTTTTGAATGCGAAAATCTGACAAGAAGAAGGAAGAGGGTTTGCTTCATCAAATGACCCAAGAGAAGAAGTCTGCAATGACAAACTAAGAAAGAAGGCTTAAAGAGGATGAATGCTTGAAGGGTGAACAAGTTGTCAAAGTTGCAAAGATTGGAAGCCAAGCAGAGTTGAGGACTAAATAGTGATCTATAATCTGCAAGTAAGGTTGGAAGTTGTATCAGATCAAAGCTCTACTATTACTTTCTAACAATTGTATTAGATTAGGGTAAATCCTTGGAGAAAGGTTGACTTGACAATCATTAGAAAATCCTTTAATAAGGTGGAATTCCAAGTGAATGGCCTAATGTCCTCTAACAAGGCTCATTTTTAACAAGGTGATTGAAATCCCTTAACCGAGTCACATTTAACAGTGTGTGTTGTAACCTTTAACAGGGTTGGCCTTTAATAGGGCATCACTTCAAAAGAGTGAAAAAGGAGTAGTATGTTACTAGTGGTTTTTCCTAAATTGGGTTTCCACATTAAATCATTGTGTCAAGTGTGCTAATGGATGTGTTGTGTTTTATGCTTTACATTTCTACATGTTAATTTTACAGTAACATATCAGTTTTGGTTAACACACAATGAATGCATGCATGGTTGAGAAAATTTTAAGGGTTCACTAAATTGTGAAAAAAATTTGTACATTTGGACCTTGAATAATTGATTCACCCCACCCCCCCCCCCCCCCCCTCTCAGTTATTCTAAAAGAATTCCAATAGATACCTCATTTGGAGGTCATGCAAAGGGAGTTGCAATCAATGTGGGATCTTATCACAAAAGATCGCAATATTTTAGTGGTTGATAGCTTAATTGATTTAGCTACAAGACTATAGTTTTAGAATCACATTTTGGAAGCAACAAGAACCACATGGGATCATGCACTATCCATGATCACTCAAGTTCATAAGACATTCATTGACAAATATGGATTGCTTCCAACCATTCAACCCTAGCAGTCATGACATAAGTGTTTAAAAACAAGGGAGAAATGGATTTATATTCATTTTACATTGTTTATTCATTATTCATTTTTGGCTTAAGTCATAAGACTTAGCGTGAGAGCTTATATCAGATTATATTTGTAACAATGTAAATAATGACAAAATGTTTTTTACACTAATGTCAAAGAGGGAGATTGTTGGCATCTCTAACTATTGTTGTCAATTAGTATCAAACACTTAGTCATTTACAAGGAAGAGTCAAATGATTATCACTATGATTGAGCTACTCTATATAGGCCAAGTCATGTGCATAAGCAAGTATGTATTGAGCTCTACAGGAGTTGAGTAAGTGTATAGTCACTGAGTATTTTCTACATGAGTTGAGCTCAACATCGACCAAGTAGTTTCAAGCATACAAGTGTGGAGTTACATAGTATGTTTCAAGCACAATACATACCAAGAAAAAACAATTCTGAGTGTCAGACAATAGTAAAGGCTGAGCAATGCAAAGTTTACATAAAAGTCAGGAATGGAACATATTTTGAGGTAAAACATTTTTGACCTGACATGGAAGGAACATTTAATATTGGTAGAGGTTGTTACAAAAAGTTTTACACGTTAATGACATGGATTATAGATCCCTATGTTTTGTGATCAACGATTCAAATGGAGAGGCTATTTTGTAAGCATCTAGAAAACTCTTTACAAAACTTTTTAAATAGAGAAGATCTTAACCTAGATCATAAGGGTATGGCATGAAGAAGAGAAGTGTAGACATGTGAACAAGGATTTGTTGTTAATATGGCTAGGTAAGATGAATTAGACTTGTAATTTAAGAAAACATACATTTTAGGATGTAATGACAAAATATATTGGTGAAGTTTCTACAGTCAGAGATAGGAAATTGTCTAAGTGTTAGACAATTTCACTAGCAACATAGAGATTATTTTTGGCATAGAAAAGGCTATAGAGATATTTTGCAAGTGAAAAGTTAAGGGAAGGTATATTATAGTTTCATGATGATTTATCTAAGATCACAGCTCAGTATGGACATTACAGACAAAGTTAAATGCTAAATTCCAGTAAAGGTAGTGTGCACAATAGAACAAAGTACAACAAGAAAAGAAGTATACAGTGTTAAGTAATTATTTTGGTAATGAAATAATTACTTATGCTTGTAGGGACAACATCCTAGATGTTTATCCTTAGTCATTATAACATGTGTTTATATTAAGCTGACTACACAAGAGTTTTATGAAAGAAAATGGTATAAGTAAAGAGTTAACTCATGCAAAGTATAGATGATGTGTGATACGTGATATATTTGAGAATGCGAAGTATATGATGTATATGTGAACTATGTATATGACATGCAAAGTTATTTGAGATATTTTTGATGCAAGATCAAGCTATGCAAAGTAAGGCAGTCAGCAATAAAGAGATTTTTGTATCTATCTCTTTTGTATAAAGGCACTATATTATATAATTGCATGTTAGGTCAGTGGGCTCTTCTTGCATACAGTTTTAATTACAATACCAAATCCTAACAAGGTTGAAGAAACTCCCAATAGGTTTGAGGCTTTTAACAGGGCCTAGTCCTCTAACAAGGACCGAGACACTATATGTAATTCACAGACTCCTAATAGAGTCAATATCCTTAACAAGATTCTTTTGTTTAGCAGATCATTTTGTGGGTGTCATCCCATATATATATATATATATATATATATATATATATATATATATCTGTGTGTGTGTGTATACATATGTATAGATATACATATATATATGTATGTATGTATATATATATATATGTACATTTGCATATATATGTGTATATATACATATACATTTATATAATGTATATATATATGTATGTACATATATATCTATATATAAATGTATGGATATATATCTATATATAGATATATATTCATACATGTATATATACATATATATGTACAAATTTATATGTATATATACATGTACAGATATATATCTATGTATGGATATATACCTATATACACATATATACATGTCTATATGTGTATATGCGTATGTGTTTATATATATATATATATATACATATATGTATATATATGCATGTATGTATGTATGTATATATATATATAGATATATATATATATATATAGATATATATATATATATATATATATATATATATATATATATATATATATATATATATATATATATATATATATATATATACATACATACATACATGCATATATATACATATATGTATGTAATTAAAGAGAGCCCTGTTAGGAGCCAACCCTGTTAAAGGTTAGAAAACATATTATTAAGTATGACCTCGTTAGAGGATTTAGATCACCCTATTAGGAGTGGTCTAGTTAGAGGTCTTTAAACACTTCAATAATGAAATGTCACCTTGTTAGAGGATTTACAAAATGATTGTTAAGTCAACTATGTTCAGAATTTTCTAAACTGCTACAATGGTTAGAAAGCAACAACAATTTTGACTTGATTGATGAAGAAACTTCCTTTGTAGATTCATATCTCTATCCTGGCTTGACCTCTGGAACCTTCTTGATTAGATGTTCTTTGCAATTTATCTTCCACACTTTCCTACTCTGCCTTTCCTTCACTTAAATAACAATCTTATTTCATATTCTACTTGTTCTTCCTATCTTCACAACTTGACCTTTCTTATTTATCATAAGATTAGACAAGTTAGCTTAGATACCATTCCAAATAATCAATAAACATCCAAATAGTCAACCTCAAATAATAAAATATTTGACAAATGCATTTTTTTGTTACTCTGTCAATACTAGATTTGAACACTCAGTTAACATTGTGACTCCTTTGATTCTTGACCACTCGGTCAATACTACAAGCCTTTTGACACTTGACCACTCAGTCAATACTACAAGCCCTTTAATGCTTGAACACTCAGTCAATACTACAAGCAAGAATCCCTTCATTAACCAATTGCTCGATTATACTAAGATATTCAAGGTTAATGTTGAAAACTCTACATTTTTTGGTTAATATTGATATTTGCAAACATCAGTGACAACATTTTCGACTGATGGAGGTATAAATAGGATAACAAGATACTGAGAGGGGTAGGGGTGAATAAGAATCTTAAGAACTTTTAGTTTTAACCAATTCATTCACACATTCACTAATTAACTTATGCATGTAAAACTTATAATAATAAATTTGTTATATATGTAAATCTAATCTATCACATGCATGAAAATAAACATATAATACAATATTTGTTACCTAGAAACCCTCCAAGGTGAAGGTAAAACTAGGGTGGGGATGACAGCCACAAATCTTCACTACTGCAATATTAAATTTAACCTATTATGGTTACAATGTTTGATCATAAAATATGACCCACCTTGTGAGGGATCTACCCTGTTAAAAGCTTAAGAGATTGCTAGGTCTCACCTTGTTAGAGGATTTAACACTTACAACAAAGTAAGGACTCTATTAGGAGATTTACAAGGATCTATTTAAGACCACTATGTTAAGAGATTTACCTAATTCAAGTTAGTTAGAATGGATTTAGTACCAAATTTTGGGTATGCTCTATAAGTTGACTTTGAGTCTTCTCCTTGCTAATTGATCATCTCCTCTGATATGATAATACTTGTCTTCCCTCTCACTGCTATGATTAGGTCACTTGCTCTATTAAGTGATAACAAAACCCTTTCACTAAATTCTTGTTTGATCTTGATCCTTCACCTTACTATTGATCTATTACTCCTATTTGAAATAGATAATACTAGGGGGGCGTGGTTGGGGGGGGGGGGGGGGGGGAGGAGGGCGCTGAATCAATATTCTGCAAACTTTTTCCCATAACTAGATATTATTAATTACTTTACAACATGCATATGAAAGTAAAACAAAAATGCTAAATAGTAAATAAAACCATACACAAAGAGAACTTGTAACACCATTATTTGTTAACTAGGGAAACCCTAGCCAAGGTAAAACCCTGGTGGGGATGACACCCAAAAATGATCCACTAAAAAAATGCATCATGTGAAGGGTATTGACCCTTTTAGGAGTCTGTGAATTACATATAGTGTCTCAGACCTTGTTAGAGGACTAGGGACTATTAAAAGCCTCAACCCTATAAGGATTGTCTTCAACACTGTTAGGATTTGGTATTGCAATTACAACTATATGGAAGAAGAGCCCACTACCCTAACATGCAATTATATAATACAATGCTTTTATACAAAATAGATTGATACAAAAACCTATTTATCATTGATTGCCTTACTTTTCAAAGCTTGATTTGACATCAAAATTTGCATTGTAGATCTTGCATATAACTTCACATGTCATATACATAGTTTTCATATACATCATACACTTCACATTCTTAGATATATCACATATCACACATTATTTATACTTCACATGAGCTAACTCTTTACTTATACCATTTTCTTTCATAAAACTCTTGTGTAGTTGGCTTAATATAAACACATGTTATACTAACTTAGGGTAAACATCTAGGATTTCATCCCTACAAACATATGTAATTATTTCGTGACCAAAAGAATTCATTAACACTTTATACCTCTTTTCATGTTGTACTCTATATTGGTGTACACACTACCTTTATTGGTATTTAGCCTATCAATTTGTTTGTACTAACCTATGAACTTAGGTACATCATCATGACACTCTAATATACCTTCCCTTAACTTTGCATGTGCCAAATATCTTTGTAGCCTTTGCTATAACAAAAACAATCTATGTGTTGTCAATGAAATATCTAACACTTAGACAATTTTCTATCTCTGACTGTAAAAACTTTAGCAGTATATTTTGTCATTACATCCTAAAATGTATGTTGCCATAAATGAAAAATTTTTGCCTAGCCATATTGCCAACAATCTCCCCCTTTTTCATTGATGGTGACGTATGGGGAAATTGGCTAAGTCCCAAAGATGTTATACAAAACAACAATAAACACAAAAAGAAACTACTCAAAACTGGCCTTCAAAACTTCAAAATTTTATTCATGTCTTGATGGACCATTACATATCATATTTCCATCATTCCTTATCTAGCCTTTTACAATGATTTTTATATACATAGATAATCTCGCCCTTACATATGTATACAAATTTCTTACATTCTTCTCCCCCTTTGACATCAATGACAAAGGTATCAAAAAATATTTACATGTCAAAAATGGGTTTCATTACCTCTTCTTAGGCTAATAAGTGAGACATATAGTCACCAAATCTAACTATAAGACTCTTCGTATTCTTTTTCCATGAGTCCTTGACTCCTAAAATGTTGAGCAGAGCGCAAAAGCCATAAGATGGTATCTCCACTACATTCAGATCTAAATATACAAATTTGCCAAAGATGTCTTAACTAATAGTCATTCCTCCAATTGATGCTTGAATGTGTTCAACTTCATAGATAAGTGTTCTCTCAGAAGTGAGAACCTCTTGGTTATCCTTGATTTCTTATCTTTAATGAAATTTATCTCATCATGTGCCTTGCTAACATGTGCTTCAATTGCTTCAATCTACACACTAGGTTGACTAAGTTGACTTTCCAATGCTTCCACTTCTATGCATATGAACCTATGCTCATTGTCAATGTCTTTTGTGAAGCTAAAAGACATTGCACACTTTGCATACAAAGCTTTTCCTTTAAGCTCACACTTCCTCAATGACTTGATACAAGTATCAAGAGTCAATAAGTCATTCCTAATGTTCTGATAGACAGTGTCAAACATCTACGCATCATGCTTGGCTTGAGCCTGTGCTACTACAACCTCTAAAAAACTTGTGTATTCAACATTAAATTCTTGAATCACAACTTTTTCTCTATCCTCGGGGTTAGGATCAAGTGATTTTACTGTCATAAATCCTTGCAACTTGTCAGTGACTTCTATGAGAGTCTTATATAGACTCTTTACCTATTTATTCTTACTAAATATGTTACTAAGGGATGATATCAATTCTAATTGATCATCATCATCTGAACCTGCAAGAGCAGCTAGGGTGAGAGATGTGCTAGGTGAACATGATTTCTCATCCTTTTCTGCCTTCATTTTCCTCTGTTCCTTGTCATCTTTCATATTCTCATCTTTTTTTCTTTTGATATCTTCATCCTTCTTTTTCTTTTTCTCTTCTTCTTCCTTCTTCTTCTTCTTTTATGCTTCCCTTTTCTCCTTCTCTACTTCTTATTTTCTCTTCTTATCTTCTTCTACCTTCTTCTTCTTCGCATCTTCTTCTTCTTCCTTCTTCTTCTTGTCTTATTCTTCTTTTCTCTTCTTCTCTTAGTCTACCTTCTTCCTCTTTGCATCTTCTTCTTCCTTCTTCTTCTTCCTTCATCTTCTTGTCTTCTTCTCCCTTCTCTTCTCTTCTCTTCTTGTTCTTTCCTCTTCTTCTCCTATTCTTTCTTATTTTTCTTTTCTTGTTATTTCCTCTTCTTCTCCTCTTCTTCCTTCTATTTCTTTTCATATTTTATTTTCCAGCTCTTCTTTCTTTCTTCTTCTTTTTTTCCATTTTCTTTTGTCTTCTCTTTGTTGGCCTCAATCTTCCTCTTCTCTTCCTCCTCATCAAAACAAGAGTAATTTTTGATATTGCCAACAATGTTTGGCCCAAGATCCTTGAAAGAATCTTCTATGATGTTTACAATTACACTTGCAGTATCAATTTGCATCGTATCTTTTCCAATAGAGATCTAAAAAGATAGATCTATCATTTGAGTGTCCTTGGCTTCCACTATAGTTGATGGTGGAGTACTCTATTAAATAGATATAGGGCTTACTCCCCCTAACTTTGTGCTTACTCCCTTTGGTACAAAAGTCACATATTTGACTATGGCTTCTTCTATCTCTTTGTTTGCTTCTTTATAGTTTCATGTTCAAGTTCTCTACCTTTGGATTCCAAGGTTTCTTTCTTATGGTGGTCCTTGCTTTGCCAACTACCTATTCAATAAGTTTTTCCTCTTCATCTAATTCATCAAACTCATGTGATTCAACCATTTTTAGTTTCTTCCTCCTCTTTCTAGGGCCACTAGATAGCCTCTTGGTCCTTTTCTTTCTAGGTGATTTAGCCTCTTGCTTCCTTGATCAATCTCTCTGACATTCTCTTAGCTGGAGGAGTAGATTTTTTATTTGCAACAATTTGTACTTCCCCTTCATCAATTTTCTACAAGGGTTGTACAATAGTAGATTGTACTTGAGCAACTATGGTATGGGAGAAGTAGGTATCTGTGAAGTAGATCCTACTACTATTACTCCCTCTAAAGGTGTTATAATGGCAACAAGAGTAGTTTCCAATACCTCAAATTGTTTACTAACCTTAATCTCCAAGGCTATACCCTTAATATCATTCAATTCCTACCTTTTCATTCCTATTTCCTTAAGAATTGATTTTATCTTATTCTCAACATTCTTCTTAATCTCTTTGTTGTAGAGATTTCTCTCTACTTCTTTGATCTTTTCTGCACAAGTACCCCATCTAGGAGTGTCGTTGTCTACCTCAAACTCGAGTATGATCTTCACATACCCTTCAATGATTTCTTCACTGAATTCATAACCCATGGGGTCTATGAACTTGACTCTTGGCACAACTACCTCCATGAAAGTTTCATTTGTTTCAACCATGAAACATATCTCCTCTTTATACTTTTCTACTAGTGAGGGTGGTATTATATGCCTCTGCTTCATCACAGATTGAAATTCTCTCATCATTTTGTTAATATCTTCCACAATCTTTTCCTCTGATTGTCTTCTATAATGGTGTATCACTAAGCTCATGGTGCACTGATTCATGTTATCTCATTTTGTATCAAGCATACTAGGGAATTGCCTCTTTACAAGGAAGAATAGGTGAATCAATAATGAATCAAACCTAAATATTGTACTTCTCGCATACCCTTCAATGATTTCTTCACTCAATTCATAACCCATGGGGTCTATGAACTTGACGCTTGGCACAACTACCTCCATGCAAGTCACATTTGTTTCAACCATGAAACATATGTCCTCCTTATACTTTTCTATCAATGAGGGTGGTATTTTATGCCTCTACTTTATTGCAGATTGAAATTCTCTCATCATTCTATTAATATCTTCCACACTCTTTTCCTTTGATTGTCTTCTATAATGGTGTGTCACCAAGCTCTTGGTGTACTAATTCATGTTATTTCATTCCCTATCAGGCATGCCAGGGAATTTCATCATTACTAGGAAGAATAGGTGAATCAATAATGACTCAAACCTAAATACAACACTTCTAGGCTTCTTAAGTTTCTCAATTTTATCCAGCAATTGGTGTCTCAACATGTCACACATGTTGACCTTTTCACTTTCAGCTATCATCATGTGAGATGCATGTAAGAAACCATCAGGTACATAATTCAATCTCAAACTATGATTCATCTTGTAGACTATGATCTTGTTGATCACTCTCACATCTGTTTGCTTAATTAGGTCAATCCTCATGTTTCTTCTATCTGATTTGGTCTTCAGATTTGTCCATACTATCTTCTTTACATTATTTTCATTAACTAGGTTTACACCCTCATTGCACAAACTAGTTAACCTATGAATCATATTATTATCAATTGATTGGTACCTATATAACCCAAAAAATTCCTTCATGAATGTGACTTAGAATAATTCTACTCCATTCGTGGTTGTCAAAGTCCACAAAGAACATGTGGTTCACAATATTTAATTCCTTATAGTGTGCAAACTCTTGTTCTAACAAAAAATCACCCTAGTGCACTAGGTTAAGGTCCTTATGTACATCATTATCTCCAATGCTCTCAAATTTACAATGGATGTATGACCTAACATCCTCTACACAAAGAATAAGGGATCATCAGAAAATGAATGGATGCTTCTTGAATACATATCTTGGCCTCTCACTTACATCGCAAATATTAGGATTCACCATTTTAACTCATTCAAATACTTTGGAAACTTCACAAAATACTTGAATTTTCGGAAACTAGGGCACTTTCAACTTCATAATCTGAACACTTTAGACTCTCCTTCAATTTTTTGTCAAATCTCTAACAAATGATCCTTAACTCTTTGCATGATTGAATGATACTCAACATCCTATTCATATTCTTTAAATCTTTCAAATCAAACTTCACATTGATTTCATATCTATCAAAATTCATGAAACTGCTACTCTATTAACCAATAAACTTATTTGACTTTTTTCTCTTTGATTTGATGGCCAAATGATTGGTTCTCTTAGCCAGTGCTTCCTTAGGGTCTTTACTAGCTTCTGTCAACTTTGCAACTCTCAATTCAACTTTTAACTTCAATTCCATCTGCCTTTGATAAAAGGTACTTAATTCAAATGTGGTAAGTTAAAATTTTTAACTTCAATCTCTCATCAATTGCATCAAAATATTGTTCTTCTAAAACTATATGAGAACTTCTTGGATCACTTTCTTTCAAAAATACTTCCTTTAATTCATCAACATGCTCTCCTTCTAACTATTATTGTTGACATTTTTCTTCTATCATTCTTGCTATTGTTTCTTTTGTAGTTAGGATTCCTATTGAAATTCCTTCTATTTATTCTACAAAATCTCATTGTGTGTCCAAAATTATTGCATAACTGACATACAGGTGCATTCCTTCTCTGATTGGTTACATTTTGATTATCAAGTGCTCTGCAATTTCTTGCAATGTGTCCAAGACTATTACATTTGAAACATATAATTTGGTTTCTTGATCCATTAGGTCTTTCTCCATCATTGGATCTACTTTGTGATCTCCTTCTTTCATTACCTATAGGGTTAGTATCCCTAAACATTCTACTATTTCCATTACTATTATCAAACTTAGGTTTCTTACAATCTACTACTTTATATCTAAAACCATGACAATTATAACAATAGAAATTAGTGATATGTTTAAAAGAGTTACCTGTGTAATCTCTCTTCATATGACCAACTTTATTGCATATAAAACATCTACCTCTAAATTCATGACCTCTTTAGGTGATTCCACTTTCTTTTTTTTCTTAGGTTCATCATATTTCTTGAATAGATCAACTTGCTCAACTTCTTTAGATAATTTTACAGATATGCTTGATTCAATCCTACTCTAATTAGTTTCTTTAGGCTTAGGGGTTTCAACAACTAGATCTGGTTCCTTCCTAACTTCAATTTTCTTGGTTGATTTCTCTCTAATAAGATATCCAAGACCTATGGTATCATAAGAAGATCTATGAAAAATAGTTGCTCATCAATTTTCTCACTACTCGAATAAAGCTTCTCTAACGCTTGTTTAGTTTGTGTTAATTCTCCTTTCACAATGGTATTGTACTTTTCTAATTCTACATGCTCTATTCTTATAGAATTAATTTAGATGTTACTTGATTCAAATAGAATCTTAGGTCTACATTCTCATATTTTAGATTTGGTTCTATCTTACTATCATTTTTCTTAAGACTCAACTTAATTTCATCAATTATCAACTCATGTTTCAAGATCTCATTTTATTTCTTGAGGGTTCCTACTTCATCATTGTCACTAATCTACTATTTTGATTCCTTTCTAGATTTTAGGTGATGAAAATTGGTTCCCACTTTTCATCATGAACGAAGCTGATGCAATGTGGGAAAAAAAAAATTGGGACTCTTCAAGCAAAGCCTCTACATGGCTTTGCTCAAAGCCATGTGGACATGACTTCTCTCAAAGCCATAGGCTTTGCGCGAAGCCCAAGCATCCCACACATCCACTAGGGCTTTGAGCGAAGCCTATAAGGCTTCATTCAAAGCCTTTCTTAACCCTAGCCGTGTGCTCAAAACTAGCTTTTAGAGAGTCATTTACCATTTCACTGTTCATAAGTATGGTGATGGTTTTGCAACAAGGCTTGAAGCAAACTTCGTGACATCTTTAGTCACATCATCATTCTAGTCTACCATTTTCAACCTCCTTTGAGCATTCAACATACTAGGTATGTTCATTTTTTTTATTTTTAATGAATATTTAGTTGATTTTGATGAATGATTGGCAGTTTTTTATGAATATTTAGTTATTTTTTATGAGTATTTAGTTGTTTTTATGGGTATTTTGTTGTTTTTAGTATACATTAATCAATTTTATGTTTATATTTGTATTTTAGTTTAAATGTTAGAAAATATTGAAAAAACATTGTTAAAATTGTAGTCAATGGAAGAAATAATATGTTTAGAAATATAGAATGCTAGGTAGATAAACAATAAAAACCAAAAATATGATTAGATGTAGAAAACCAAGAATATGATTAGATGTAGAAAACCAACAATAGGATTAGATGTAGAAAAAAAATGATTTAAAACTCTAGATGAATAAAAAAATAAAAAATTACCTTCAATATTTAAAAAAACTCTCTCTCTCTCTCTCCCCTCACACTTGCTCTCTCCTTAAACTCTCTCTCTCCTTGAACTCTCTCTCCCTCCTTACTTTCTCTCTCCCCTCACTTTCTCTCTCCTCACACTTTCTCTCTCCTTGAACTCTCTCCCTCCTTACTTTCTCTCTCCCCTCACTTTCTCTCTCTTCTCACTTTCTCCCTCTTTTTGCTTTCTCTCTCATCACTTTCTCTCTCTCTTCTCACTTTCTTTCCTTCAACTCTCTCTCCTCTCACTGCTCTCCTTATTTTCTCTCTCTTCTCATTTTCTCTCTCCTCACTCTCTCGTCTTACTTTCTCTCTCCTTCAACTCTCTCCTCTCACTTCTCTCTCCTTACTTTCTCTCTCTTCTCACTTTCTCTCTCCTCAAGCTCTCTCATCTCACTTTCTCTCTCTCCTCACTTTCTCTCCCTCTTCTTCCTTTCTCTCTCATCACTTTCTCTCTCCTTCAACTCTCTCCTCACACTTTCTCTCCTTTAACTCTCTCTCCTCTCACTTCTCTCATTACTTTCTCTCTTCTCAATTTCTTTTTTCTTACTTTCTCTCTCCTCACTCTCTCCCTCTTCTTACTTTCTCTCTAATCACTTTCTCTCTCTTCTTACTTTCTCTCTCCTTCAACTCTCTCTCCTCATACTTTCTCTCTCCTTAAACTCTCTCCTCTCACTTCTCTCTCCTTGCTTTCTCTCTCTTCTCACTTTCTCTCTCCTCAAGCTCTCTCATCTCACTTTCTCTCTCCTCACTTTCTCTCCCTCTTCTTACTTTCTCTCTCATCACTTTCTCTCTCCTTCAACTCTCTCTCCTTACTTTCTCTCTCTTCTCACTTTCTCTCTCATCTTACTTTCTCCCTCTCCTCACTTTCTCTCCCTCTTCTTACTTTCTCTCTCAATCACTTTCTCTCTCCTTCAACTTTCTCTCTCTTCTCACTTTCTCTCTCTCTTTGAACTCTCTCCCCTCACTTCTCTCTCCTTACTTTCTCTCTCCTCACTCTCTCATCTCACTTTCTCTCTCCCTGCTCTCCTTGAACTCTCTCTTTCCTCACTTTCTCTCTCCCTCTTCTTACTTTCTCTCTCCTCACTTTCTCTCTCATTTCTCTCCTAGGTCTTACTTTCTCTCTCCTCTCACTTTATACATGACCTCTTAAGACCTTCTAAATACTTATAAGACTTACAGCCTTATACATGACATTTGAGACCTTAGAAATACTTAAATAAGACTTAATAGGACCCCTTTATGACCTTAAATTAATGATAGAACCTATCACGACCCCTTATCAAAATACATGTTCTTGTAATTATATGGCATCCCCTTATTGCCCCTTATGTTCTTTTAATATTAAGTTAACATTTAATTTGCACATGTCGTACCCATAGATGGTATCCCACAATCAACCTCAACCTTAGGATCAGGGACAAGAGAGGGTCAGGGATAGGAAAATGATTAGGGACAAGGACAAGGGTAGGGTTAGGGACAAGGACATGATCAAGGATAGGGACAAGGACATGCTTAGGCTCAAGGACCACCTATTGATGTACCACCTGTCTACCCTCACATTCTTGATATGACAACTATGTTCCAGTTTGTGACTACAGAGATTGCTAGATTGAGATCAACTATTGAGAGATCTCAAGATCATCTATATAGAGGTCTATGTCAGTAGAGTTTGACTAGTCTTGAGGAGCTTACAGACAAACTTAGATCATAGACTACACTTGCATCACAGTCTGTAGATAGGATTTTTGTTGAGCTTAGAGTAGAGATCTCGGTTGGTATATCCTTAGACCAGGTTCAAAGCCTAGTTTCTAAGGAGATTATCAAACAAGAGGTCTTCCCATTTTATGGGGGTAAGACCAAGGTCATGGCATATCAAGTCACTAGATGTATTGTGCCACATATTTCTTTTATGATATACCCCTGATTCCTAGCAGCACATGGTTGTTATCCTAATAATGACCAAACTCTAATATATTTTGCCCAAAAATTGTACATGGAGTTTCGTTTGGGGCACCATGTCAACCATTTGGATATTCCAAGATATTATGGTTAGGGATGTGGTAGAGTTTTTAATCATGTTGCTTAGCATGAGTCGACTCATGTTGTTCCTCATCATCGTGCATTGGTGGGATATAAGACCCTAGTAGTGACTCTAGTAATGGTTGCTATTGCAAATAGAGTTGTCATTGCTTCTTAGAGGGAAGCAGTTTATTGGATAGGACACATTACATTTGTTGCTAGGAGAATTATGTCAAACACTCTAGGCAGATATCTTTTGAGTAGACCTAGTTAGCACAGATCATCTTCTAAGGCATCATCAAGTACTACACTTCCCACTAATGACATCTATAGAGTTGCACATATTCCTATCCTAGGAGATATATGTGGCCTCACTAGAGAGCACAAACATATGGAAATGGCTTTGTATCTTCTATATGATCTTTTATAGGCATATTCATACATCGCAAATACATAGGGGATGCCTACAGTGTCACAAAGATGATTTCATAGAGGCCTACATTTTGAGCATCCCATGACATGTCATTAGGTCATGCACACCAGAGTACATGACACTTTGCACATGACTTTGGTGTTGAGCACTCCACACAACACTCAGACACTCAGCACTGAACTCAACACTTAGCTCAGTACTCAGATGTACAACAATCTATTGTAGCTCCACCTGAGGGGACCTTAGGAGTTGTTTGAGGTACTTCTATTTCTATGAATGGACTTGACGAGATTTGAGTCAGATTCATGTTCCCATTGAGATAGGATCATACATGGACATGCTATTTCAGTCTACTAACTCTACACCACTTCCATCCCAGCTTGTTAGTCCTTTGCACTCCTCACTATTTTAGAGGATTGAGACTATTGGAGATGGAGTTTTTTTTTATCACACCTTAGTATGTGTCACTGATGACCCACTTTCTCCTCAGACCCAGGTACACCTCTTTTAAGTTTCATTTTTACAATAACAAATTTCTATTCACAAGTATATAATTATATACTCATATTTCCAAATGAATTATATTTTGTAGGCATAGGTAGTAGAGCATGCTTCTTCTGGTGTGGGCTCTAATTGTAGTGGGAGGAGAGATGTTGTCGATGTGACAACTACTACTCATGGGGGTACAAATATGATGGGTGTGACACCCACTAGTGCTCAGGTAAAATTTAAATAGAAATTTAAATTAATTTGAAATACTAGATACATGTGCACTTGCATCAATGCATTTAAATTTGTACAAATATTTGAAACTAGAACCCATGTATATATATAGGTATATGTCTAATGCAATGTTGTATTATAATTTGCAAGGCTTAGTTGATACTCCACAGACACATGATCCTCATAAGTCTCGATCAGAGGATCTTCTTTGTTCTTATGTGTTTGGATGACTCTCTAGTTTAGGACACATGCACATGTTTACTATAGCATTGATCTTATCAAGACATATACATCTAGTATTTGACATTTATATATATGTATTGATCTTTTCACATGTGTGTTTATGATTATTTTTTATTAAACGCATGATTGGTTCAATTTATGATCATCATTTATGTTTCTAGTTTATGGTCTGGATGTGATATATGTATTTTTTTTATGGTTGGATGTACATTCAATTGGTTCAATTTATGATTAGAAATATGATATACATGTTTCTAGTTTATGGTACATGTGATATACATGTATTTAGTTTATGGTTAGACATGTACATGATTGGTTCAATTTATGATTATCTACATGTGATATACATGTTTCTAGTTTATGGTCCATGTGATATACATGTATTCAGTTTAAGGTTAGATGTACATGATCAATGAAAATATTCCTAAACTTCATATAAAATGAATATGTAAGTATTCAATCATATAAGTCCTACATGTGTAACATAAAATGAGTTCATGTAAATTTGATATAAGTCCCAAGTTGCATTAAATGCTTTTTCATGTATAATGTATACACATATAAGCCCTAAGTTACATGAAATGAATACATAGATACACTTGATATAAGTCATACAAGTTATGTATGAAATGAACATGTACACATGTCTATACATATAATTGTCCTAAGTTACATGAAATGGATTAAATGAAAAATAAAATATCTAAGCAAGTGCTAGAAATATGAAGTATTAAATGTAGCAAGTCCTGGAAATATGAAATATCTAAGCAAGTGCTACAAATATGAAATATGTTAAGTGATTCCAAGTGGTTCCACATGCTCATGAAAAACATTTAATATTCTCTCTTGTACTCAATATCTAATCTCCACTTGCGACACCCACCTTTATGTTTAATTGGATGTAGAAAAATGGATGTAGCAACAACATGGTGATCAAAATTGAAGATGCATATTATATTATTGTTAATGAATTTTCAATTTGGATTTTTCCATTCAACTTCTAATAAGAATGTAGATGAAGTGACATTTCAACTTCCATGAAGATCTATAAAGAGGCTCAAGTCAAATTTAAGAGCAGAATGATACGTAGAGACAACTCGTTTGTTGAGATTGCCAATTTGTATTAGATATTATATACGGCTTTCATGGGTGGACATCTCAACCATGAGAGTGCCCAACTCCTATGAAATTCATGGGCATACATCTCATTCATGAGAGATCCCAATTTTTATGAGTTGGGACACACAACTCCTCCACGAGTTTGTCTAAACTGGATTGATTTATAGGCATACATCTCACTTATGAGATTGTCCACAATAGTATGAAATTTTATTTTATGAATAAATTGGTTTCTTGATTATTTTATTATGTGTTTACAATACCATTATTTCTTCCTTTGGTATTGTCCTCTAAATTGCTCAAATGATTTAGATTAGTGGTATTAGAACTAGGTTCAATCATTTCCATCTGAATATTGTTGGAACAAGTGGAATAGAAGAAGATAATAGACTAGTTGTGGAAAATTGTGATTTGAAGAATCTTCTAGTCTATTCACTTTTCCAACAATTGTCATCAAAGAAGAAGCATCTACTCAGAAGAAGATCAAATGTGCAACCAAAGAGAGTTTTCAAGATTTTGTTATAATGTTAATTAGTTCTATTGCTAATTGGTGGCCTAAGAATTTATTATAATGTTTTTCCAGATATTGCTAAAGGAATTTGAATCGACTCCATTCAAATTCATAAATTTTCTTTAAAATGCAGATTTGATACTGGTCTATCGAGTACTTTTTTTTTGAAGATGTTTTCAAAGCTTTCAAATGATTTTTGTTTGACATCAAATAGTTTAGAAAGGTGGGGAGACATTTGATTATGTAATGCCATAAATAATTGAATTTTCTTAATTTTGCACAACAGCAAATTCAGTCTTAGTATGATGATCATAACTTTTAAAGTAATTGTTGGATCATTCTACTTTTGATATATGTTGGTAAAAGCCTAATGACACACCTTCTGACTCAAGTGATTTTCAAACTAATTTTAAGTGTGAAAGTTATTCACAACTAAGTGTAGGTCTATAAAATGGGGCAGAATAATCACACTTTTGTAATGCATAAGGATAACCCATGTCATGCTGATGATAGAGAAAATGTGGTTAATTTTAAGCTTGGAAAGGCATCTAGGTAAAGATATTTAATAATGATCTTTGTAGAATGATGTTGGGTAGTTCATGCTTCATCAAACTTTATTTCAGAAATTGATTAGAAAAATGGCCATGAATGATGCCAGATGTCTACATTGGGAAATGTTTATGATGCCTCTAACACATGCACTTACCTTGGTAGATCTTATTTTTAGGCTACATGGTAGAATCATTATTGAGTATATATCTTGCAGAAGGTGATAAGATAATGGGGCCCATTGTTAATTCCTTGTAACTTTAACAAGACAAGTGTTCTAATTTTTAGATCACTCTCATCTAGATGCATGAGTTCCCTTAATTATTGGTCACTAGAACATATTGTCCCCTCTAGATAGATCAGCATCTTCCTTGTGGCTTTTATAAGCCTTCTTATATACTAGTGTGGTTAGTTAGTTATTAACCATTAGTAACTCTTGGAATGGGCACCAATCTTGAGGAAACAATCATTTTTTGAAGTAGGTTGACCTCGAGAGGGACATGTCCATTCAATGAACATGCCCCTTGAGTTAGGTATAAGGGAGGGCTAGATTGCAGATTAGAAGACACACTGTAATCCACAAGTCTGCTTTTCTAGAAATTTGCCCAATAGGATCATCTATAGGAGTGTAAACATCTGCAGAAGATCCATGACCTTAACATGGTATTAGAGCCAACTATAAATGTAAGAAATCCCTACCTAATATATGAGGATTTTATTAACTATCAATGGAGCCAATCAACAGAGATAGTAGGACCAGTGACATCCAAAGGAATACAAGGTTACAAGCTTCTTGGCCACTAAGGGAATTTGCATATAATACATTTTTTAAATTCATCTATGAACTGTGTCACTGATGGTTCTTCCCCTACTTCACCATCTCTGGTTGGCATAATGGGAAATATATTGAAGTGATTGGAGCTAATCACTAGTCTAAACAGCAAATACCATTTTTGACAACTACCCATTGCTTGATACATTATGTTTGCTAGAAATGGGAAATGTATAGAGACAATCTAATATTTACTATTACTAAAGAATAGTCACTATCCTTTGAAGAGTTTTTGGTACACTTTGGTCTATTTTGTGAAATCAAAGCAGTGAATATGAGCAGATAGTTATAGAAGATGACATAAATAAATAGAATAAACCCCTTCAAAAAGTAGGACACAATCTAGTCAGCAAGTCTTTAGGTCACGATGATTATCATGAAAAATAGTCATTAAATAAGAGACCATTGGAGATGGTTATGATCAGAAATAGTTATGTGCTTGCTAGTCTAGACAACCAATTCTTGAATTCACATTTGCATGCATAGAAGGCCACCATTAGAGGATATGAATAGTCATGCCTTTCACCAGGAAGGAGTGTTGGGATATGAAAACATGGAATATGTAGTGATTATCTGCCAAATTTAATCAACACTTCTATACTCCTATTGTAACACATCAAATGAAAATAGAGAACAAGAGATGACTCGTATTAACTTGTCCTACAACAATTTTATCAAGGGTGGTGATTATATTGAGGAAGATCTAGTTCATGGTGTGTTTGAAGAATCGACTACAACGTCAAACATCAGGCTAGAGAAATCCATAGACCTGAGCAATTATAAATCTCGCATTCAGGTGATAGTAGCACTTATGATTGGGAGTGCAAGCTTCCCTATGAAAATTTGGCATGGGTTGGGCAAGGCTTAATGCACCACAATTCAAATATGATAGATACTACATGAAAGGAAGAAATATGAACAAAGAATTAAATAGTATTGGCAAAAACATAAGGAAATGATATTTTTTAATCTAAGGCCAATCAAAACTCATCATTTTGATGCCCACGTGGATGGGACCCCACCCAAGAGGAATGTATCACATCAACTATTAAATAATAGGGAGAAGAGTGTGAAGATTAAAAGGAAAGAATTCTGCCACGTAAGAAAGAGACAAGCCTATATTCATTCAAGTCATGTTGGAATGAACATGTGTTTGAATATTCTTTGCCATTAGAGGAATAAGGAAGTGATTGAAAATGGATTAAGTTACTTCCTAAACACAACCAACAAATCTCCATGTTGAAATTGGTAGACATACCCTAGAAATAAGTTGGGTGCAAGAACATTACAAATGTCAGGTGACTTTCTTGAGCGCACACAATAGAAGGGATTAGAGTGGGATGTGACCAAGTCTTTGGATGCCTAAGTTATCACACTTACATCACAAATTTTGAATAATAAAAGGGTGGTAAGTTAGGAAAGGAGTATAGAGCCTCTCAACATGACAACATTTTCTTCTTCAAGGACTATACGTGGGAGTTCTTCAAAGAAGCAAGCCATTCAATAAGAAAATGATATCATCATCATTGTCATAGAGTTTTATAAGGTTTCATGTGAAAAAATATGACCTAACAAGAATTTAAACCAATCTCCAAGGATAGTTGCATGCAATCAAAATTGTTGGTCATGTATGGTGCTCATCAAATTAGATATATTTTTGTAATCCTTTGCAGAACTAAATATCAGAACTACAAAGGAGAGAATGCAAACTATTATTTAGGAGGCAGTTCTGAATGCACCAAGAAAATCACAAAGATAACACAGATTTGTAGGCAGAATCAAATATCAAATGTTTAATAAATACAATGTTGTTATGACCAAAATTTTTTATACATATTAGAATATTAGATACTATCGACAGTTGGCCTTCAAACAATAGGCATTAGTATTATGAGTTGCAAGATGTTGTAATGGTGATCTGCATATAGACTTATGACTACACACTCATATGTAAATTCTATGGTATTGACCAGAAATGAAGGTTGTGACCTCTAGATGGGAGATACATTTCGAAAGGCTTTGTTAGGTCAAGAATATTAAAGGAGGATACATCAAGCTACTGGAGACTATAGTCAAGCACAAAATTCATTGTAATAATTGGTGACTTTCTACCATTCTAGAAGGCCATTACTCAAAGAGTATTTGGTGAATATCATTGATATTCTAGGAGGCCAATACTCATGATATCATATGCAATGTCAAAATGTTTTACTCAAGGCATTTCTAATCTTCCCTCAAGTCCAAGAGAAAGGGTTAATGATTGTGGACTTAGAAAAGATCCATTCTATATAACCTTACGACTATTCAGATTATTAGTATTGGTTCTCTTAGAAAGGAGGGAATAATGTGAAATATTTTTGTGACACTAAGATCATGGATATTAGCATGGTATGCCTTCCTGACAAAAGGAGAAGCTAAATGATCTGCAATGGTGAATCTTGATTCAGAGGGAGTAGACCACACTTTATTGATTTTTGAGTAATAAAGAATTTGTAGCAGAGAATCATAAGTATCATCTTATAAGAAGGTTATATGTCAGAGAGAGTACCTAGAAGATCAAGTTGACTCCCCAGGGTCTAGGTTATACAAACTCAGACTGAGTGTACCATGTCAAGATGGTGTACAAAAACTTTCATCAAGGTTATGATGGAAAGATAAGTATCTATTGTACTTGAGCTCTTCTTTTACCTTATGTTTATAATATCTTTCATTTATAAGAAGAGTATATGCCTTGATTTTGTTTTCTGAAGAATGTTCTTGTAGGAAAGAATTTTTGGATTCAGAGGGAATCTGACATTTCATCAAGGCAACCTTGAATAAGGAGCTCAAAAGATTTGATATCTAGTAGGAGTCTAGAAAATCTAAAGTGAGCAACCATCTGATGGGCCTACCTTTATAACCATCATGGTGTGGAAGCATTTCTCAGCAAATAGCCTTGCAACATCAGTTTGTAGTAATAGAAAATAATTTTCCAGCATGAATTTGTACTGATAGAAAATAATCTTATGGTGTTTTAAATTAGTAGCTCGAACTACTGGCGAATCTTGAATAGATTT
Organism: Cupressus sempervirens; assembly: GCA_028749045.1. NCBI lineage: Eukaryota > Viridiplantae > Streptophyta > Pinopsida > Cupressales > Cupressaceae > Cupressus > Cupressus sempervirens. Next base: position 363,183,115 of record CM053787.1, on the reverse strand, counting down.
AAGATTGTATTGGGAGAAAGACATTTCGATGTCTATGAATCACAACTTGGATAAAGAGAGAATTTAATTATTCCCTAGACTTTATCCTTAAGTACTGGAAATTAGAAAGTAGGTATTCTTATCAAACCTCTCTAAGAGTGATCATCTCAGGAAAGATCCAGGTATGATTGAATTGTTTTGTATTCTTATGATAATTTATATTATTGTCAAGATATTGACTATTTTGGGGCTTCACCATTTGTGTTTTTTATATAAGAGGTGATGATCTCTAAAATAATGAACACTTGTATAAAGACATTATAAGAGGTGATGATCTCTGAGATAATGTTCTAACAAGTAGCAAACTACTGGCAGATTTGGATGAATTTAAGATCATGTTGTAATGGAGGAATTTCTATGTTTGTGAATCACAACTTGGATAAAGGAAGAATTTAATTATTCTCCAGATTTTATCTAGTGAACTGGCAGATCTTAATTCAGGATCATGTTGTGTGCCTCTGAATCACAACTTGGATAAAGGAAAAAATTAATTATTCTCTAGATTTTATCTAGTGTACTAGCAAATCTTAATTCAAGATCATGTTGTGTGCCTATGAGTCACAACTTGGATAAAGGAAGAATTTAATTATTCTCTAAATTTTATCCTATGTAAGACATTCTAGTAATGGATTGCTGGTAGGATCTAGATCTTAGATGAAATCAAGATCATGTTGTGAAAATGACATTTCTAAAGCTCCAGATGTCACAACTTGCATAAAGGGAGAATTTAATTATTCTCTAGTCTTTATCATGAGTATTGCATTCTATGCAATATTGTTATCACAAGCTCAGGTAATACTTCAACCTTGTCAAACACCTTGTGTTACAAGCCTAGGTGATTTGATAGTTTGTATTACAAACGATGCTTAGTGATTTGATCACAAGCTACAGTGATAACTCATATTAGAAGTTACAAGATTTGTAATATGATGTGTTTTTAGGTATCATTTGTATAATGATACATCATCCTTGAAATTCAAAAATATATAGAGTGTATATCTATGCTTAGTCATCTCTGTTGATGTTTCTATATATGTTTCTATCACTTACCTTATCAAGTTAAGAGGGAGCGTTAATTCCTTGTAACTTTGACAAGACAAGTATTTTGATTTTTAGATCACTCTGATCTGGATGCATGAGTTCCCTTAAGTATTGGTCACTAGAACATATTGTCCCCTCTAGATAGATCGGCATCTTCCTTGTGGCTTTTATAAGCCTTCTTATATACTAGTTTAGTTAGTTACTTACTAACCATTAGTAACTCTTGGAATGGGCATCAATCTTGAGGAAACAATCATGTTTTGAAGTAGGCCGACCAAGAGAGGGACATGTCCATTCAATGAATATGCCCTTGAGTTAGGTATAAGGGGGGGCTAGATTGTAGATTAGAATACACACCAAAATCCATAAGTCTGCTTTTCTAGCAATCTGCCTAATAGGATCATCTATAGGAGTGTAAACATTTGCAGAAGATCCATAACCTTAACACCCATTGCCTCATAATAGGGGAGGAATGATCAAAATTGAAGATGCATATTATATTATTGTTAATGAATTTTCAATTTGGATTTGTCCATTCAACTTCTAATAAGAAAGTAGATGGAGTAACATTTCGACTTCCATGAAGATCTATAAAGAGGCTCAAGTTGAATTTAAGAGCAAAATGATATGTAGAGACAACTCATTTGCTGAAATTGTCAATTTGTATCAAATCTTATATATGGAGTTCATGGGCAGACATCTCAACCACGGGATTGCCCAACTCCTATAAAGCTCATGGGCATACATTTCATTCATAGGATAGTCCTATTTTTTATGAGTTGGGACATACAATTCCTCCACAAGTTTGTCCAAACTAGATTGATTTGCAGGCATACATCTCACTTACGAGATTGTCCATAATTGTATGAAATTTTATTTTATGAACAAATTGGTTTCTTGATATTGTTTATTATGTGTTTATAATACCATTATTTCTTCCTTTGGTATTGTCCTCTGAATTGGTAAAATGATTCGGATCACATGATGACATTTTATTGTCAGCTTGGTGATCAACAAAGTGAATTCCATGTTTCACTAATTTGTGTTGGCTGAGATATGCTCCCTCCAAAATAACTAATGTAGACCATGCATTTAAAAGTTAATTTAATGTGTACATGTAATAAATAAATTCATCATTTAATAATAAACACACATAATTTATATATAATTTTGAAAAATATACTTGTAGGGAATGACATTCCATTACTTTCTGTTCAATTAACTTCATCCTTTCTACATGTTGAGCTATCATTTTACATGATGCTAAATAGCAAGAATTCTTGCGAACTCCTCTCTTGAAAAGTTGATTTTGTGAATTGACTTCAAGGTTCTAGGTGATCTTGCAACCTACTGGAAACCACTCAGTGAAAGATAAATGTGAATGTTCATGAGGAGGCCTTTGCTGGTTCATCTTGGTTTCGGATGAAATGTAGAATCTGCACACTGTTTCAAAAATAACACTAAAAGAAAACTATGTTTTTGTATTCTATGTTTTTATGAATGCAATCTAACCATGCAGCTAGTATGAAATCATATTCTAACAAGGGGTTTAATAAAGCAAAATAACAAGAACTTAAGGCAAATAACATGAAATTCGAAACAAATAACATGAAATCAAAATCCTAACAAACATAAACTATAGAAAATAATACATCTACGAGTTAAGCTTTCGAAGAAATCAGTAGGTAACCAATGAAAATAGGAGTAGTGCTCCCTAGATTCTACTAATGCAATCGTCAATGGGAAATTTTAATAATCGAATGATGTTTCACTCTTCATCAAATCGCAAGGCCACAAAAAGTGTGGTCATGTGAGACAAAGAGTTATTCAAACACAATTTGGTGATTTCTTCTCGAGCTAGATACGTCAACAAAATTCGTAAGTCTTTAGCAAACACTAGAACTAAAAGATCGCACAACTAGAAACAACACAATAAACCTTTGGCTCAATCACAATCTCATTAACAAAATTCACAAAACAATGACACATTTGGGCAAGAATCACTACACACCAAATGTGAGCACCAAAAGCATAATTTTATTGCATAATAATGGTGGGCTTTGTTACATATTAGAATAGGGTATTTATAAGAAATCATCTCCTCAATTTGTGTTGAGAGTGAGAGATATCTTCATGCAATAAAATGCTTTTAATTTAATAAAATAAACTAATTATATACAAACTAACTACCTAGCAGGTGCTTAGTAGGACTTGATCCATTTTATATTCATTAAGTGGATGCATGAGCCTTTTACATGTTTAAAACAAAGAAATATGAGAGAAGAGAGAACGAGAAAGATCAAAGTCGAAGTGGAAGTGTCTGGAAGTGCCAAAATTGGAAGTTGGTCCTTTACTAGGTGTGTGTCGAAGTTAAACTACCATTAGAATGCATTTCCAATGCATGGAAAGTGTTATTTTTGGAACTGGCAGTTAACTGTCGGCACACCTCTAAAATTGCAAACCTGAGGAGCTACGGACCTCGAAAGGGTTAAAATCTCAAAATTTTACTGAGTATCAAAATTGAAATTCTGGCATCTGGGTTTTGTTCTTCTTCATCCCAAAGCTATGTTTCAATGTTTTCCCTTGAATTTCTCTATAATCTCAATAATTTTAGCCACATTTGGTAGATCTAAAGCCTCATATTTGTCTTTTACCTTCTGTCTGTAATTTTTGACCTCAATTCAGGTGTCAGCAAAATCCTTGAGTTTGGTATCTAATTCTAGCAGGGCTTCTTCTATCCTAAAGGCTTGTTGGATATCTTCATCACCGGTGCCTCCTCCAAATTCTTCCTAAATTTCTCTACTACTACCTCAACTAGTAATAACTTCTCTCATTCCCCATCCTTAAAAATATCCAAGCATGCATCACTATAGAGTTTCTTTGCTTCCAAAATTCGCTCTCAGGCTTGGTCCTTGAGTCAATGAATCTCTTCATGTAATGTTCCCATTACCTTATTGCTATCCACTATCTTTTATGTCCAGTCATCAATCATATCAAGCTCTTCTCTTATATATACATCAATCAAAATCCGGTTCCTTTGCCCCTTTATGGTTTGTAGAGTTTGCAAATCCTTACTCTAGGCCCATACTTCATCTATAATACTAAAGTCCTGCTTCAGAATTGCTACAATCTTATTCACATTCTCCTACGTAGCATGTAGTAACTTCAAATTTCCCATAATTGTCAAAACACCCTTCTCCTCAAGAATTTCCTGCCATTCCTAACAGGCTTTCAAAAATGGATCGAGTTGCACACCTCCCCCTTCTCTAAGTATGGTATTTAGAGTTTACTTAGGGTGCTCAGGATCCAAAGGACCAACTACTCTAGCTAGATATCCCTTTAAGATCTCAACCTTCCTTCGAAGTGTTTGGAGTTTGGCCTCAACCTGTTCCATGTTCTTGAGGACCTCTTTGACTCCCATGGTCATCATTAATTGGGTTGAATCCCTTGTAGGCCTCTCCAACATAACCTCCTTCAATTTTCAATCCTCGAGACCAAGGCCTTTCGCATCTATGTCTTTAGGAGGGACAACCACTTGTGCAAACAATTCCTAGTTCCATATGCTGGTGAAAAATTCCAATAGCATTGCCTCATGTGATGCAGACTTAGGTTTATTCAAAATCTCTGCAATGTCACAAACTTCTTCCTCTGAAGCACAAAATTGAGGCTTAGTACTCCTCATTATTTCCTTCCAGATCCATCTAGGGATGTGTTTTGCTGAGGACCTAGCTCTTGATGATGAAGGGGTATGTTCTACAACTTCCTTCCCTTTGTCACTCCTGCTCGGAGTTGTCTCCTATTGGGAGGGATCTTCTTCTATAGCCTCAGTATTAGTAGACCCTATAGCTTGCACCTCAGTGTCTTGGGAAGGTGGTTGAGAATATTCCACCATTTGTCCATATGACACTTCACCAATTTCAATTTGTTCTAGTCCCTCCTCCTATGATGATTCCTTCTGAAAATGTTCTTCTTCTGAACTTTGAGGTGGAGGAGTAACTGATCCCTTATCTACCACCATAATTTGTGGTGGAGATGGGGAAGTAGATCAAGACCCTGCATATCTGGCGGCATCTCCAGTCTTCCTAGTGAGGTTCACCTGTAGGGGTGTCCCTAATCTTATCTCCAATCAACTCTATACCTATGGGCATAAAATAAAAATTTGACATTATAAAAACATCATCACCCTCATTTCTTTACTCATCCACCCACTATTGTACTTCATCTTCTGAAGAAGAAAGTTCCAAGAGTTCTACTTGGATGGATGAAGAGGTACCTGTGGCACTCTTTCTCCTTTGTAGCTCAGTGGCTCTTGCTAGCTGATTTCTTCCCTATAGGGGCACTTGTTCCTCTTCCTCTTCTAATTCTTCTTCTTCCTCCTCTTCATCCCCTTCTAGAATCATTTCAGGAATAGATGGGGAAGGCACCAATCTTCTATTGATCCTTTGCCTCTTTTTCATCTGGATCTTAATCCTCTTCTTTTGTTTCTTGAGGACAGAAGGAGAAGTTGGCTCATCTTGTATGGGAGGAATACAAACCTATGGAATCTCTCCCTCTTCTAGTTGGCTAGGCACAATGGGAGGCAATTGAGGTTCATCCTAAACTTGAGTAGCTCTAGTATCTTCGGACCCTTGTGCACTCTCTTCTTGTTGTTGGGGAGGCACTTGTTCTTTAGCCTATTCTGTTTGAATTCTTTGAGGGGAGGTCCTCTTCCTTTTTTTCTTTCCCTTCCTCTTTGGAGGGTGATAGTATCCAACCGGGTGATCAAGCTAGTATACCATCTTGGGCCTAATAGAAGATTGGGTTGCAAAGGTAGGAATTGTTACTTTCTTCTCTCTACCTCTTTTTGGGTGGGCATGCGCATGAAAGATCACTGTATCAGGTATTGGATCAAGTGGAAAAGGTTTCTTGATCCAATCCTCCATCATTCTGATGACATGCCTCACCCTTAATATCATTAGCCTCCTCCTTTTCATCCTTAGCATTCATAATGAGTCTTTCTCCTATTTTGTTTGAGTTGAACAGGGGGTCCAATAGCTCCTTGGAATCTTGTTGCCTTATCTCCTCCAGGATGTTCAACTAGAGAGCCTTTTCTACTAGATAAAAAATCATCCTACAATAGTCCCTTATGTAGACATCATAGTCATTTGTTGTGTTCATCCAGTGATCCTCAATAGCATCCTCATGGTGAAACTCCTTTCCTACCAGACTCTCCACTCTCCCAATATTGTCAAAATAGGGCCGAGGAGAGTTATATTCTTCAAGAGGATAATTCTCCCATTCCCACTCAAAGGATGGAATATCTTGTTTCTATTTCACCTAGTATGGTCCAATGACCATGTGCTATGCCCAGCAAGGTCTCTATTGTCTCTTTATCTTCTCATATGCCAACTCAATTTTCTGGGCAATCTCCAATAGCACCAGTTTGTCACTAGGATATCTAAGGAGCTTCTTAGGATTGATAGAGGCACTAGCTACCCACAGATATGTGAACATTTTGAACTGCATAAAGTAGGCTTCGAGAACTATAATATGTGCTTTGGCTTCATTAGATAACCTCTTCCCATAATCTCCCTCAATGAATTAGATGATCACAAAAATGAACGCATCATTCATGATTCTATACTCCTTGCTCTATGTTGAGAGCTTCTTCTTTACTAGCTGAGGGTATACTATATATGGCCAAGCATTAGGATCCTGCATACTACATCTCCTATACAAATTGGGGTAGTTTTTTGCCCTTGTTAGGAGCAAGTATACCATGTAAGAAGTCATATAGAACCTCTTCTTGTCGTTTACTATTATTCAATTACTCACTCAAGTTTTCACTTAGTGTAGTGGCCCAATCCAGTGGTATCTTTGATGCTTTGATGGTCTCAATGAAGTTGACCATGAAAGTGTTGAGGTGGCCCGCAACAGGTAAACCCATAACTCTACTCAAAAGAATAATGGAATAACCAATGTCCTCCTTCATCTATCCTAGGGTCATATCTACTTTGCCTATTATCTTTCCCCTAGGAGGCTTCTCAATGAGGTATGATGATTATATAATGCTTATTGCCTCTTGTTGGTGCTCCCTATACCATCTCTCTACTGCTTCATATGAGAGTCTAATGAACTGGTCTGCTCTTGGGAGATGGAAGATCCTCTCAATATTGTTAGGTTGTAGGTCCAACACAACCTCTCTAGTGATTCTCTTGACCACTCTAGAAACAAAATGTTGTGCAATGTCATGATTAGTTCTACTAACTGGACTGACACTAGATGTGAAGCTGCACTCACCAACCCAAAATGAATCAATGAGGAAACTAATGCAGATCTCTCTGTTGGTTTGTTGCATAATCTGAGGAATTCTGCTAAGTCAGTATATCCGAAATCAATATCTCTAATTTTTGCATGATCATCATGGAATCTTGATTTTGAGGGTACACCTTGAAATTTAAAAATTATGGGCTTGGGTGCCATTCTAGATGTGGATGCCATTTAATCTCTACATATCACAAGGAAAGGAACATTTATCAGCTCAAAGAAAAACTTGGAAAAAAAATGCAAATGCCTTGAAAAAACTATAAAAACAAAATGAAGTGCCCAATTTAGGCATTTTTTATTTTTCAAATCCATTGTTTCATCTTATTACTATATATTTTATTATTATTTTAAATTTATTTTTTGGGTTTAAAAAAATTAAATTGCAAAGGGCACGCATGCAATAGCTTGCGGTTGTGCGCAGTGCCATGTTTTGGATGGCACATGGCACCATCTATGAGTGGGCGGCGCTATTGAAGGGCATGTAGTGTCGGTGGATTTTTTGGCACGTGGCACTAAATCAAGAGTGCCTATGGCACTGAGTTGAGTTGGGCATGCGGCACTAAATCAAGGGCGCCTGCGGTGCTAAGTTGAGTTGGGTGCATGGCGCCAAAGTCAAGGGTTCCTACGACACTACCATACCATGTGCAGCACCAAGTCAAGGTTGAGCACAACACTGCCATACCATGCGCAATTCTGAATCAAGGGTGCACGTGACACTGCCATACCATGTGCGGCGCCATACCAACATGCATGTGTGATGCAATTTAGATGCACCTTCTATAATGCGCGGATGGGGTGCAAAGAAAATCAGCTGTCCTCAAATGCAATGTGGCAAAAATGATAAATTGTTTGTGGGGTAAGGGGGTTTTATAACCCCCCTTGCCCACCTGCGAACCTCTGTGGGTGTGAGGTGCACACGAGATTTGTTCTTTTTTCTTTTTCTTTTTCTTTTTTCTTTTTTCGAAATTTTATAATTTTTTCAAATTTTATATTTTTTATGAATTTTTTATTTTTTCAATTTTTTTGTCCTTTTCATTTTATTTTATTTTTTTGACCTTTTCAATTTTTTGAATTTTAATGATTTTTGACTCTAGCAAATTTTTTTTCGAAGCTTGAACTGTGAGTTTGGGAGTCCAAAAAAAGCAAGGAGTCTCCATTCCTATTAAGGAATGGGGCGTGTGTTGTGGAACCACCACAAATAGCCTCGAAAAAAGGAAGAAATGACCAAGGCATTTCTTCATCAGCAAACATTCTTCCAATGTGTGTCAAACACCAGTTGAACTTTGAACATCTCAAGCTTATTTTGAATGACTCTGCAATCAAAACTCTAGAATTCAAAACCTTCAAGCTCAGTGTGTGATTCATGTGTTCATTTCCTTTGACATCTCAGGATGCGATCTATCAAAGTTTTCTAACAACTCGAAAATAATCTTCCACTCCTCCTAGCTCATTCATTCAAAATCTCCACGAAGGCTATTCATCGATCATTTGCTTCACCAAATAAGAGAATTAATTTGAGGGCTCTTGGTGGGCTGTCATGTTCTTTTAACTTTCTGGAAAATTTGAATAATCACTCCATGTAGTTTTGATGAAGCAATGTTTTGGAGCATCACCTAGATCTAATGAGTGCTAAGTGTTCCATTTATTCTCATGAGAGATGGATTCACGTTGAATCACTACTCATGAAACATGAGTCATCGAGTTTGACTAAAAATCACACAGTTAAATCCTGATATTCACATCACAATTTGACTAGCTGTGGAAATCATCTCCTACTTATCAATTGATGAGGTTAAGGGGCTTTCTAATGAATGGTTCATAAGGCACAACACTTGGTGAAGGTTTTACAAATGGGGTTGCAAGCTTTGGGTTTAACTGTGGAGGAAACTCCGTAGTTAAGCACGCTCAGGCTGGAGCAGTACTGGGATGGGTGACCTCCTGGGAAGTCCCGGTGCTTCACCCCTGTGAGCATCACCTAGATCCAATGAGTGCTAAGTGTTCCATTTATTCTCATGAGAGATGGATTCATGTTGAATCACTACTCATGAAACATGAGTCATCGAGTTTGACTCAAAATCACACAGTTAAATCCTGATATTCACATCACAAAAATATGATCATCAAAGCTAGGTGTGTTATCTTTCTACCAAGTCAAGAAAATTTTTATTTCGATATAATCAAATCAAGTTATATTGATAAAAACCAGCCTATGTCTAAATTATTGTTAATGTCACTTTGTCACTAAATAAAATCTATAATTTTTTACAAAATTAAGCAAACCCAATAAAAATTGCTAGATATTGATGTCAATTCTATCCTTGAAAGAATTTTATAATTGTCATAATTTTTTAAAAAGTTATGTTGATCAAAACACCCATCACTTTTTGAAAATATTATTTTTTGTATAAACCACTTCCCAGAGGAGATAAACAAAAGGACTTCAAATGAAATTATTAAAAAAAATTAAAAATATAGTTAGAAACTAGATAGAAAATGTTAAAATCACTACTTTACATCATCATCAAATCATTTATGCTTTTTTAATAATGTGCATTTGAAAATGAATATTTTGTTAAAAATATTTGTTTTAGTATATATACACACACATATACATATGTATATATATACACATACACATATACATATACATATACTATATGTATGTATGTATGTGTGTGTGTGTATATATATATACATGAACATATATATACATATACATATATATGTATAAATATGTATATGTACATGTATATATATATATATATATACATATGTATATGTATGTATATATAGATATGTATATATACATATATGTATATGTACATGTATATATATATATATACATATGTATATGTATGTATATATAGATATGTATATATACATATATATGTATATGTATATAGATATGTATATGTATATATCTATATATCTATATATCTATATGTATATATTGTTGAATACAATTAATTAATTATGTATTGTCTTTGATGTTACACAAAATGTTATATCATTACCAATCAGTGTATGTCAAGCTCACTTGAGTATTAAAGATAATTTTTTGTATCTATCGAACATTCCAAAGTTTACCTAATTCAGAAGATAGTATCTAATGAGTTTACTTAGGCATCAAAGAAAAGTTTACAAAAGTTGAGTGTTAACCAAGCTCACTTCGTTAATGAAAAAAATGTTGGATGGAGCTAGTGTTAACTGAGCTCACTCGATTACCAAAGGAAATTTTTGAATATGTAGTGTTGACCGTGTTCACTTGGTTAACATAAGAAAATCGTTTATGAGTTAGTGTCTACCAAGAAAATTCAGCTAACAAAGTATTTTCTTGTTTTGGCATATTGAGTTCAATTAATTTATTTGTTGGTTCTAGCCAACTGAGAAGATGAATATTAATTATTTTAAGTTATATTCAAGTCAACTTGACAATATAAAATATATAAATATAAGGTCAAGTTGAGGATTAGAAACTCTATGATAGTGGAACATAATTGAAGATTTGATTATGTCAAGAGGAAGCAAATTGGAAGGATAACCAGAATATCCTTGTTGAGATGCAAAGATACATTCGATCAAGAAGGATCAAGTATACAAGCTAGAATTGGGATTTGTAATCAACAATTCAGTTGCATTAGAAATCAGGGTCATCTCATTGTTACACTCTAACCATTGTAGCAGTGATCTAAATCTCTTAACAAAGTTGGCTTAGCAGCTATTTGTAAATCCACTAAAAAGGTGGCATTTCTATTAAAGTGTCTAAAGACCTCTTACAAGGCCACTCCTAATAGGGTGATTAAATTCTCTAATAGGGTCACACCTAATAGTGTGTTTTGTAACCTTTAACAAGGTTGGCTCCTAACAAGGCTCACTTCAAAAGAGTGAAAATCAATAACTAGTTGCAATTGGTGGTTTTTTCCAAATTGGGTTTTCACGTTAAATTTTGGTGTCAACTGTGTTCATGTTATTTCTTTTATGTGTTTTCAACTAAGTTAAAGTAATATTAATCATTAATAATATTATAAATATTTTCATGTTATGCATTTATTGAGCTATTTTAGTGTTTATCGAGTTACAACATTTTTTTGTGTGTTTTTCGAGCATCAGCAAAGTTAAGTTTTTCACAGTGTTGTTTTGTATTGACATCTAAGGGGTCTGAGATTTATTTTAGTAGTAATTAATTCACCCCTCCCCTCTTAGTTACTCCTCTTATATTTTCAAAAATAAGTATAAGAGTGTTTGGTGCTTACAGAGAAGGTTTTAAGAACCAAAACTAAAGATCGGGATATCTTACAGAAGAGAGATTCCCAAGTTGAACCGAGACAACTTTACAACATGGCAAGAACTTATGAGGTTACATCTGGCAACTATTAGTGATTCATGTTGTAAGTATCTTGACATTGAATACAAGACTTCTACTAGAATATTATCATTTGAAGATATTACTAAAAAGAAAAATCATGATGATTGACATTGCTTCCACTCTTGATTATGTTGAATTTGATGAAGTCAAAAGTTGAACTGTAGCTTATGATATGTGGATTAAACTAAAAGACATCTATGGAGGAGATGATAATGTAAAAAGAGTTAAAGCTAAAAGTTTCAGAGGACAATTTGATCAGATGAAGATTAGAGAAGATGAAAACATTACAAAATATGTTAAGAGAATTAAAGCAAGTATGAGCACAATCAAAGCATCCAGAGGAGACATTGAGGACAAAAAAGTTGTGAGAAAGGTACTATGAACTCTTCTTCCTATCTATGCAATTAGAGTGTCTACTATTCAATAAATGAGATATGTTCCAAATAGAAAAATATCTTTGGATGCTCTAGTTGGAAGATTGACAGTGTTTGAGTTGGATAACTATGATAACTATGTTCCTACTTCCAAAGGCATTGAGTCTACATTTGAAGCCAAACTTTTACTCAAGAAAAGGAGTTAAAAATCAAAGGCCAATCAATCAAAAAGTGAAAAAGAAGAAGAAAGTTCATATAGTGATCTTGAAGTTGTTGAAGCCCAATTGACAAGGAAACATTCCAAAGGGAAAGAAAAGTACAAAGGTAAGCTACCTCTAATCTATTTTTCTTGTGAAGAAGTTGGTCACATTGCTGCAAGGTGCTCAAATAGAGAAGACAAGGATGAAAAGAAAAGAAATAAGTACAAAGGCAAGAAGGAATTCAAAAACTACAAGGACTACAAGGACAAAGGTAAGAAATCTTGTTTCATGGCTAAAGATTTTGATAACAGTGAAGATGAAATGGTATATATTGCTGTAAAAAATGAGTTTGATGATGAAGGAGATAAAATGGCACTTATCTCTCATATCAGCAAAAATGACACATGGATTATTGATAGTGGCTACTAATATCATAAGACTGGAGACACTACAAAGTTCAAGCACATGGAATATTATGATGGTGGTAGTGTGAGATTTGGAAACAATGAACCTTGTTGCATAAAAGGAAAAGGAAGTATCTCATTAACCAATGAACTTATATGTGACAATGCTTATTGGGTCTAAGGACTAAAGAATAATCTACTGAGTGTGGCATAGTTGAATAACATTAGATTCAAGGTAGAATTTATGAATGGGGAGGCCAAACTACTGGATGGAAAAGGAAATCTGGTCGGATCTGGCAAACAAACAAAAGATAATCTATTCTATCTAGATCTCAGTGAAAGTTCATGTTTTATTGCTCAAGTAGAAGAAAGCTAGTTATGGCACAAAATATTATGCATGTGAACTTTGATAACACGGTTAAGATAAGAAAAAATAAAAGAGTGAGAGGCATTCCTAGCTTGAGGAAACCTAATATGGGTCTATACAAAAATTGTCAAATTAGTAAGATAGGAAAGACTAGTTTCAAAAGCAAGAACTATCATTCTGAAAAGGTCTTAGAGCTTGTACATACAAACTTATGTGGACCTATTGGAATAGAAAGTTGTAGTGGAGATAAGTTTTTCATTCTTTTTGTTGATGACTATTCTAGAATGATGATTGTAATATATCTAAAAGAAAACTCTGAAGCTTTTCAACAATTCAACTGGTATCTGGCAAGAGTAGAAAAAGAAAAAGGAAAGAAGTTGAAATGTTTGAGATCATACAAAGGTATGAATTCATTTCCAATAAATTTTATGTTGAAAAAGGAATTAAGAGACAAATATCAACTCCTAATACTCCTCAGCAAAATGGTATAACTGAGAGAAGGAATAGATCCATCATGGATTGTGCAAGAACATTGATGATAGAAAAGAATGTTGCAATCATATACTAGAAATAAGCAATCAGTATTGTAGTGCATACCTTGAATAGGGTACAACTAAAGAAAGACTCAAATCAAACTCCTTATGAACTATGGTATGGCTACAAACCTAATGTAAGTTAATTGAAAGTATTTGGAAGAAAATGTTATATCTTGAAAGAATCTAAGAAAAGTAAATTTGATGTCAAAGGTGATGAAGGCATATTCTTAGGATTCTCCTACAAAAGTAAGGCATATAAATGTTTAAATTTGTCTACTCATAAAATCATAGAAAGTGCACATGTGAGAATTGATGAGTTTGCAGAAAAGAGTAAAGAAGAAAGCAACAAAGATCTTGAGGATTGTAGAAGATTTATTTACTATTAACTTGATACCCTACCAAATCTATCTAGAAAATAGGAGACTTCACCTTCTAAGTCCCCAAAATCTCCAACAGCTACTAAATAGCTATCATGCAACCTGAGTCATGGTCTGAAGGACTCGAGTCACAATTAGGACCTACCGAGCTACTACTAGAGCAAACCAAGTCTGATGGACCCAAGTCGCAAATAGTGGGACTCAAGCTTAATATTGAAGTTCATGATGAAATCAGTGAAACAAACTCTAAATCTAAAGTACCTATGCTAGCAAGATATGTTAAAAGGCATCATGTACCTAAACATATCATTGGAGACAAATCAGATGGAATAATGACAAGAAACAAATTGAAATGTACATGTTTACTTGCTGAATTTGAACCTAGAAATGTTAAAGATGCTTTGGATAATGAAAGTTGGATTGAAGCAATGTATGAAGAAATAGAACAAATAGAGAAGAAAAAAAGTTGGACTTGTTCCTAGACCAAAAGATAAGAATGTAATTGACACAAAATGGGTATTCATAAATAAGCTAAATGAAGATGGAGAAGTTTCCAAAAGCAAAGCAAGGTTAGTATGTAAAGGTTATTCTCAAGAAGAAGGTATTGATTATGGTGAAACTTTTGCTCATGTTGCATGATTAGGAGGTGTTAGAAATTGACTAGCATATGCAGCCCATAAAGGATTTAAAGTTTATCAAATGGATGCAAAATCTACATTCTTGAATGGAATTCTTGATGAGGAAGTCTACATAGAACAACCTGAAGGTTTTCTAGATCCTAACAAAAGAGATATGGTCTACAAATTACACAAAGCATTATATGGTCTCAAGGAAGCTCCTAGATCTTAGTATGAAAGACTTCATAACTACTTGATACAGATTGGTTTTCAAAGAACAAATGATAATAGTGAATTATATATCAAAGAAGGACTGGACAAGAAGATTCTATTGGTAGAAATATTCATTGATGATACTTTATTCACAAGAAACGATGACTTGTGTAAGACATTTTCTGAAAAATGAGTAAAGAATTTGAGATGTCTATGTTTGGAGAGATAAAACTCTTTGTTGGATTGCAAATCTAGCAAAAGAAAGATGGTATCTACATTACTCAATCTAAATATATCAAGGAGATACTAAAGAAACTTGGAATGGAAGACTCAAGACTAATTGAAACCCCTATGTCTGTTGGACATAAGCTTTCCAAAAATGATGATTCCAAAGAGCTAGATTAGACCACATATAGGTTAATGATTAGAAAATTGTAGTATTTAGTGCATACAAGGTTTGATATTGCATAAGCAGTCGGTATGGTGGCAAGATTCTCAACAAATTCCAAGGCAATCAAAAGAATCATGAGATACCTAAAAGGTGCTAAAGAATATGGTTTATGGTACAAAATAGGAGGCAATTTGGATTTAAAAATACTCACAAATGTTGATTGGGCATGAATCATTGATGATAGAAAGAGCACTAGTGGTGGAGAATTATTTCTTGATAAAAGACTAGTGTCTTGGACAAGCAAGAAACATAATTATATTTCTCAGTCCATGGTAGAGGAAAAATATGTGGCAGCAGTAGTTAATTGTTCTAATATTGTTTAGTTCAAACAACTATTGGTAGGTATGAAGATAGAGATCAACAATCCAGTGATTATATACTGTGATAATACCAATGCAATTAATATATCAAAGAATCTAGTGATGCATACCAAAACAAAACACATTGTTATAAAATATCATTTTTTGAGAGAATTGGTACAAGATAAAGAAGTTAGACTGGAATATGTAAATACAAATTACAGACATTGATGAGGCTAATTATTGCCTCTATTTCATGATAGTTTTAAAAAACTTTGTTAATACTCTATTTCATTTTCATCAAGACATTTGTGGATCTATGTTTACCTAAACCTATGGGTAGATAGTATGTCATCTTTTGCCAATATCATATATATGATGTAGTATTTCGTATAATTACCAAAATGTGTGTTCTTATATTTGAATTTAATTTTAAAATGCTTATTTACAATTATCTCTAAATTATAACTAACCTATTAGCAATGAAGTTGAAAGATGATTGGAAGAATTCAAAGATGAGCGTGAAGACAACCAATAGCATTCAAGGAGAAAAGAATGTTGAGGTGTGGCCATGGTGGAAGAAAGTCATAACGATTCCAAAGGACACGGCAGCAAGTATGGAGGAGCTATGAAGACTTACTGCATTCTTTGCATTTATTCCTATGGCAAGTGGATGTTTAGACTTTATTATTCTTGCCTTAAGCCGTTATCTCTTCTTCTCACCTTGAGTTGTTATTTTCCTTCTTTCTCTCCTGCAGATTTATAGCTAGGTTGTTTACTTTTCTATTTTGAAATAAGCGTCAATCTCTTATACATAGGAATCAAACCAAGTGTGTTAGTTTAGTTAGAAGAAAGAGTTTATGAGAACAAATTGTTAACTTTTATAGTGAGTTGTATTTTTACAGTTCTATGTATTGTTTCCATGTAATGAATTTTTGAAATGTAATGAAATGGTTTTTGGCTTCTATCTTGTGTTAGTAGTTTAGAAGCCGGCCAAGGGGGGCCACTTGGAAGGTGGATCAGATTAGGATAGTACAAATTTATTTCCAAGCATTTTTATTATTGTAAGTAGAAGTTGTAAGTTCCTTCCTATAGCATCACACTTCATGAATGTTCCTGTACCAAATGTGAGAATAGTTATAGTGGATGAACTAAGTTGGAATATTTGTTAGTCTTTCATTATATTTCCAGTATTCATAGAGTTAAGTGTGTTAGTTTCCTACAGCAATAGTGTAAGTTATTTTTCTTGCATTTTACTTTCCTGTAGCATAAGCTTAGTGACTCATTAAGAGACCTAGTGCACATACTGTGCCGACCATTTCAAGTATATGTCCTTGGGTTGACAAGATTAGATTCACCTCATAGTGGGAAAAATAGTCCTTAGATTGAATACATTATTCTTAAGCATGGCCCAGAGCATGACTATGATACACCTATTGTGAGGCAAACCATTTTTGGCATCATTGTTGGGGATGGTGTCAAGCTAGGAGAATTTTTGAGTCATAGTTCTTAGATTAAGTTTTTCTAGAAATTTTTTGTTTTGAAGCTTCCTTCACCAGTGTGAAAAGTTTAATTGCATGCATTGAAGAGGAAGACAACGAGATGAATATGGCAAATTTCTTCCACGAGAGTTTGTTAATTTGAATAAAGAAATTGAAGAAAAAGAAGTTGAGTTGCCTTTTGAAGATGCAAGCCCTATTTTTCCCATAGCATCATCATCAAGAGCTGAACCAATAGATACAAGTGGTCTTCAACCTTTTATTAAAGTTTTGGCCAGTTTTTTTGATAATACTGCTCTGAATCCACTAGTTGTTAATCATCCAGTACCCAATGTTCCTTTTTAGCAACAACCTCATATTCTAATACCTCCAGTAATGACACAACCTACTTTTCCATTTCCTCTCCCAAGCCTTATAAATATTGATAATCTCAAGAATATACTTGCAGCTGCCCTTCCAAAGTTCTATGACCTTACAACCGAAGACCCTGATACTTTATTATTTGAGTTTGACATACTTTATCATAGTTTTGACTACAACATTGATGCCCATAAGCTCAAATTGTTTCCAGCAACATTGAAAGAATCAGCTCTATGATGGTTCATGGGCTTAGGATCTAATGTAGTAGGAACTTGGGATGAAATGCAAACTATGTTTCTAGATAAGTACAAAGAGTATTGCAAAGCATCTAGTTCAAGAGGAGATGATGTCTTTAGGATATCATAGAAGGAGGAAGAAACATTGGAAGACTATGTTTCACATTTCTTATATACACTACAGAAGAACCCTCAGCATGTGTTGTCTGAGGATTCACAAAAGCTAGTCTTTCTAAGAGATGTGAATGATATATGTCTAGAAGCACTAGACCTAATGGCTAGTGGTGATGTATATCAAGCTTCCTAGGAAGACCTCAAGAAGATCTGTTAGAACTATTCAAGGTCAACCATGAAGAAAAGCCGAGGACCTCATTCCATAGTCACTAAAGGAATTAGTCAAGGTATTTCAAAGCTCAAGATATCTAACCTATTGTCAGATTTTAAACAAGACATCATCAACGATGTCGCTACACATCTTGAGGCAATGACTACAATGAAGAAGTATGTAGAAGCTAAGCTACAACTAGTTGAATACTACCCTCATTGCCAGAAGCAAAAGAAGGATTGCCAATGTAAACTGGTTGCAAGCATGGAGAACCAGCATCTTCCAACTAAGTACCTCAAGATAGATGGAGATGATGAGAAAGTATTTTTTGTTGCTCAA
Source organism: Cupressus sempervirens (assembly GCA_028749045.1). Lineage (NCBI taxonomy): Eukaryota > Viridiplantae > Streptophyta > Pinopsida > Cupressales > Cupressaceae > Cupressus > Cupressus sempervirens. The sequence continues at coordinate 363,164,766 of CM053787.1, read as the reverse complement.
CATTGACCATGGGCCCAACATCAAGGTATGCCTCAGGACCCTTTACAAAATTCAAATTCATATTGTAATCAATGGAAAAATCATAGTCCCCAAGGTCCTCCATAATATCAACCTAATTGGATTAATGTTGGGCAAAACAACCTGCAACAATCCCAATGGCCTCAAAATTCCCAACCACCTTGGCCTAACCAACAGAGTAACCAATGGCAAAACCAAAAAAACTACTCAGAAAACTAGTAGAACCAATGACAACCACCCAAAGGGAATTGGCAGCCTACAAACCAATGGGGGGATCTCAACAGTGGTCTAACCAAAATACTAGTACTCCACAATTATTACCTCCAGTTCAACAACCTACTCTAATGCCAGCACCTACAAATCCTATACCTCAAAAGTAGACACAATTACCTGCACAACCTTAGCCAAACCCAAATAGCCAATAGCCACAACAGCCCATGTATAGTGTTGATGCTCAGGAGTATCCTGCTTATACTCTGAGTGTTGCAGATATACATATGAGATCTAGTACAACTTTACCAGTACCTAAACTGCCTCTTATAACTAAAATACCAGATCCTCCTATAGCATCAAAACCCTCAGTTATTGAAACAGTTGACCCAAACAATGTTACCATGTCAACCCAAGCTCAACCAATAGTGGAATCTCCTTTTCCATAAAAGTTTATACAAAGAAAACCTATACAAGCAGAGGAACAACCTTTTGATATTGTTGATCGATTGAAAAACATACATGTCCAAATACCCCTATTCCAAGCCATTAAGGATGTTCTAGTTTATGGAAAAGCCATTAGAGATGCTTGCTTGAAGAAGCCTGGATGGAAGAAAAAGGACCCCACCACAGTCCATGTTGTGGAACAATTGGCTAACATCATGTTGGGGAAATTGATCACACCAAAATATTCTGATCCGCGAAGTCTAGTAGTGAATGTCAGTATAACTGGTTAGTTTGTTAAGAATGCTTTAATAGATCTTGGCACTATTATAAATGTCATGACCAAGGACACTATGAAAAAGTTAAAAATAGAAGGACTAAGGGCTACTCCAAAAATTCTTCAACTTGCAGATAGTTCTACCATCACCCCTGATGGGATGATAGAAAACATAGTTGTAACCTTAGATTCTCTAGATTATCTTGCTAACTTCATGATTTTATCCCCCAAAGTTAATCTATCTAATTACCCTATCATCCTAGGTTGACCATGGTTAGCCATAGCTGATGCAAATATAAGTTGTTGATCAAGGAATATGACCATATCAAATGGCCAAGCAACAAAGAAATTTGATTTATATCCTCTAGCACAACCATTACCAAATTTGAGTACATCTGTTTGGCTAGATTTAGGGGACGAAGAAGAAGAGTTAAATTCTATAGTACAACTCATGATGATGCATAAACAATCCTTTCTAAAACTGCAAGAGGAAGATTCGGTACTTTAGAGTATCCTTACTAATAGTTGTGTGGTAGAAAAAGATGTATTTGAAAGTTATGTGTTGGAATTAATCACATATGAAGGATGTGATAAGAATTGCACTTTGCTCAAAGAACTTGATATTCTTCATCCACTCTTACCATGTGAATTAGAAGCAAGCCCAATATCTGAAGCTACTATGATAGAGTCCACCACTACTATTGAATTGACCAAAGGTCATAATCTCTATGTTAATCCCAAATTAACACCGACATAGATGGAACAGTTAAAAGAGTTGCTTCAAAGGCATGAAAAGGCCTTTGCATGGGACTATAGTAATATGAAAGGGTTGAGTCCTACATTGTGCACCCATAGGATATACATCAATAAAGGTTGTCTACCACTCTGTCAACCCCAGAGAAGGATAAATCCAAGCCTTAGAGAGATAGTTAAAACTAAATTGCAAAAATTGCTTGATGCTAATTTTATTTATTGTATATCTGATAGTGGATGGGTGTCACCGCTGGTCATAGTGCCTAAAAAGGGAGGAAAATGGAGAATTTGTGTAGATCATAGAGAATTGAACAAGGCCACCAGAAAGGATCACTTTCCTTTACCATTTATAGACCAAGTTCTTGACACTCTAGCTGGAAAGAAGTATTTTTCTTTTCTAGATGGGTATAGTGGTTATAACCAAATTAGTATTGCTCTTGAAGATCAAGACAAAACCACATTTACATGCCCATGGGGTACTTTTGCATACTTTGTTTTACCATTTGGTCTATGTAATGCTCTTGCAACATTCCAATGAGTTGTTATTAGCATCTTTGCTGATATATCACATGATTGTATAGAAATATATATAGAAGATTTCACAACATTTGGAGTCACTTTTGAGGAAGCAATGATGAATCATGAAAAGGTTTTGGTAAGGTGTCAAGAACATAATTTGCACTTAATAGTGAAAAATGTTTCATGCTCATCCAGGAAGGTGTGGTACTTGATCATTTCATATCAGCTGCAGGAATACAAGTGGATCCAACTAAGATAGAGGTAATTCAAACATTGCCCATACCTACAAAATCAAAGGATATAAGATCTTTTCTAGGTCATGCTGGATATTACAGACTTTTTATAAGAGATTTTAGAAAAATAGCTAGTCCCTTGTATAAGTTACTCACAAAAGAAGTTGAATTTAGTTGGACATCCGAATGTGATGAAGCCTTCTTGTAGCTTGAGAAAATTCTAACTACAGCCCCAGTTTTACAAGGCCCTGATTGGAATTTAGCTTTTCATATATATACAAATGCCTCTGATTATACCATAGGTGCAATTCTAGCACAACAATCCCAAAATCTTGAAAATACAATCTATTATATTAGCAAAAGCCTTCATGGACCAAAAAAAAAACTACACAGTGATAGAAAAAGAATTGCTAGTAGTAGTTTATGCCCTGAACAAATTTTGGCATTACATAACTAGTTATTCCATATTTGTTCATACTGATCATGCAACAATTAAATATCTCATGAATAAACCTGCTATAACATGCAGGTTAGCAAGATGGTTACTGTTGTTGCAAGAACTATTGTTGATAAGCCTAGAAAAGGCAATGTTGTAGCTGATTATTTATCAAGAATCCATCATGATGATACTGACACTACTTTGGTAGATGATGCATTTCCAGATGAACATTTATTTCATATTATTGTTCAAACTCCATGGTATGGAGACATTGCTAATTACATTGCAATTAATAATATACCAGAACATTTTTCTTACAAGGAAAAGAAGCTACTTGTAGAAAAAAGTTTTCGTTTCTCTTGGATAGATAATCTCTTGTTTTACATTGGACGTGATCAAGTTATGAGAAGATGTGTGAGAGAGGATGAGACATGTGGCGTTCTACATGCATGCAATAATGAACCATGTGGAGGACACTTTGCAGCAAAAAGAATAGCTTTGAAAATCTTGAGAACTGGTTATTATTGGCTTGCACTTCACAAAGATGCAGCCAACTATACATGGAAGTGTGATAAGTGTCAAAAGATGGGTTGACCAACAAGAATAGATGAAATCCCTCTTAACCCTTAGATGGTGTTAACACCATTTGACAAATGGGGCATGGACTTCATTAGTCCAATTGATCCTCCATCTAATGGGAAATCCTATAATCTTGTGTGCACTGATTACCTAACAAAATGGGTTGAAGTCAAAGCCATGAAGCATGCTCATGATGAAAAAGTTGCAGAATTTATGTATGAAGAAATTTTTACCTACTATGGTGTACCCAAAGAGCTAGTCACTGACCAAGGTGTGCAATTTACCTCTAATCTAATCTCAGAGTTGATGAAACAATATAACATCAGGCACCAGAAATCCAATCCTTATCACCTTCAAGCTAATGGATAAGCAGAGGTCACAAACCATGAGCTAGAGAACATCTTAATAAAAATGGTTCATCTACATCATAGGGATTAGACCAGTAGATTACAAGAAGTTATTTGGGCTTATAGAAAAACATGGAAGACTACTACAAGATTCACACCATTTGAGCTCCTATATGGAAAGGTAGCAATGCTCTCCATTGAATTTGAACATAAAACTTTGAGAACTGCACTGGAGCTAGAAATTGAACTTCCTGTAGCACAAAGAGAATGTCTTCTAAATCTTAACTCTTTGGATGAAATGTGCAAAGTTGCTTTGGAATGTACTAAAATTATACAAAAACAAAGGAAACAATGGCATGACTCTCATATTATTAGTAAAAAATTTCAAGTTGGTGACTGGGCACTACTATATGATTCCAGATTTAAAGATATGCCAAGCAAGCTACAAACAAGATGGCTGGGTCTATATGAAATTAGTCATGTCTTTGATAATGGAGCTGTTCAATTAACTACCATTGATCCAGTACCTTTCAAATTATTAGTCAATGGTCATAAACTCAAGTTATATAAATGGCCTCAAACAAAAGAGGACTTCCTGCAGTAGTTCCAGCAGCCAAATCTAAATACAAACAAGTTAACTCTTCTTGCAGTTGAGGTGTCAACCTTCTGTCTGCCGCTCTTCAACATTAATTTCTTTGTGCATGCTCATAATATAAACTTTATGCCCACATAAAGTTCCAAATTTTTCCATTCACTTTCTCATTCCATCTCATTTATTTACCTTCCACCCATCCACCTCATCTCATTTCTTTATCTTCCATCCACCCACTTTCCACGTCATCAATTTCTCATGCTTTCAATAAACCCCATGAGATGCTAACGGATGTTGTCACTGATGATACCACTTCTGCCACCTTTTGGTATGTGAGACAATCAATTAATAGGTATAAGGTTTTCAAATTAGAATTCATTTATAGTCTGCAAATTTCGTTAATTATATTTAATACTGCATTCTTTATATTATGGTGGCATTATGTTAGTTTTCTACCCCATACCAATTCTGACAAGTGTGGACACTTGTCCTTATTTCATAGGGGGTAGGGAAGGTTACTAAAACCCAATGACTACATTTATTCATAAAGATTTTTCCAAATCTTCATATTTCCTTAAGTACACAAGTGGCTAAATGTTGTACCCCTTATTTTTAAATGATTTTATTGTCAGGTTGTGATGTGACTTGTGTTTAAATTTTAAGTGATCAAAACCCCATTTTCGGACAATTTTCACACACTTCCATGATTTACTCTCATTAAAGCCATATTATTGTTCATAACGAATCATTATGGCATTAATTATCTATCAAATGAAATGTGAAATGGTTTATAAAATAACAAAAGAAGCTTGAATTTGTAAGGTGGAAATAGTGAAGCAATGTAGACAATGAAAGTGTTAAAGAAGAATGGGTGGACAATTGAAGAGGCGAGAACTAGTGGAGCATACCATTTTGCTCTCAGATGTAGAAGTTGTGAGGAGGTTTAATGTATGCAACTAGTTAAGATACTTTTTAAGTTTGATTGCATATGATGAAGAAGTAGCCACAGAATTCACAAGGACATTTGATGAAGGGGAAGCTTTTGTATGGGGCTTAATAGTGGTTGCTATAAAGGAACATATAGCAGAAGTTATAGGGTTACCGGCAATAGGAGAACATTATCCCAACACTCATGATGCAATGTCGACCAGAGCTCAATTTTTCATACCAACCGACCCTCATGTGGACATTACCAAACAAGGATGTAAGAGAATGTCTCTTCTAGCATCATACAATGAACTAGCCATTCACATTATCAGGTACCTTACATGCGAAGGCAGATTTTTATATTTACATACACATCATTTTAAATTGCTCAGTTGTATAAGGCATAATCATCTAGTTAATGTTCCCAATTTCTTGTATAATATGTTGTGTATTAGTGTGGAAGAAACTCAAAAAGGAAAAGACAATTCCATCACCCATCATGCCCTAATTAAATTACTTATAGAAAGGTCACTTAAGGATGTTTCTCCCCTATCATGGGCAAAATTCGTCCAAGCCAAAACCTTACAACCACAACCCCAGGCTGCCCCTCATTAATAGCCTAGTGAGGAGAATGTAGTTCCCACTAATGAACCTATTGAACAAAGCACCCAAGAGGTTGAAGCCAAAAATGTGCAAAGAAATGTACAAGAAAATGTACAAGAGACTGTGCCTTCACCTGTTCAAGAAACTCAGAAACCTACCTCTAGTCGAACAAAGAGAAAATGAAAATTGCAAGAAGAAATCTCTATTCCAATAAAAGAAGAGCTAAACCCTACATTCATGAGGCAAAAGAGAAATAAGAAGGGTCCTACAGTACTTACTTCTATAGCAGAGACACCAAAAGGAAGAGGTAGGCAGAAGGCTGTGATATTAGAAGAAACCCCTATAAGAAGAAGTCCCAAAATGAGAGGACAAATTTCCAAATAATCCCCCTCATCCATGCCATCTACTAAAGAATCCCCTATATAGATTGTTCTTGACCACTCTCCTCCTCACCCTGAAACTGAAAACATTCCTGAAAACCTTAACGAGGAATGTAGGGTTGAGGTTAATGAAAATCCAAATGATACCCCAGGAGGCCAACCAAGTACTTTGAGTTGTAGGGATGAAATAGTTCCTAAGAAAGTTTATCTGAACACTACCCTAGTTTCCTATAAATCAACATGGTTTATTAATATTGTAGAACAATTATGGAGGGAACAAAGAAAGAGGAAAAGAAACTATTAGGGAGGCAATAGTTCCATTACCCTGCAGAAACTTTTTCAATTGTTTGGACAACATATGTTTGCTAAGGCCTTATGGGAAGAGTAGAGGAAAATAATGAAGAAAGATATAGTGTCTCTGAATGCAAAAGTCACAAATTTAAAAGAGCAATTGGCGAATCAAAAACAAAGGATGGATCATGCCCTCAAATTGGCTAATCAAGCACTTGCCTGTAGACTGCCGCCACGAATTTATGCTCTATGTTTAAAAGAATAATTTCTCTTATTCCAACTCATGCTAACCCTCAAGAATATAAATGCAGAGTTTAAATCAGCCTAGGAACTTTATGGTTTATATTAGACTCTGTCATCCTGGCAGTAGAATTCGCTTTGTGAATTATATGTGCATAATTTTGTTATCCCTTTAGAAACCCAATGGAACCCTTTACTTTATATAGGGGATATACATTTAAGGGCTCTGATGTCCTAGATGTCTAATGAATCAAACTATGACAAGTAGTTGAATAATTATAGAGATGAGGAAAGGATAGAACCCCTGCCATTAAGAGCCAAAAGCAAAAAACTAGAAGAAATTCTTAGGGACTGGTTCAGGTTAACTTATGGGGATAAGAACAAGGGATTAAGGGATAGAATCTTCACTGCCAGAGCCAAGGCCTATGTTGATTATGAGAATTTTCCCTACTTTTCTTTCCAAAGAGCTATGGCTGGTGCTAGAAGTAGATGGGCTAGATTACCTGAGTCACTTAAAAGGTCAAAGCCACATAGTCCCATCAACTTGGAAGCTGCCCTTCACCGAGCTCCAAAGTATCTAGAGCTAGGAAAATTGGTTAGACCTAAATTATGGTGCCCACTCACTATGCAACCTCCAATGCTCATGTGGCCTTTATATGACATTAATGCTGATAGACTTGACAAGTTGTAGGAGGACAATAGAAGGGAGGTTTGGGAAAGAACACGAGGATTTTATTACACCTTCAAGAGCGACAGGAAAGCAAGGGCAAAAGTGGAGGAATTCAAGTCATTGACTAGGAAATACCATGCTTGAGGACAAGCATCAGTTTACCAGGAGGTAGATGATGAGGCTAATTATTGCCTCTATTTCATGATAGTTTTTAAACATTTTGTTGATACTCTGTTTCATTTTCATCAAGACATTTGTGGATGTATGTTTACCTAAACCTATGGGTAGATAGTATGTCATCTTTTGCCAATATCATATATATGATGCAGCATTTCATATAATTATCAAAATGTGTGTTCTTATATTTTAATTTAATTTGAAAATGCTTATTTGCAATTATCTCTGCATTATAACTAACTTGTTAGCAATGAAGCTAAAAGATGATTGGAAGAATTCAAAGATGAGCATGAAGACAGCTAATAGCATTCAAGGAGAAAAGAACACTGAGGTGTAGCAATGGTGGAAGAAAGTCATAATGGTTCCAAAGGACATGGCAAAAAGTATGGAGGAGCTATGAAGACTTACTACATTCTTTGCATTTATTCTTATGGCAAGTGGATGTTTAGATTTCATTATCCCTGCCTTAAGCTGTTATCTCTTCTTCTTGCCTTGAGTTGTTATTTTTCTTCTTTCTCTCCTACAAATTTATAGCTAGGTTGTTTACTTTTCTATTTCAGAATAAGTGTTGATCTCCTATATATAGGAATCAGATCAAGTATGTTAGTTTAGTTAGAAGAAAGAGTTTATGAGAACATACTATTAACTTTTACAGTGTGTTTTTACAGTTCTATGTGTTGTTTCCATGTAATGAATTTCTAAAATGTAATGAAATAGTTTTTGGCTTCTATCCTATGTTAGTAGTTTAGTTGAAGCCGACCAAGGGGGCCCACTTGGAAGGTGGATTAGATTAGGATAGTATAGATTTATTTTCAAGCATTTTTAGTATTGTTAGTAGAAGTTGTAAGTTTCTTTTTGTAGCATCACACTTTGTGAATGTTCTTGCAGCATATGTGAGAATAGTTATAGTGGATGAACTGAGTTGGAATATTTGTTAGTCTTTCATTTTATTTCCAGGTTTCATAGAGTTAAGTGTGTTAGTTTCCTATAGCAATAGTGTAAGTTCTTTTCCTTGCATTTTACTTTCTTGCAGCATAAGCTTAGTGACTCATTAAGAGACCTAGTGCACATACTGTGCCAACCATTTCAAGTATATGCCCCTGGGTTGACAAGATTAAATGCACCTCATAGTGGGAAAAATAGTCCTTAGATTGAATACATTATTCCTAAGCATGGCCTAGAGCATGACTATGATACACCTATTGTGAGGCGAACTGGACATATTCACCAAGCCATTACCTAAGGATGCATTTTTGTATCTAAGAGATAAGCTAGGGATCATTCCCCTATCTAAAGCTCACTAAAGGAAGCTTAGTGATGCATCAACTAGAGCATGTTGAAGATCAATCGGTTGATGTAGCATTGACAAAGGGCATATTGCAAATGAATCATTACATAAGGTACATTGATATTTATTGAATATTGTCTTTGGCATGAGATGTCAAAGAGGGAGAAGTTTGTTGTCATATCTCATAGAAATTTTATAAAGATAGAGTGTAAAAGATGTCAAAAAGGAAGAATGAACTTGATCTATTATGAAATATAGAGTTTGCTATCAAAAGTAGATGTTAAAGATCGAAGTTTTCTCATAGAGGGAGAAACTAAAGGTAGAAGGAGTTCATACTGATAGAAGGAGTTCTCATGGATGAGAATTAGAATGAAACTAAGGATATGTTCTTTACTTTATTCTTACTCAAAAAAATTCATTGCATTATGACATGTTGTGTTGCCATCAATGTCAAAGAGGGAGATTGTTGAATACAATTGATTAATTGTGTATTGTCTTTATTGTTACACAAAATTTCATATCATTACCTATTAGTGTATTTCAAGCTCACTCAGGCATTAAAGATAGTTTTTTGTGTCTGCTGAGCGTTCTAGAGTTTGCCTAGTTTAGAAGACAGTATCTACCTTGTTCGCTCTGGCATCAAAGGAAAATTTGTAAAAGTTGAGTATTAACCAAGCTCACTCGGTTACTAAAGGAAATTTGCAAATATGCAGTGTTAACCAAGTTCACTTGGTTAACACAAGAAAATCATTTTTGATTTAGTGTCTACCGAGTAGGGTTGGCTAACGAAGGATTTTCTTGTTTTGGCATATTGAGTTCAATTAATTTATCTGTTGGTTCTAGCCGACTAAGAAGATGAATATTAATTATTCTAAGTTATATTCAAGTCAAGTTACAATATGAAATATATAAATGTAAGGTCAAGTTGAGGATTAAAAAGCGTGTGACAGTGGAACATAATTGAAGATTTGATGATATCAAGAGGAAGCCAATTGAAAGGATAAGCAAAATATCCTTGTTGAGATGCAAAGATACATTTGATCAAGAAGAATCAAGTGTACAAGCTAAAATTGAGATCTGTAATCGGTAATTCAATTGTATTAAGAATCAAATCATCTCAAACATTATAGCAATGATATAAATCTCTTAACAGAGTTGGCTTAACAATTATTTGTAAATCCTCTAATAAGGTGGCATTTCTATTGAAGTGTCTATAGACCTCCAACAAGGCCACTCCTAACAGGGTGATTAAATTCTCTAATAGAGTCACACCTAACAGTGTGTTTTGTAACCTTTAATAGGGTTGGCTCCTAACAGGGCTTGCTTCAGAAGAGTGAAAATCAATAACTAGTTGCAATTGGTTATTTTTCCCAAATTGTGTTTCCATGTTAAATCTTGGTGTCAAGTGTGTTCATGCTATTTCTTTTATGTGTTTGCAACTAAGTTAAAGTAATATTAATCACATATAATATCTTAAAGATTTTCATGTTATGCATTTATCGAGTTATTTCAATGTTTACCGAGTTACATCATTTTTCTATTTGTTTGCCAAGTATCAACAAAGTTAAGTTTTCATAGAGTTATTTTGTATTGACATCTAAGGGATCTGAGATTTATTTTAGTGGTAACTGATTCACCCCTCCCCTCTCAGTTACTCCTCTTATATTTCCAACACACACACATATGTATATATACATATACATGTATATACGTGTACATATATAAACATGTACATGTATATATACACACACATATATATGTATATATACATGTACATCTATATATATGCATATCTACATATATATATATATATATATATATATATATATATATATATATATATATAAACATGCACACACTTATTTTTTATGAAGATTGTAGGTAGCAGACATCAACTACTCTAAATTGTTAAGATAAATGTGCCTTATCACAATATCTCAATGGTAAGAAATGGGAGACAACAAACAAGTCCACATCCCAACCTAAGTCATCATTATCCTAAAAGAGTGGATAGATATCTAATTGATTACCTATATGAATTCGTAAAGGTGACATGAATTTGTGAACCCTTCCTTTGAGCATGATGGTCATTTTGAGTTGTCTTCTTGTGTTGGAGTAGTGTTAGTTTTGTTGTGTGGTTACATATTGAAATGAATTTATTAAGATTAATTATGATATAAGAATAATTATATCTTATGAATATTAGAGTGTAAAATATTAGAATGAATAATTATTATAGATTAATTTAAATGCCCTTATTTAATTAAAAGACTTAATTAAAAGTTTAGTTGTATATTATATTTAGCTAAATTTATTAATTATAATTTTCTATATTGTATCATGTTAAATATATTAATTATAATTAAGTTATAATTTATGTATATTGTATGTACACCATTAAAAATAAAATTGATAATTGATTCTAAATTTAAAAGACTTAAGTTGATAACTTAAGTAAAATAATGATTATACTCTATTATTATTTATGGTTGAGATAAGAGACAAGGATTAGTTACTAAATAATAATTTTATTTTCATTTTGTATAATTGAGTTAACTAAACTTTGACTAAGTTAAAGTAATATTAATCACAAATAATATCTTAAAGATTTTCATGTTATGCATTTACCGAGCTATTTCAATGTTTACCGAGTCACATCATTTTTCTGTGTTTGTCGAGCATCAACAAAGTTAAGTTTTTACAAAGTTGTTTTGTATTGACATCTAAGGGATCTGGGATTTATTTTTAGTGGTAATTGATTCACCCCTCCCCTCTTAGTTACTCCTCTTATATTTTCAACACACACACACACACACACACACACATATATATATATATATATGTATATGTATATGTATATGTATATGTATATGTATATGTGTGTGTGTGTGTGTGTGTGTGTGTGTGTGTGTGTGTGTGTGTATATATATATATATATATGTATATATATATATATGTATATATATATATATATACGTATATGTATATGTATATATATCTAAATATTCATATGTATATATACATGTACATGTACATGTACATGTACATCTATATATATGTATATCTACATAGACATATACATACAAATATACATATAAACACACATACACTTGTTTTTTATGAAGATTGTAGGTAGCAGACATCGACTACTCTAAATTGTAAGGATAAACTTGCCTTATCACAATATCTCAATGGTAAGAAATGGGAGACAACAGACAAGTCCACATCCCAACCTAAGTCGCCATTATCCTAAAAGAGCGGACAAATATCTAATTGACTGCCTATATGAATTCGTAAAGGTGACATGAACTTGTGAACCCTTCCTTTGAGCATGATGGTCATTTTGAGTTGTCTTCTTGTGTTGGAGTCGTGTTAGTTTTGTTGTGTGATTACATATTGAAATGAATTTATTAAGATTAATTATGATATAAGAATAATTATATCTTATGAATATTAGAGTGTAAAATATTATAATGAATAATTATTATAGATTAATTTAAATACTTTTATTTAATAAAAAGACTTAATTAAAAGTTTAGTTGTACAGGGTAAAAGCACAAATCATGTGCCACCTTTTATAAAGAAACGGGATATCATAATGCAATAGTTCAACATTAATGACAAAAAAATGCTATTTGTATTTAGAATATGAAGATGATGTAAACTAATGAAATGTGTAGAATTGGATGAATTTTGTGTCTATAATTTTTATAATTTTTTTGAGTAAAAAAAGTATTCATTTTATTTTATTTTGAAGTCCCTTTTTTAACTATGAAAAATATAAGGTTTAGTTCCCGTCAAACAAGTATATGCAAATCAGCTTTTTTTGTTTTGATTTAAAAATATCTTATAGATAACTTGTATAGCTAGGGAACAAAAAAAGAAATAATTATTTTTGATGTATATTTTCTTTGTTATAAGTACTCAAGTTTGACCTTATTAAAATCCAACAATTTTTTCCTCCCGTCAAAACTTCCCTATCAAATCTATACCTTCTTCAAAAAAAATTACATATTCATGGGAGGATTCTATCCTCTAGAGATAACTATGATTTTATAATTTTTTTGATATGATTTACTATTTATTTTTTCTTTTTTGAGGGAGCATCTTTTGAAATGTTGAAATATCGACTTATAATATTTTGAGATTATAACATATTTTAACTAATCAAAATACTAAAAAAATATATATAATGGTGATGTTGAATTTGATATCTATAAAAGGGTATTTTTAGTTTTTGAAAAAAATTGAGTTTTAATAGAGAAATGAGATTTGACCAAAATAGGTTTTGGTATCCTAAACGGTTACCCTATATTATATTTAGCTAAATTTATTAATTATAATTTTCTATACTGTATCATGTTAAATATATTAATTATAATTAAGTTATAATTTATGTATATTGTATGCACACCATCAAAATAAAATTGATAATTGGTTCTAAATTTAAAAGACTTAATAACTTAAGTAAAATAATGATTATACTCTATTATTATATATGGTTGAGATAAGAGGCAAGGATTAGTTACTAAATAATAATTCCATTTTCATTTTGTATAATTGAGTTAACTGAACTTTGATATTTACTAAATATGCTAAAAATATTCATATATTTAAAATAGAAATTATACATTTTGCACTTTATTTTAATTACTAAACTTTTATTATAATTATAAGGTCTAGATAAGCAAGTCAACTAAAGTTAAATTATAATAAAAACCTTTTTTTAGTTAAGTTTATTTTATATTTAGGATTTCTTTATGTCAAATTTTAGGTTTTTTTTTTTTTAATTAGATAAGAATGTCAGCTTAAAGGTTCATTATTATTAGGTGGAAGAATTTTATTAAAAAATTGAAAAAAAAAAAAAAGAAAGTATTTGAAAGCTAAAATATTTGGTTCAAAGTTTGTTCTCTTAATTTTGATTTGTTTTATAGTTTTGAATATTTATAATTTCAATTGTTTCAAAAAAGGAGCTTTAATTTTTGGATTGGAGTTGGTCTTTTTATTTTTAAAATTTCTTTCTTCAATTTCACCTACTATCTTCTACCAATATGGGTTGTCATGTTTACAATTTGCATGTAATTTTTTATGGAAAATATTTGATTAGGATTACCTCTTGAAGTTGTTTTATTTGAATGTTTGATTTTGGATTTGTGTCAGGAAAGGCATGTGGTTCTAAGAAATTTTAAGAAATTTTGATTATGAAAATATTTGCATGCACCTTATATGATTTTCTAAATTTGGGGTCTTCTAGATTACTGCTTAATTTTCCTTTGCATTAAATATATGCATGTTAAGAAACAATATTTATTTATACATTAAAAACAAAATGGTGATCAAAGCGAAAAAAAAGCAGGATATGTGAAAAATGTAGGTGCTAAAAACCCTAATAATAATAAATTGATTAATAACACTGACCCAACTCATAAATTGTCACAAAAATTCAAACCTAGGGTCCAATATCAAGCAACACATCTTCCCTTAAGCACAAGGAATAACTTTGACATTTTAGCTTCTGTACAAGATGAAAAATAAAAACTTATCAATGCAAACAAGATAGACACATTTGTAACCTTGGTTCATCTCCATAAAGCAAGAGATAAGAAAAAATTCAAATCCCAAAAGGAACTAAATAGAAATCATGAAACAAATGGAAGTGAATGGCAACAGGTTTCCAGAAGAAAAACTAGAGGAGAAATGAACCGCCAAATGAAGATGGACAATAATCTAAAGAAAATAATAGGAAAATTGTAGCTAGAGAATCAAAAAGAATATTTTAGCAAGACAATGTATGCAAAGTATGAGGAATCAACTAAATATTTTCCCTTATTCAAACAAGAAAAAGCTGCAAATAAAACCTTGATTGATATCAATAAGCCTCACCCTGAAATTATATCAGTAGCCAATAACATCCCTTTAGGTCCTAAAAAACCTAGTCTATCCTTAGTACTAGATCAAATCAAAGGTGATGGTAATCTATCCTCCCTGTCCAAATGCTCCAAAGTCTATATCCCTCCACATAGAAAATGGTCTGAGAAATAATGACAACTTCAAATATGGAGATAGAGTAAATAAATCACCAAAAGTAGAAACCCTAATTAATAATCAAAAGTAGCAAGAAGATATTCTAATCATAAGTAATAGATTCAATGAAAATAGATGGCAAGATTGTTCATATTTAGGAGCATTTGCATGCTGCAACGACCCTAAAGAACTTATTTCAAAATTGGGAAGAAATCTAAAAAAGATTTGTGGGAGTCAAGTGAGTATCATAACTTATTCTAAGCATTTACTTTATGTACATTGTGCAGATACTAAAATTAAGAATGAATTGATTTCAATAGAAAATTGTTTTTGTTATCTCTAAAAGTTGTGCCTTGACTAGAACCACAAACTCTAGTTTTCAATCACTTCAAGTAACATGGAAACACTCCTAGGTAGTAGGAAGTACCTAGGTTAGGAGTGAATCTTCAGGTTATAAGCTAGCTCCTCTTGATGTCTCACTAGTTTACTTCTTCAAACAAGAAAATAAACTTGAAAGCGAAAGGGATAGAAAGATGCTTGAAAGTGAATATTGAAAAAGTAAAAAGGGTTGATACATCGAATGGTAGGATGAAGATATTGCAAACCTGACTTGATGAAACACTTATAAACAATTAACAAGAGCACAATACTGTAGGAGATCATTTACATATAAATACTTCATAAGAAGGATGTACTTTAGACAAGGAATTGAAGGGAATGACAACATTCACAATGTCAGAACTTGAAAGAAAGTAGAGTATCTTGACTTGCAACCTATATAAATAATTCAAGACCTTTCTTGCAACTAAAACTAAGTCATTACCCAAATATTCAAAGACTAAATCACAAGAAGTTATATCAAATCAATTGTTGAAGCAATAAGGAGACACAATAAGGGTTCTAAGATTGTTCCTTCATTCGAATCTCAAAGGTCATTGAACAATACTCGTGCACATTGATTGTAAAAGCAAAGTGATATGTAGAGGAAAACATGAAGGACTCCTAGGAGATCTCGACTATGTTATCTTGCATTAAAACTTTAAAATTTCAACCCTTTCTCCACATCCTAGGAATCTTAAATAGACTAGGATTGCAACAAGCTTCAGATGGGAGGGGCACATGTCATTAATCCACTAGAGAGTCAGAGATTTCAAAGAATTACATTCACATTTAAGTTTGTCATCTTCTCATTATGGGTAACACTAGGAGAATAATCATGAATTTCCAAGTGTTACATGTCACAAAGTACATTAATTGTCTTTTTTGCTTCTTGTTGTGTTCAAAGATCAAATCTACAAACACCATCGTCGGCATAGTCGTTAACAGTTACAACTACCTCTACAATGAATTGTATTTCTTGGTGATTGTCCCATGGGATTGATCGAATCTGATCTCCATCCTTTTCATACTCAACTGTAAATCAAATATTCATTAAAATTGGGTTGCATTGACCACCAACTTACTCCTTTAATCGATGTCGACTCGCAAATTATACTATACCTTGTACCAATATATTATCGCCACCCTAGAGTCAAAATATCTAACCACCAAGTCATACCCACATGTCAGCACTAGATAGGCCAAACCCACCACCTTTTGTGTATTTATATTGATATATCATTGGGTTGCCTAGTTGACCCACGATATAATGATATATGATCTTACAATTAGGAGACACCCTGCTTCCCTTTAAAAATGTGCCTCATGTTAGTCATTGATTTGCTTACCTCCATTGGCCTGCTAACTAGGTCCACTAATACACATGTCACCACCTCGCTTTGTCGCTATAAATAACCATTGTGCATTTTTTGTTAGTGACAAAGTCATAACCATAGATCTGTTAGAGATCTATAGCAAAAAAAATTGTTGAATCTTCTTTGTGCCCTTAGAAATTTCAACCAATGAGAATGAATATGTATACCAACCTATTCTAACATTGCTTTATTCATATCATAGCACACCAACTGAAGTCAACCCCACCTATCCACATGGCAAGTTCTCACTATGTCTCATAAATTAAAGTACTCACAACTTTTCATAACGACATAGTGAGGACCATTGATCTTTGGGAAGATTGATGGATGAGAAGATGCATGATGAACTCTACTAGAACTGAGGAAAAGAGGTTCCACCATGCTACATGTTCATTCATAATTTTTTTCACCATGGATAAAAAATATACAACTCCCCAAAGCGATAAAGCAACAATCCTTGATCAACTGAAGATCAAGGACTCTCATGATTTTTCTAATATCGTGACATAAAACGGGACCTGCATAACTCAAAGCTTATAATAAATTTTTGTGTAACCATAAGACATGTGGATTTAGAAGATTAAAACCTAGGGATATAAATGATAAAGCATGGTCGACATTTTGCATATCCTTTAATTGCATGGGCATTAATGAGTTTTAAAAAATTGTTTTCACCCCCCTTAGGAAAACTAACTGGTCAACCCTAGCCAATTTTGTGCATGGTGACAAAAATGGGTAACAATTTTTATAAAGGTTATCCAGTTAAATTTATAGCACAGGAACCAAATTACTATGAAATATAAAGTAGGAAATTGCAAGTACCAAAGTGGTTTGAATGCAAAAAAAATCCTCCTGAATTAAACCACATTGAAATCCTAAATAATATTGGGAAATCATTAGGAGATTTAGTAGGTATTGAATCAAATTTCAAAATGTCCAATAAAATTAAATTTTTAGTAAACAAAGAGTTAGGGAAAAAGGAGATCAAACGTAAGAAGGTTATAACAAATAGATCAATTTATAGATAGAATTTCACAAATTTTGAAGGAGAAATACAAGGCAATGTTAGACCAAATCTCAGAATGGATCCTAAATGCACAAATATCAAAGAGGTACTAAGGAACATTAGTGTATGGAGGAAACAGCAGAAGAAAAAATAAGAAATAAGAGAGATACTCAACTACTAATCAAAATTAGAAGGGAGAACAAAGAAGCAACAATATAAGGGAGAATAAGATAGCTGAAAATAAATATAGAGGTAGGAGAATCAGCAATGCAAAAGGAAGAATTGGGAAAAATGAAGACACTGGAAGAAATAGAAAATGGAACTAAGGAAAATTAGGAAAATTAGATTAAACTCTCAAAACTCAAAGAATGTGAAGGATGTCAAAGTGAGAAGGATATCCTAGAAGGTATTGAAACCAACATGTAGAATTTAAACAAATTGACATGTGACATCTAGTTGTTACAAAATGACATTTAAGACCAAATAAATTTAGGAGAACAAAAACACAATGAATGTGAGAGAAAAGAATTGCATGATCTTATAGAAG
This sequence comes from Cupressus sempervirens, assembly GCA_028749045.1. Lineage (NCBI taxonomy): Eukaryota > Viridiplantae > Streptophyta > Pinopsida > Cupressales > Cupressaceae > Cupressus > Cupressus sempervirens. Next base: position 363,146,448 of record CM053787.1, on the reverse strand, counting down.
AGAAGATTAAAAGGTTAGTAATTAAAGAAGTAGAAGGAAGTTTACTAGATGCAGGGAATGAAGATAAAATAATCAAAAGAAATTAAAATTTGTAAAATGAATCTTATAGTAGGAAAGCAAGACACATCAATGTAGAGTAAGGAGATCAATACAAAAGGACAAAATCAGAAAAAAGAAAGAAGAGAAAGCCCAAAAACAGAAAATGACAACAACAATAGGACACAATCAGAATCTTTTAAAGTAGCAAAAAGGAATCAAGAATTTATAAAAGCGTAGAAGTGTAGAGAAAATCAATATCAGGAAACTTGTATACCTCCAACTACATCAGTACAATGGATTAATGTTGCATTTCAAAAAACAAGTCAAAGAAAAGGAGTTATAAATTTTGGCAAACGTCGGATGATAGAAAATATCTCTTTGAAGATAAAGATAGAGAGGATCAATAGACACATGAGAACATGGATAACATAAAGGAGCCCTTAATACCAATAAAAATAGAAACCTATATCAAAGTAGTAAATCTAGAAGAACAACTAATCTACAAAGAACAAAGGACATAAAAGGATAATTCGACAAGAAACAACTAGATATGGGAAGAGTTTGGGGTTTTGAAGGATACAAATCAAACTAGCGAGGATGAAGAGGTCGAAGAAAAGGAACAATATCTTGAAGGAAGTAATAAACAAGATATAGATGAAATGTAATTAGAATATCATATTATTAAGGAATTAATAGAAGAAGAAGAGAATAAGGAAGAAGATAGAAACCCAATTAGTAACAATGATGAGCATAGATCTTTGGATAATCTGGGAATCTCTTTTAATCAAGAAGGGGTCAAAACTCCAAAATGTGGTAAACAAAAAATAAAAAGGGGAAGGAAATCACTTAGAGAACTAAGAGAGATGGGGTCAAAACTCCAAAATATGGTAAACAAAAAATAAAAAGGGGAAGGAAATCACTTAGAGAACTAAGAGAGATTGATGGGCAAGTGAAGGAACAAAAAATGATCATTGGAATTCTAAATGTAGGGAAGGGGAAGATCCTTCCCAATAAGAATCACAACTTGGAATGTTAGGGGTTTGAATGTCCCTAATGGGAAACACTTGTTAAAGTGTAACCTTACCTTATTTGAATCAAAAGTTATATTAATTCAAGAGACTAAAATAAATAAAGTAGAAGGAAATAAATTACCACATAAAATGGGTAATTGGAAAACTATACTCATGGAATCGAATGGGGCATTGGGAGGAATAGTAGTATGGAACCCTCAGAAGATAGGCCTAAACATTATGATATCAAATAACAACCAGATGGGATTCAGAGTCATAATTTTTAGACATAATCTCAAAATAATCCTCATAAATGTTTATGGAGCCACACAAACAACAGATAAGAAAAAATCATGGGATGAAATTAGTTCATTTATGGAAATCACCCTGATGAAAACTTTATCATTGGAGGAGACTTTAGTGTGATATTAAATATAGAAGAAAAGAACGGAGGATCACAGATGGTTTCACAGGCAATATTGGAGTTCAGAGAATGGGTCGGGAAGAATACATTACTAGATATTCCAACCAACAATGGAATATTTACCTAGAGTAACAAAAGAAAAGATTGTAGGTACATAGCTGAAAACTTGAGAGGTTCTTCTTTAAATGATAATTAAGTAATATAAATCTAGACATAAAGGCAACTATCCTTCCACTTGTTGGTTCAGATCACTATCCTATTAGAATAGACATAGCAAAACCTAATAAACCATCTAGAAACCCATTCAAATGTGAAAAATGTGGTTCTTAGATAAAAACTTCATGGAAAATATAAAGAACTAGTGGCAATAAGATAATTTTAAATGATAAAAATGCATTGTTTTGTATCTAAACTTAAAATACTCAAAGAAAAAATGTTAAAATGGAATAAGACTCAATTCAATGATATATTCAAAGAAAAAGCTAAAAAATGAAGATGACTTTAAGAATTTAAACAAATAAGTTATCAAAAAAAGGTATGGACAATGAAATTTTCATTAAAGAAAAAGAATTGCTAACAAAGTAGGAAGAAATCCTAGCAAAGGAGGAGGTAATTTGGAGATAGAAGTCAAGGGCGAAATGGTTAGTAGAAGGAGGCTGAAATACAAAAAAATTCCATAACAATACTATTTATAATAGATCTATCAACAGGATAACAAAAAAAAAAACAAAGAAGGTAATACTAAAGAAAACCCTATTAAGATAACAGAGGTGTTTGTAGATTACTATGAGAACATCCTCAACAATTTTGAATTTTCAAACCATTTAGCTCAAGAAAAGATGTTAAAAGCAATTCCAAGATTAATTATAGTAGAAGACAATCTATCCCTAAATAAACCTTTCACCTTAAAGGAAATCAAAACAACCCTCTTTAACCTTAACCCTGATAAATCACGTAGATCAAATGGTTTTCAAGCATTCTTGTTTTAGAAATGTTGGGAAATTATAAGGGAGGACTTATGAAAGGCAATAAAAGTATCAAGAAATGGAGGTTCACTATTAATAGCAATTAACCATACTTTCTTAGCTCTGATACCAAAAAAATATGTCACAAAGGAACCTGGAGATTTTAGACCAATTGCAATATGTAATATAATATAGACCAATTGTAATATGTAATACAATATACAAAATATTACCCAAAGCCTTAGCAAGCTAGTTAAAATTATTCCTTCCTAAACTCATTTCGGAAGAATGAATTGGCTTTGTGCCTGGCAGATCCATTCTAGATGGTATATCTATTATCCAAGAAACTATTCATTCAACTTCTAGGAATAAGGATGCATGTATGCTCATGAATTAGTTATTCAGAAAGCATATGACATGGTGGATTGAAGATTTTTATGCAAAACACTAGAAGCTTTTGGATTTTTTAATCAATGGATTAATATCATATTCAAATGTATATCGAATCCTAAAATTTCACTTCTTATAAATGGAACACTAGAAGGCTTCTTTAGTATAACTAGAAGGATACAACAAGGAGATCCTATCTCACCTTTTCTATTCATAATCATGGTTGAAGCATTTGGAAGGACAATAAAGAATGCCCAAAAAGAAGGACAAATAAGAGGAATAATTGTAACAAAAAACATTCCCAATATTATGCATCAACAATTTGTTGATGACACAATTCTACGAGGAGCTAGCATAAGGGAAGAAGTTGAAACTTTTTAAAAAATTATATATGAATATATAGAAGCATCAAGGAAAAAAGTGAATGCTGAAAAATTAGAAATATTCTTCCTCGATACATCATTAGAAATGGAAGACTATATTTGCAATAAGATGAGATATAAGAAAGGGTCATTTCCATGTAAGTATGTTGGCATTCATCTAGAAAAAGGAGAGTAGAAGAATAAAGGATGGGAAAATATTTTAGACATAATTGACAAACAAATGAAATCTTGAAAAGGAAATGGTTAATTAAAGTTGGTAGAGCTACAAAGATCAAAGTCATTCTCTCAGCTATACCTACATATCAAATATTGTGTCTTCCACTACCTAAAAATATTTTTAAAAAGTTAGTAGGGAAACACAAAAACTTCTTTTGGAAGGGAACATAAGATAAAAAGAAATTAGCTTTGATCAAATGGGAGAATATATGCAAATCAAAAGAATTAGGTGAGTTAGGTATCAAGAACTTCAGCTGGCAAATTGAAGCTTTGGGAGAAAAACTAGTTTGGCAAATGTACCAAGAAAGAGAAAATAAATGGTCCAAAATTTGATACAATAAATATTTGAATGTAGTTGATCCATCATCACTACTTGGAACAAGGGATCCACCTAAAGGGTCAGAGGCTTGGAATTCCATGATAAATTGTCACTCAATTATTAGCAAGTATATTACTTGGGACATAGGAAGAGGAGACGAAGCACTATTCTGGGAAGATTCTTGGGATGACTTCCCTCCTATAGACAATCTCAATATCGCATTAAACATTAAAGATACACTTGTGAATGTATGGGGAATAAAGGTATATAATTACAAACAAATCAAAAAAGTAAACAGAGAATATATATGGATGTGAAAATCTCTAGAAAATATAGGCTTAACATCTAAAGAAAAAGAGATCCTAGAGAAAATCCTTGGAGAACGCCAGGTCAATCATAAAGATAAGAAAGACATACTTATCTGGGGAGCTTCCAGAGATGGATTATATAGTGTAAAGAAAGGATACAATCTAATAATTAATTCTCAAAGGTGGGAGAACATAAACATGCCTCTAAAGCTTTGTTTGGATTTAGCCATTCCACCAAAGGTAGGAAACTTTTTATGGGCAGTAACTCAAAATAGAATTTTAATGACCAACAAGTTTAGGAAGATGGGCTTCGAAGGTCCCTTAAGATGTAACTTGTGTAAAGAAAATGTTAAGAAAATAGAGCATTTACTTTTTCAATGCTCCTATGCTAAGGAATGTTGGGATTGGCTTCGAAAAAAGTTAAGTTGGACTTCCCCCCTCCATTGGGACCTTAATAGTCATCTAATGGGATGGCCAAACATAAGTAATTATAGAATTTATGGAAAACTCTAGAGCATATCTCCAACCATTCTAATGTGGGAAATTTGGAAAGAAAGGAATAGGCGTATATTTTGTAATACAGAACTAAGTTTATCCTCTTTCCTCAACAAAGTAGAAGCAAGTATAACAAAGGTAATGAAATTACTTAAGGAAGTCAGTTAAAGAAGAAGGGACCTTTTCAAAATGGGATGAAGGAATGAAAAAGAATTGGGTTCATTTAAACAATCCACCATTAGTCTATGATAAAAAAGATCAAAAAGAAAGAAAAGAGTATAGAAGGGAATCACCACCAAAAGGATGGAAGAAACTCAATTTTGACGGAGCATTAAAAGGGAATCCAAGGAATGCAGGTATAGGTTGTATTATTAGTTATGATTCTAGAAATTGGATTATTAAAAGAGCTAAACCCTTGGGTATCACGGCAAATAATATTGCAGAACTAGAAGCTCTTCGTGAGGGGCTTTTACTAAGTTTAAAATTGGGGATAAAGAGAATTAATATTGAAGGAGATTCCCAAACTATTTTAAATTCTATAAGAAAAAGGAAAACTCCAAATTGGATTATGAATGCAAAGCTTGAGAACATACTAAATCTTGTTGACAAGTTTGAGGAAATAGGGATTAAACATATATACCGAGAAGGAAATACATAAGCTAGCCATTTGAAAAATAGAGGAGTGGAAGGAGAGGATATAATTCTCCAAGCAACAGAGTCTTCTCTTAGTTAGTTGTGCCAATTCCCATTACTTCTTGAGTCTATCATTTAGGCTCATTATTTTAATTCCTTTATTAATTTTAACTCTGACCTTTAATATTTAAATATCAATTATAGTAAATTAGTGACATTTTAGACCATTAAATACCCATTAATTAAGATCCCTAGTGAAATTAATAAAGTATTTAGGTTTTTAGCATTCATGTTTTAATACTAAGCATAAAATAGTGATTAAGAATGCTATGATTATCACTCTATTTTCTTCCATTCTTCTAGATCTTTCTAGGGCTCTCATGTTAGGTCTTATATACTCATCTTGGATGGCTCATCTATTGCTTTTGGTTATTTTCTATATGTTTGTCTCTAAGGTTTCTTAACTTAGCATGGAGTCTGCCCTTTCTTTGTATCATGCCTTAGAGGTTTGCACTATGGCTTTTAGGGGGACTGTCAAGCCTGAGAGATGGAATAGGATATTAAATCTTGTAGATGACATGACCAGGGTAGTCATAAGTCAAGTTCTAGGTGAGAAGGTTTTCAATTATGATTTTACTTGGCAAATAAATAGCGTTGTCACAAATTCCTTTATTGGTTGCTTAGCTAGGGCCAATGTTGGGAAGTGGGAGATTATTCATTTGTGCTAGAATACTTTTGATCCCATCTAGCTAGAAGGTTTATAGCATGCATTTCTCATCATTGATCATAAATTAAGGATTCCATTGCTTGAATTTTATATGTCTGATCCTCCCAATAGTTTGGGGCTAGCCAATTTATCAAGGTGGCCTATCCTTTACATTTGTGATAACATCCATTTTTATCAGGAGTGGCCTAAGATGGAAGAAAGTATCAATTTTTTGCTTTGATGGAGGGGATTTTAGAAGAACAAAATTAGAATTGGCTCCTTCAATATTTACAATAAAATTATGCCTATATTGAACTAGGGGTTGATTTTTATGACATATATCTTTTGGATTTCTCACTACCAAACTTGTTCAAAACAAGAAAAGAGAAATTGGCCTACATCTTTCCACCAATATCCAAGGAAAATTATCATGGTATCTTGGAAGGTCAAGGAGGATTCTTAACCTTCTATCTTAGTCAGATTCTGCATTATATGGGTTCCTCTATCCTAGTTTTTTGTTTAGGGTTTCATTGGTTTTTATTATTATGTCAATATTGGTCTTGTCTTTTAGTTCTATCTTTTTTGGGTTGCTTTTTCCCTTGACCCCCATTTGGTTGGCAGGTTTTGGTTTGTTCTGTTTTCAAATTTTCCCTTCTTCCTATTAATATTCTTCAATTTTTGTATTTATATCTGAATCATCTTTTGATCATGACCCATATATAGTAGGGTGTATGTGCATATTCAAAAAATCAATATATGAACCAATTTTAGAAATGGTGTGTTTTGGACATTATTTGCATAGTTTCATCATCTTATTGATTAAATCCAATAATTTGATCTCACCTAATTAAGAAAACAAAAGTGGATTTTATTGTAGAATTACACATAGATTGGGGAGAATGTAAACCAAATGTTGTTGGAGGTGAGAATCTGGAGCTAGGAAAGAACATTATTCATTTTAATGTATTTGAGTTAATTTAAATCTAATAAGTTTTAGATTAAGGTGAAAACAAGTTTTGAGAGGACCGAAAACCCCTTTACATCAAAGACCCAAAAGATATTCAAAGAAAGCCCAAACATCCCAAAGGGATCCAAATAAAGGTTATACAAGGACCAGATACCCCAAGTAAGCCCTAAAAACTAGAAGCATGCTACAACAAAAAAACATTATATGTCTAGCAGCACCAACAAAAAAATCTAGAAAAGAAACCAATAGGGACTCTTAACCAACCAAACAGTAAGGGGACTAAAAATTCCTTTTCACTCCCTTTTTGTGGGAGTGTAAATTCATATCAACTTGAGGAAGGGCCTTTTTAGATCCTTTCCTAGTTGCAAGTGTCTACCCCTCCTCAACCATCACAACCTTAGACTACCAAATTTGAGAATCCAAAATAGAGGGAAACTCATCCAACTTTTGACAAGGACCATTTGTCATCACTTCTTTCAACAGACTGGAACAAATACCAACAATCTGATTACTAATTCCAGTAGCAACAATAGAACCAGAAGAAGAAACATTACCAAAGCCAACAGATAAACATAGACCAGATCCAACAATCGTAGCACAATGTATCTTACCTTGTCCAGAATTAGTAGTCTCAACACCAAAACCACTAGATTTACCTTGACCAAAGTCTGCACCAAGAACACCAGATTTAACACCTTGACCAAAAACAATAGTCTCAACCTCCTTCTGAAAGGATCCAAGACTATCGACAGATAAAGGACCAAATCCATAAGAAACTTGAGCATCCATCTTGGAATCAAAGCCATTCACATCTCAGAAAGACCAGAAGGAATAACTTCCACTATAGATGATGAAGCCCCCAACTTAGCAGATCCAGAAACCTCATCCATTAGAGCAGATCTTTTATCTACTGAATAATGTTGCTCCAATGCACTCTTCCACCAAGAGGAGGGTCATTTATTTCTAGAATTTCCAATCTCACACTTAGCAGCCATATCTCTAGTATTGAAACATTTTTTACACCTAAAAGGGAGGCCCTCATAATCAAGCAACTAAGTCCAAGAACCCTTTGAATAACTTAAAATAATCTTAGCTGCGAGACCCTTTGAAACATCAATATCCACTAGAATCCTAGCATAAGTAGAATGGAAATGCTCAAAAGATTGGGATTCAACCATACAGAAATCCCCTAAAGCCTTGCCAATTTCCAAAAAAATATAATTCACCAAAAAATGAAGAGGAAGATTAGAAAGCCTCACCCAAGATAGAGTTTTGAAAGACTTGATATGAGGGTTAAAATCTAGATGCCAGGGTTTAACCATTAAAGGAAAGTAATTCTCTCAATAAAAGGCCTGATCATAGAGAATGGCTTTCCTATACTTAGAATTGATGAAAGTAACAATGAAGAAACCTTTGACCAAAGGGAAGATCTCAATAGTAGTCGTAATATATGGATCCCAATGCTTCGAAATCCATGCATGGAGCTCTGAGAGAGGGCCAAAAACCCTTAAAGTGATAAATAATAGAATCCTTGAAGAGATCCCTAGTACATTCCTCAATTTTGAAAAGTGACTCAACCCCTAGATTAAGAGATAATGGCTTACATGTGAGGATAGGAAGAGAGACAAAAGGTTTAGTGTCATTTTCCAAACCCCCACCCCTGCACAAGGACTGGGCATATGAAAATCCTTTCTTAACAACTACTACACTAGTAGCCACCACATCATTACCATTAACCTTAACACTAACACCAACACCCTTACCAGCAACAACTGCCTCACCAATGCTAGAAATCCTGGCACCAACACAAGTATCCTTGTCAAATTCTGAACTAGAATCAATAACCACTGCACCATAACTAGTGTTGGAAGCCACCTCACCATTACCATAAACCCTGGCACTAGCACTAGTGCCTTGCCAAATACAAAATCCTTAGTACCAAATCTGACATAGGGAGAGTAAAGAAAACCAAGGCCAAGGGCTCACTTAGCTATCCAATCCACTCTACTAGAGTTAACACAATGGAAGAAAACACAACACAAATATAGTACCAAGGAGAGAGAACAAGATATCTTTTATTGATTTCTCAAGTAAATAGTATACATGCCCAGTTATAAGGCCTTCTAGGTTACGACCAAATACAAATACATTCACATTCAAAGATCTAATAACAAATTCGCCCTTTCCAATTCCACTTTGCAATCCTCTTACCCAAAACTGCCTAACTCTAACCCTAAACACTCTATATATACTTGCCAAAATGGCTTACTAAACATTCTAGAACATAAAGAAGCCACAAGTCATCTCACAACCAATATTAACTATCTATACCAAAATTAAATGCAAGCAATGTTGGCCCAAAATGGAACCAAACACTTAATACTTGGTGAATGAAGACTTCACAAATACTGGCACTCGACATCTACATGAACTCAACATCCAAAGGAATCACTTGGTAGCTACTACAAACTTAGCATCTAAAGGAATCACTTGGCATCAACTACAAACTAGTGCTCAGAAACAACTTCAACTTGGTAGAAACTGCCAGAAAAGAAACCAAAGTGTAGGATTATAAGACAACCTAGGATGCTCCTGCATCAGACAACCAGGGTTGAAAGAAATGACTCTTCTAAATCATTGAGATGTCACAATCTGAGCTGAATCCAACTCAGATTGAGAAATCCAAGAAGCATCTTCCATAGGTCTATTCTTCCACTTCACCAAATATTCATAGTAATCCTTTCCTCTTGTGCTCTTGCCAACTCTCTGATCCAATATCTGTTCAACTTCTTCAATCTATTTCTTAGGATAATCTTCTAATACAACAACTTCATCATCTCACTCATGATACTTATACAAATCAACAACATTTCATATAGGAGATATATCCATGTCATCAAGTAACTCAACTTCATAAGCATTACCACTGTCAAACTTCTTCAAGATCTTACAAGGTCCAAATTTCTTCATCGTTAGCTTACTATATGTTCCAATAGGAAATCTTTCTTTCTTTAAATGAACCATCACCTCATCACCAACTTCAAAATCATGATGTCTTCTAGACTTATCAAGATTCTCCTTATACTTCTGATTACTTTGTTCCAACCTCAACTTCAATTCCCTATACAAAGACTCCATAAAATCAATAAATTCTTCTCCTGTAGTGCTTCTCTTTTCTTCACCAATAACATCTCTCAAATCGGATACTCCTCTAGGCTTCATTCCAATAAAAATCTCAAAAGGTGCTTTCCCTGTACTCCTATTCACAGAATTATTATATGCAAATTTAGCTTGTGCCAATACCATCTCCCAATTACTTGGCTTATTCCCAACTAAACATCTCAGCAAATTGCCCAAGCTTCTATTCATAACCTTTGTCTATCCATCTATCTATGGATGGAATGTAGAACTAAACTTCAACTTAGTACCCATCTTCTTCCACGAAGTCTTCCAAAAATAACCAACAAACTTACTATCTCTATCAGAAATAATACTCCTTGGTAATCCATGCAATCTCACAATCTCTTTAAAGAAAAGTTCAGCAACATGCTCTACATCTGATGTCTTCTTGCATGGTAGGAAATGAGCTATCTTAGAAAATCTATCCACTACAACAAATATGGAATCATACGCCTTCACTGTCTTAAGTAATCCATGAACAAAATTCATACTAATGTCACTCCAAGGTTTCTCAAGAACAGTAATAGGTGTATACAAACTAGTATTTTGTCTCATTCCTTTTGCAACTTGAATAACTCCACAAGTCTTTACAAATTTTTGAACATCCTTATACATTTGTGACCAACAATACTTCTCTTTAAGCAAACCCCATGTCTTATCAATTCCAAAATGTCCAACCAATCCACCACTATGCTTTTCCTTGATCAGATTCAACCTCATAGAACTTCTAGGAATACACAACTGAATGCCTTTGAACAACATACCTTCTTGAATAAAATACTCATCATACTTACTTATGTGATCTATCAGATTTGGCGCTCTGCACTCTCTCCACACCTCAAAAAAATCAGGATCAACATCATAAAACTCTTTCATTTCATCCAAACCAAGAACTTCAACTTTCATTTCAGTCATCAAAGAACGCCTTCTACTAAATGCATCAACAACTCTGTTAGTAATTCCACTCTTATGCTTAGTAACAAATGTGAGACTCTGCAAGTACTCAACCCACTTCATATGTCTCTGATTTAATTTATGTTGACTTTCCAAGTATTGTAAAGCTTTATGATCAGTATACAACACAAACTCCTTAGGAATCAAATAATGTCTCCACTTCTTCAATGCTTGAACAATAGCATAAAACTCTTGATCATACATAGAATACTTCCTTTTAGCATCATTCAACTTCTCACTAAAGAAAGCAACAGGTTTACCTTTTTGACTTAATATAGCTCCTATTGCATTACCACTTGCATCACATTCAACTTGAAATACTTTGTTGAAATTAGGCAAAGAAAATACACATAATTCAACAACCTTTTTTTTTTAAGTCTCAAAACTCTTATTAGCTCCATGTGTCCACTTGACTTCCTTTTTATCTCCCCTCATTGTTTCAGTCATAGCATTATAAACAACACTAAAATTCTTTATAAACTTTCTATAAAAACTAGCCAAACCATGAAATGATCTTACCTCACCCACATTCTCAAGTGTAGACCACTCCAAAATTGCTTTAACCTTCTCAAGATCCATCTTCAATTCATCAGCTAAAATCACAAATCCCAAATACACAATCTCCTCTTGCATAAAAGAACAATTTTTCATATTAATCAGCAACTTTTACTCTTTCAACCTCTGTAATACTTGTCTAATGTGCTCATGATGTTCTTCCTTAGTCTTTACTAAATATCATAATATCATCCAAACAAACAATCACAAACTTACCCAAAAATCTTTTTAGAACTTCAGTCATCAATCTCATGAAAGTACTAGGTGCATTAGTCAAATCAAAAGGCATAACCAACCATTCATACACACCATCTTTTTGTCTTGAAAGCAGTCTTCCATTCATCGCCTTCTCTAATTTTGATATGATGATAGCCACTCTTCAAATCAATCTTGGTAAAATACTTTGGTCCACTCAAATAATCCATTATGTCAGCCATCCTCGGCATAAGAAACCTATATTTCACTGCTACCTTGTTAATAGCTTTGGAATCAGTACACATTTTCCATTCTCCATCTTTTTAGGTGCTAATACAATAGGTACAACACATGGACTCAAGCTTTCTCTAATCAAACCTTTCTGCAACAACTCATGCACTTGTCTATTAAGTTCTTTATTCTCTGTAGGTGTCAATCTTTATGGTGCTTTGTTCAGAAAACTAGCTCTAGGAATTAGATCCATACAATGACTTATACTTCTCATTAGAGGTAAACCATTAGGTATATCCTCTACAATATTCTTTTTATACTCATTCAGCAATTCAACAATTTCTTATGGTACTCGGTCAATACTACCAGCTGTCACTTGGTCACCACTAATTGGCACTCGGTTAACATTGTTTTCTAGCACTCAATTAGTATTGACACAACTTGGTTTCTTTGGGATTATAGCAAAACAAACTTGATTCTTTTTCATTTCCTTTTCAAATTATTTCCCATTAACCATGCAAACTTTTATTTCAGTGCAACTAACCTCATTTGGACTTTCAATCAAAGGCAACAATGTTTGTTTCTTCCCATTTACCCAAAGAGTATATTGGTTCAATCTTCCATCATGTACAACATATCTATCATATTGCCAAGGTCTACCCAACAAAATATGACAACAATCCTTGGCCATAATATCACACAAAACTTCATCAAAGTAATGTCCAATTTTGAACTTCACAAGGCATTTCTCACTTACCAATATCTTATGCTCATCTTTGATCCATGAAACATGATAGGGTTTAGGATGATTCAACTTCTGCAATTGCATCTTTATAACCAGCTCTTCTGATGCCAAATTTGTAGAACTTCCACTATCAATGATCACTTTGTAGCATTTTCTAGCCATCCTACATCTTTTCTTGAAAAGACTTCTCCTTAAAATAGGTTCCTCATCACTTCCCTTATTACATAAGGTTCTTCTCACCATTAGATTTTCTCTAGCCTCAGGTCCACTTGGCGAACCCTCATCATCTCCTTGAATCACAACATTTCTATTACCTTGCCCACTTTCAAAGGATCTATATTCAAAAGATCTATGTCCCTCTTTACCACATCTGAAATAATTACCATGAAATCCACCTCTAGAATAAGAATGACCTCTTCCTTAATAAGAATTACCACTTTTCCATTGGGTCTTTCCTTTGTCATCATTCTTCCACTTAGATTTTTCTTTATCCTATACAAAATTACCACCTTCACCATAAGATCTACCTCTGCCTCTCTGCAATCTACCACCTCTACCTCTTTGTCTTTGTTCATGCTTCTTTGTCAAGATCTCCTCAGCTTTCAAGGCATATTTATATGCTTCTTCAACACTTTACAACTTCACAAAACTTAATTCATCTTGAATTCTAGATCTCAATCCATTTATGTACCTTGCAATTTTCTCAACATCATCATCCATATGTCTAGATCTGATGTCCAATCTATAGAATTCCTTAGTATACTCTTTCATAGTTATGTCCTTTTGTCTCAAATTTTGCATCTTTCTCAACAAGCTAACTTGGTAATCCGCAGGAAGGAATTTGTTCTTTACCTTGTTCACCATCTTCGACCAAGTTTTGATCTTCTCCTTTCCTCTCCTTTGTCTATCAGTTTGCAAATGCTCCCACCATAGCAAAGCATGACCTTTCAGCCTAGTAACTACAATCTTCACCTTCTTATTATCGAGAGTGTTTTCATACTCAAAGAACTTCTCCATATCTGAGATCTAATCCAACACAACATTGGTATCCAATTTTCCATCATAAGGAACAACTTCTACAACAAGATTTGAATTACCCTAGACAACACTCGCAACAATCTTTCCTCATCTTGATCTTCTTCAGGTTCTGGATTATGGTTTGGTGTTGCTGCTTCATCATCACTTGCATCATCAAGATGCACTCCTCTCCTCTGGGTTATCTCCACAACATCTAATATGGTTGTAATTTGTCTCAACTAATCCAATATAGCATTATTAACATTATTTCCTCTACCATGAACCATCTTTACAAATCAGGTTCCTACAAGATCGTAACCCTCTTTAAATTATAGGGCAAATCCATAGATCTGCCACCCTATAATCAAATTGGAATTAGGGTTCTACATGATCCAATCTCTACAAGGATGAACCTCAAGTTCTGATAAACTTCACCCAACCAAGGCCCTAGTACAAACTGCCTTACACTTCGTTGATTTGTTTGCATTCTTAGTAACAACTGGGCTCTGATACCACTTGACGTAGGGATGGTAAAGACAACTAGGGCCTAGGGCGCACCCAACTATCCAATCCACCCTACTAGAGTTAACACAATGGAAGAAAACACAACACAAATACAACACCAAGGAGAGAGAATAAGATATCTTTTATTGATTTCTCAAGTAAATAGTATAAATGCCCAGCTGTAAGGCCTTCTAGGTTACAGCCAAATACGAATAAATTCACATTCAAAGATCCAACAACAAATTTTTCCTTTCTAGTTCCACTCTACAATCCTCGTCTCCAAAACTACCTAACTCTAAGCCTAAACACTCTATATATACTTGCCAAAATGGCTTACAGAACATTCTAGAACATAGAAAAGCCACAAGTTGGCTCACAACCAATATTAACTATCTATACCAAAATTAAATGCGAGCAATGTTAGCCCAATTTGGGAGACTTCACAAATACTGGCACTCAGCATCTACACGAACTTGACATCCAAAGGAATCACTCAATAACTACTGTGAACTTGGCATCCAAAGGAATCACTCAGCATCAACTAGGAACTCAACATCAACTGAAAATTGGTGCTCGGCAACAACTATAACTCGGTAGAAACTACCAAAAAAAGAAACCAAAGTGTAGGATTACAAGACAACCCAAGATGCTTCTGTATCAGACAATCGAGGTTGAAAGAAATGATTCTCCTAAATCATTGAGATGTCACAATTTGAGCTGAATCCAACTCGGATTGAGAAATCCAAGAAGCATCTTCGATAGGTCTGTTCTTCCACTTCACCAAATATTCATAGTAATCCTTTCTTCTTGTGCTCTTGCCAACTCTTTGATCCAATATCTATTCAACTTCTTCAATCTGTTTCTTAGGATAATCTTTTGATACAACAACTTCATCATTTGACTTGTGATACTTATACAAATCAGCAACATTAAATATAGGAGATATATCCATGTCATTAGGTAACTCAACTTCATATCCATGTCATTAGGTAACTCAACTTCATAAGAATTACCACTATCAAACTTCTTCAAGATCTTACAAGGTCCAAATTTCTTCATCTTCAGCTTACTATATGTTCCAATAGGAAATCTTCCTTTCTTTAAATGAACCATCACCAAGTTCAAAATCATGATGTCTTCTAGACTTATCAGCATTTTCCTTATACTTTTGATTACTTTGTTCCAACCTCAACTTCACTTCGTTATGCAAAGACTCCATAAAATCAACAAATTCTTCTCCTACAGCGGTTCTCTTTTCTTCACCAACAACATCTCTCAAATCTGATACTCCTCTAGGCTTCATTCCAGTAAAAATCTTAAAAAGTGTTTTCCCTGTACTCCTATTCACAGAATTATTATATGCAAATTCAACTTGTGCCAATACCATCTCCCAATTATTGGGCTTATTCCCAACTAAAAATCTCAGCAAATTACCCAAGCTTCTATTCACAACCTTTCTCTTTCCATATGTCAATGGATGGAATTTAGAACTAAACTTCAACTCAGTACCCATCTTCTTCCACAAGGTCTTCCAAAAATAACCAACAAACTTACTATCTCTATTAGAAATAATACTCCTTAGTAATCCATGCAATCTCACAATCTCTTTAAAGAAAAGTTCAGCAACATGCTCTACATTTGATGTCTTCTTACATGGTATGAAATGAACCATCTTAGAAAATCTCTGATGCAAGAGCATCCTAGGTTATCTTGTAATCCTCCACTTTGATTTCTTTTCTAGCAGTTTCTACCGAGTCGCAATTGTTACTGAGCACCAGTTTGTGATTGATGTCAAGTTTCTAGTTGATGTTGAGTGATCTTTGGTTGTCGAGTGATTCCTTTGGATGCCAAGTTCACAATAGTTGTCGAGTGATTCCTTTAGATGCCAAGTTCGTGCAGATGCCGAGTGCCAGTATCTACAAAGTCTCCATTCACCGAGTATTATGTGTCTGGTTCCAATTTGGGCCAACATTGCTCACATTTAATTTTGGTATAGATAGTTAATATTGGTTGTGAGCTGACTTGTGGCTTATCTATGTTCTAGAATGTTCTATAAACCATTTTGGCAAGTATATATAAAGTGTTTAGGCTTAGAGTTAGGCAGTTTTGGGTAAGTAGATTGTAGAACAAAATTGGAAAGGGCAAATTTGCTATTGGATCTTTGAATCTGAATGTATTTGTATTTGGTCGTAACCCAAAAGGCCTTATAGCTAGGCATGTATACTATTTACTCGAGAAATTAATAAAAGATATCTAGTTCTCTCTCCTTGGTGTTGTATTTGTGTTGTGTTTTCTTCTGTTGTGTTAACTCTAGTAGGGTGGATTGGATAGTTGGGTGAGCCCTAGGCCTTGGTTGTCTTTACCCTCCCTGCATCAAAATCCAGCACCCAACGCACCATTTCCAGAAACCCCAGTACCATCACCAACGCCCTTGCTAGATTCAAAAACCTTCACATCAGTTCTGATCTCACCACTAGAGCCAGTTACCACCACACCATTGTCGTATATCCTAGCACCATTGTTACTGCTTCCACAACTAGAACCTTTACTAGATTTAGAAGCCATCACACCAATTTTGATCACACCACCAAATCTAGCAACATCACACCATTGTCAGAAGCCCTATCACCATTTTTACTACTTCCGCAACTAGCACCCTTGTTAGATTCAGAAGCCATCACACAACTAGTTACCATCACACCATTGCTAGAAACCCTAGCACCATTTTTATCGCTTTTGTAACCAATGCCCTTGCTAGATTTAGAAGCCATCACACCACTACCAAAAACCCTAGCACCATTTTTACTACTTCTGTAACCAACACCCTTGCTAGATTCAGAAGCCATCACACCACCACAACCAATTACCACCGCATCATTACCAGAAACCCTAACACCATTTTTAATGCTTCCACAACCAGCCCCCTTGCTAGATTCAGAAGCCATCACACCACCAGAACCAGTTACCATCGCACCATTGCCAGAAATATTTAAAGTGCATGTTACTCAACTTCTCTTTGAAATCTAATAAGTTAGTTTTCTTAGATTTAGATAATTTCAGTTTAGTAATAACTCTACTATTGATATACATAATGGGGAATTCTTATCAATTAAGGATTATCAGAGCAATGATCAATCAATAACTCATTTAGACTTAGAGGGGATATATTAAGTAACATTGTCAAGATATAAAATGTACTAATTTCAATTGACTTACTTAATCTTACTCATATTTATTGTTTTAAAAACTACAATATTAAAGTAATGAGAAAATTGCACAAATTTTTATCTCATTAGTATCAAATTTCATACAGTTTTAAATAAAGATTATATTAAATATTTGAATACAATCAATAGAATCAATTAAAAAGGAGCAAGATTCTTTGATAATAGAACATTTAACATTAATTGAGGACTAACGTCTAATGTGAACATGAAGTTGTCTTAAATGTAGATAGATGAGAAGGAACCTCATATCAAAAGCTAAACTAGTGATTGTTGGGGAGAGACATTACACTTAAAACTACTCTTCAACAACCTTTAGAGTTATATCATACCAGTTTAATCTTTCCTTAATCTATTGAATCAAGATGAATAGGAAGGTATACCTTCCTAAGCCCCCATAGAGGACGTGGGAAAATGTATAAAAAGTTCAAATAAAATTAGTGATTTTTTGATAATGAGACTCAAAATAAAATGTAAAGAAGGAATGACCTTCATAAAGATTTGAATCTGGGGTATGCCCCTTTTAAGAATGTACTTGTATAGGACCTTGGCCCTGGGCTAGACTAGAGGTTTTCTTCTCTGTTCTTTCTTACTAGTGCCCGCTTGAACAGAGATACTTGTAATTTTATTTTATTTTATTAATGTAATTAAGAAGGCTTCAGTCATTTACTGATCAACTTGCATGCACGCGCACACACACACACACACACACACACACATAGAGAGAGAGATGTTAAATTAAAATATCTATTTTATGAAATATAGGTTTTAAAAAAAACTATTTTTGGAAAAAAAAAAAAGTAAATGATATTATTAATTAATTCTATTTGATAAAGTTTTATATGAATATTTTTATAGTCAACCTAGACTTTAGTAAACAAATTGTTTGTTCTTATATAATTGAGACTTTTATTATGATTTAACCACTTGGACTATTTTATCATATTATTTAATAGTGTTTATTTGGAGAAATGACATCAACTTTATGAATGAGACACTAGAAGTTCGAGCATTGATTTCTCTTTTAACTTATGATGTTGATCACGATCATTATACTCAACCTTGTTTTGCCTGTCATACTTTTATATGAATTTATATCTTTTGCCCTTTGGTTTTATGACGAGAATCTTTATAACCATTTTGAAGTCTCGATTAGATCTTGTATGGTATGTGTTCTTATGTACTTTATTGTGTATCAATATTTATTTCATTTGACCATGAAAGATCATGACCTTTATTGTGTTTCCCTTTTATTTTCTTGGTCACCTTATGTCCTCCTATGATTATTTTATGTTTTGCATGATTATCTTAATGTATTATACTACTTCGTGTGTGGAGATGGATGTTATTGATGCTTTGATTATCTTCAGCCTTATGCGACTCATTAGAGTATTATTGTATTTAAGATATCTATTATGGGATGGATGATCCACGATAATGTGTATATTGAGATGGACAATTTGATACCTGTACAAGATGTGGTTTTATCTAGTGTGTATTCTATTATATTACTTTGGTGATTATCATGATTTATGATTTATGAGAAGTTTTTATGGTTTTAGTTTTAATTTCTCTTTATTTATTTTGATTTGAGCATTAAAGTAGGTTATCTAATTGTACATAGGGGAAGTGGCTTACAATGGGGTCAAGGTCCTAAGTGGCTACCAAGGTAACCCATTGTAAATAATTAAATAACTGAGAACTAAATTTTGTTGAGAGTTTAAATTTTATAAGTTGTAAGTTGTAAGTTGTAAATTGAGAACTAAATTTTGTTGAGAGTTGATGTTTAAATAACAACTTATGATGAGTTATCCCCAGGGCCACTTAGAGCCCCCATCCCCCATTGCAAGCCACTTCTCGACACTACCTATAGATAACCTACCCTAAGCTCATGAAATCACAAATCAAGAATCATAATATATCACCTCAATCCTATACAAGTGACTAGCAAGCATCAAGATAATCCACAATAATCACATCAATTCTCAATGAGAAACTGGAAAGCATCAAATGATAAATCACAATATCCATTGGTTCTCAACGAGAAACCAAAAAGTATCACAAAATAGATCACAATACCCATCGGTTCTCAACAAGCAACCAGAAAGTATTCCAAAATAATACTGATCGAAGACTCCAAAATGGTCAAGTTAAAACATGTCACAACATGACATCATCAAGAATAAATCATCCAAAACACCATAGTCCTCTCAAAGTGACTGGAAGGCAAATCAAATATAATTGATCGAAGACTCAAAAATGGTTAAGTCAGGTATCTCATATACATACACTTCAGCTTCACACAAGAAGACTAGAAAGCAATAACAATCAGTAAATACATCAATCATAGAGCATACTAAACACATCACCATGGTTGGGTTTAAAAGATCGAGATCAAAACAACATAACATCACATTCACAGAACCCCCAAGCCTCTGGTAACAACCTAGGACTAGTCAATGCTAGAACAACCCCGAAAACCCCAAAACACAAACATAGAGAACATAATAATCTCACAGATTGGTTTGTTTGAAAGCGCATAGTTTTGAGTTAAACAATAAGGTTTCTAGATTTCATTCTTAGTGTAAGTTTTCAAGTAAATAGTTATCGTAGTTTACCCTACACGTCAACCCACTTGTCTCTTTAAATAACATATAAAATCTTACTCCATTTATATAATCGAATAAAAAGTACAAGTACCCTACTTTTGATTTTTAAGTCAATCAATTAATATACTAAAAGGGTAATTATTTATTTAATTATTGGAAATAATTCCTAATGATTTTTAAATAAACTAATTATGACTTTATTTAAGCCCATAATAATAATGCAATAAATCTATTATCTTTAATATCACACCTTATTAATCTAATTTTCTAATTAAAAAAATAACTAAAATTATAAAGTAAACTATATTAATATATATTATTAATTACTTAATAATTAATAATATTATTAATAAAATTTATTAATAACAAAATTCATTAATTTAATATTAACACTTAATAATAAAACTTATAAATAAAATTAATTATAAAAATTATTAATAAATTAATTATTTAAAAAATTAATTAAATATTAATTAAATTTTATAAAATTTATAACAAAATACATACATTCAAGTGTTTAAGGCCCGCACGGCCTACCGCTACGGCTGCTTACACAATGATCTTGCTGCTACCGCAGCAGAGTACTTTGCATTAGTAGCTGTACCTGTTAGGTCAGTAGCAGGGTTTGCTATGCGCAGATTTTAATAAAGTAAGGGGGATGGAGCAATGGCTAAAGGGTAAACTTTTTTGTTTACCCTGCCTATGTTGATGGCTAGGCCTCTGCCATGCCCGTACACCATCCGCCCTCCCTTTGTACCCTAGCTTTGATTTGCATGTATGTCAAAAATTTTAAATGAAATACATTGTTTAAAGCGCCCACTATTATGCTTATGTGAAAATTTGAGAAGGGTTAATAAAATTGGGTAAACGGAGGAGGGAGATCTCTTGGTTAGTTTATTCTGTCTTGTTTAGGATGTTCGGGTTACGAATTTTTCCTTGGCCATGCTATGTATGACGATCTATAATTTTAATTTATAGAAGGTTAATTTTTAATTTTTTAATATTAAATCAAGTTTTAATATATTACAAAAATAATATTAGTCAAAAAAGTCTGCACAAAATATAAAATAATATTGCATCAAAGTTAGTAATTGTATCTAAGCAAAATGTATTAATTAAAGTATAAAATTTATTAATCAAATGTATTTGTATAATTTGATTTATAATTTATAATTTAGTTTAGAATTTATTAATCAAAGCATAAAATAGTGTATATATATATACACACACATATGCATGTATATATATATATACACATATACACATATGCATGTATATATATATACATATCTATATATACATGCATATATGTATATATATAGATATGTATACAATATACACGTATATATATAGATATATATATACATATACATGTATATATCTATATATACACACACACACACACACACACACACATATATATATATACATGTATATATACACATATCTATATATATAGATATGTATATATATATGTGTATACATGTATATAAATGTATATATATACATATCTATATATATAGATATGTGTATATATATAGATATATACATGTATACATGTATATATATATACATGTATACATGTATACATGTATATATATATACATGTATACATGTATACATGTATATATATATACATGTATATATATATACATATATATGTATATATATAAATATTTTTATATACATATATGTATGTATGTATGTATGTATGTATATATGTACATATATACATATGTATATATATACATATGTATATCTATATATATATATATATACATACATACATATATATATATATGTATGTATGTATGTATGTATGTATATATATATATATATATATATATATATATATATATATATATATATATATATATATACTTATCTATATGTATCTATTTATCTATATGTATCTACATGTATAGATACATACATATATATATGTATCTATATATATATATACATATGTATCTATATATATACTATACATATATATAGTATATATATAGATACATATGTATATATATAGATACATATATATGTATAGATATACATATGTGTATATATATATATATATATATATATATGTATGTATGTATATGTATACATATTATATATGTATATATATATATATATATATGTATATATATATATATATATATATATGTATATATATATATATATATATGTATATATATATACATGTATGTATGTATGTATATATGTAGATATATATACATATATATATGTACATATGTATATACATTTGTATATATACATTATATATACATATGTAATATACATATGTGTGTGTGTGTAGTTTACTTATCTTACCAATCTTAAAATTAGTGATTAAAAATTATGAATTCACTATCAATATTTTCATCTATTGCTAGGTGACAATTTTAGCCATTAAATAATATGTTTAAAATTTTATAAATAAAAAAATTCTTGAAACAACAATATTACTAAATAAAGTTAAATATTTTTGTTTGTACTTCACACCTTATACATACAAGAGCTTTGTTCGAGCAGGAGTCCCTGCCTAAGCTACATAGTGAATGCACTGGTTGTGGGTAAATGAATTATGTTTGGATAGTTTGAAACTATGGAAAGCTAGTACCTCTATTTATTTTTCTCTGTGTGTGAACAAAGTGACATATTAAAGTATTTTTGTATTTGTCGAAGGATTTTTTTTCATGAAAACTTCATCATGTTCAAAAACCAAAAGCTAAATACCTACCCTACACAACTTACAAATTTATAACTATATTTTGGTAACTATTTAATACACATTTAGCCACAATGACATTTAATCTAAATAACATCTAATTTAAATCAATCGTATTATAAGATAGTTTAAGTAACTAATTCAATTAAAATATCAAACACTTTTTTCAAATGATTTATTTCAATCTTTATTAACAAATACATCATTAATACCTTACTCCTAAATTGTATTACAAGATCAATCCCTAAATTTAAGCTCTTTAAATAGAATGGTCCAAGTTAAAAATAAAATAAAATAATGATAACTTAGTCTCATATCAGAGAACGAGATTCTGTAATGGCAGCAGGGGCAAATCCTTCTCACCATGTCTTTGTAGTGCCTGCCCCTAAGTCGCATTTCTGTCATCATTGCCAAACTCTTTTAGGCCAATTTATGTTTGATGATTAGTATTATTATTTTAGAGATTATCAGATGTTGTTTTACACTCAATTTATTATATGATGAGATGACTTGGTACTCTATATTTCATGCATGTATGATGATTATTCAATGTTTTCAATTATCAATGATGATTAGTTATATGGTTTATTATCACACGTGCTTTCTTATGGATACTTACCCCATACTGCACGTGTATGGTGTGCGTGTTTGTTTTCTTTATGTATGGTGTTTTTGATGTGGTTAAGGAAGGGAGTCATAGTCACCTGCTAGTCGGGATCTACACGATGCACCACTTCCTGCCATTGTCTGTTTAGCTTAGAATATTGTGTCTGTACATGCGTGAATTTTATGCAGGTTGCAGGTACCGGGTATCGACTTCCCTGAATTGCCAGGATGAGCGTACCCTATCGCTTTATCTCAATGGTAAGAGAGGGGAGATAAACTCTTAAGTCCAAATCCTAAACCCTTTAGCCAATTGTCCTAATTGATAATTAGGACAAGTATCTGAGTTAAGTACCCTCTGAATGCATCAAATGATGTTATTTTGTGATTATAACCCTTTTTGTTTGATTTAGTATGTGTTCTTCTATGATGGGTTTTCATATGTTGCTTTATGAGTCCTTGATGTATTTTCTATTAATTAAGTTTAATTAAAATGATTAATTAATGATTTAATTTAATAGAAAATTATTATGATATTTTAATATTTAATTGTATTTAATTAATTGAGAAATTAATTAAATAAAAAGAATTAAATTTGGAAATAAAAGTTTTAAGTATAATTTTAGAATGTGATAATATTTATTTAATTTAATAATAATATATATTTAGAGTTCATTTTTAAATAAATGCTAAATATTATTATTAATTGAATTAATAAATATTTTATCAATTAAAGTTTCTTAAATAAATTAAAAGTGGAAAAGATATTAAATTATTAAAGATTTCTAGATCGCATGATCTAAGCATGAGTTTAAATATAAAAGAAATTAATTAAAACGATTAATTAATGATTTAATTTAATAGAAGATTATTATGACATTTTAATATTTAATTATTTTTTTATTTAAATTGAGAAATTAATTAAATGAAAGGAATTAAATTTGGAGATAAAAGCTTTAAGTCTAAATTTAGAACTTGATAATATTTAGTTAATTTAATAATAATATATTTAGAGTTCATTTTTAAATAAATGCTAAATATTATTATTATTTGAGTTAATAAATATTTTTACCAATTTAGTTTCTAAAATAATTTAAAAAAGTGAAAATATAATTATTTAATAAAAGATTCTAGTTCGCATGACTTATGCATAAGATTAAATAAAAGAAATTTATTAAAAGATAAAATAAGTGAAAATAATAATGTTACTTTAATTTCATAAAGTGCGCATGAGATTAAAAGTAATAAAGATTAAAAATAGAAGTCAAGTGGAATATTAGATAAAGTTATTTAATAATTCAACTTAATGTGCATGAAAGTTGAATGCAAAAGAATAAGAAAAGATAATAAAGGTTAATTTGGAGTTAATTGAGTTGTGCAAAGAGTCTTCTCGGGTAAATGCACAATTAGTGCCCCGAATTGAGGAGAAATTGCTTATCACAACTTTGGGGGTTCATTTTTGGGATATACGAAGTTGGACGGAAAATTTTGGGGAGACATCTTTTGGAAGCGATTTTCAGAAGGCAAATACCAAAGAAAGATTTTGGGAAGAAGGTTATTGAGAGGAGCGAATTCTCTTGCAGTTCCTGGGGATTTCATAATAGCATCAGGATCAGGTAGGGTCTTGTGTTGTTGATTATCGATTAAATATGCAATTATCCTTTTCTGTCTTCTTCGTGTCTGGGATTTGTAAATCCGAATTCTCTGTGATGAAAGTTTTAAGCTTTCAATATTGTGAATTTATTAATTGTTCGTCAATAATTTTTGTATCCATGGAGACTGGATGAATTATTAGAACCCTTGTTTTCTTGATTTAGAAATTAAGATTTATTTAGGTAAGGATTTTGAATGTAAAACTGAAAGTTCTAAGTTTTAAAAAAAATATATATATATATTTTCCTTGGAGGATATTGTCTTAATGAAAATTAAATCAAAATAAATTTAAAATAAACATTATTTATTTTATATATATATATATATATATATATATATATATTGTTTTAATAAAATTAAATAAATCTTATTTAAAATAAAATTAATTATTTAATACTTTTATTAAAATCGAAAATGGAGATTTGTTTTATATTTAAAAAAATATATATATATATATATATATTACGATTTAAATTTTTATAAATCGTTTAAAAAAAAAAAAAAAACGTTTTAAATAGAATTACTTTATTTAATATTGTTATTAGATAATTTAAAATTATTAAATTTTAAATTATATTGAAATTTTATTATTATTTATTAATAATTTTATAAATAAATAAATTATTAATAAATATAATATGATTCTTTATGTATCGTTAATTAATCTTAGTTATAGTTTGACTTAATTAAGATTAATTAAATCGAATATTTGTGTAAGCAAGTTTAATATTATAACATCGATTTTAATGGAAGCTCAGATTATTATAATCAACAAGGATTATTAATAATTTAATTATTACCTTAGATTGTTTTAGGACTTTGACTTAAGATCAATTAAGGGTAATTAGGTGTTTCATTTGGAGTTAGGAACGGGTTACTTTGTAAAGGTGAACTATGGGTTCTATCTGTTTAAAACATACGTTCAACTGGAAATGGAAACCTCAATAGTATATTATCAATTAAATTGAACTATAAAACTTTTTATTTGAAAATAAACACTGAAAATTGAAACCTTATTGTTTAACTCAACTGTATATTTCAAATCAAAACCAATTGTGAGACTATGATGTTTTCTATATATTGTTTATGTTTGAGTGTTATGGGGTTGGTTTAGCATTGACCAGTTTAGGTTGTCCCCAGAGGCTCGGGGTTGTGAATGTGATGTTATGATGATTTGTTCTCGATCTTTTCAAACCAACCAAGGTAATGTGATAGTATGCTCTATGATGGATGTATTTACTGTTTGTTATTGCTTTCCAATTTCCTTGTGTGAAGCTGAGGTGTATGTATTTGAGATACTTGACTTAACCATTTTCGAGTCTCGATCAGTTATATTTGATAACCATTTTTGAGTCTCGATCAGTTATACTTGGTTTGCTTTTCGGTCGCTTAAGAGGACTGAAGTGTTGGTTATGTTCTTGATGATGTCATGTTTTGACTTGACCATTTTGGAGTCTTCGATCAATATTGTAATTTACTATTGGGATACTTTCTGGTTGCTCATTGGAGAACCATTGGATTTTGTGATTTATCATTGATGCCTTCAGTTGCTGATAGAGAACTGTCGTGATCATATGATTATTATTGGATGCTTATCTGTTGCTCATGAAGAACTGATGTAATTTTGTGGCTTATCTTTTATGATGTTTTTCAGTTGCTTGTATAGGACTGAGGTGATTTTATTATGATTCTTGATTTGTGATTTCATGAGCCTAGGGTAGGTTATCTATGTGTAGAGTCGGGAAGTGGCTTGCAATGGGGATCGGGGCCCTAAGAGGCTGCCTGGAGTAACCCATTGTAAGTTGTTTTAATAAGTGAAAACATTTACACTAAATAAGGGAAAATGAACCTAATAAGATAATTGTATGTTCTCTCCCATGCCTTGAGTGCTAGTACAGACTAGGATGGGGTAGAGAGAACGCTTGGTTACGACCTTGCACTCCATAGTATGCCTCGTCAGTACGAGAGGATACTAGTGGCCGTAGGGATCAGTAGGGACCCGAGATTCCTAAGGGATTGCTCGGGTAACTTCTACGTGACTTTTGCGATGACACTTTCCCGCTTGCATATTAGGTTTCCTACGTGTCTTGTGGTACCTCTGGGATTTAGATGTCGATCTTTTTAGGAACCCTTGAGTTAGCATACTTATAGGATTTCCTAGACTTAGAGAGTATTTATGATTATAGGTTGTGTTATCCTATTTGGGACTTGAGACTATCTCCTCAGCGCAGTGGGAGTGGACCATTTAGGTTCCACGCGGTCGGGTGGTAGTGCTTTTACTCTTACCATTGAGATCCGTTCCGTGGTCACCGTGGCTGGAGTTTTTGTGATTGGGATTTACCTTCACTATGTCCTTGGATTATTATGATGGATGGTTAGATTTTATGTTAGATGTTTTATCATTATGGATGTATGGACATATCAAGTATGGTGAATAGTTTTGTATATATCTTTACTGTACTTTGTATCATGGATTCATGGAGGTTGATGTATTTCTATTATTACATATGTATATTCTTTTAAGCCTTTCATACCCTGTGACTTGTATAGTGGATGATTGAGCATTCCGAATTAATTTGCCGAGAGGCATTCGGAACAAATGTATATTATGGACATGGGACTTTCTGATTATTCTTTCATATGTATGTGATAGTTGTTAGACTTAGAATTAATTAAATTTAAATGTGACTCAACGTCTTGGGATCTTTAAGAAATGTAACTTACAATGTATGTTGTCAATGATTACATGTTATTGCTTCCGCTACTATGTGTTTGATGTGTACGTTATACTTCTTGTTTTAAAAAAAAAAAAATGTTTAGCAAACTTAGTAAAACTTTAGGTTAATTCTTTTGGATCCCTTGGCGGGGCGTTACAGTCTTGACGGCACCATGTCTTGACGACAGCCAGGCGTAAGCTCATGGTGGTTGGCACCAGACTAGATCACCTCGAATCTCTTATCCACAACCCACCAATGAAGCCCATATTGTAAGTTTCAAACATGCTAAAATGGCATGTTCTATATAGGAGCACAAATCTATAAATCTATTTCCTATTATAGTATGCAAACATGCTCCGTCTTGTGGCTTGCTAGATGCTTTAAGATTTATTTGAACATTTTCAGTGCTTTGGCTATGGTTTTGAGGATAATAGTAATGCCCAACTTTAAATATGTCGCCCGTTATGGTGTATGGAGACTCTCTTGTAGGGCGGTATGTTTTTTTGAGGATTGCAACGGTACCCAACATAAAATCTATTATCTTTTATGGTGTATTAGCACTCCCTTGTGAGCTACTTTATTATATATGTTTGCTCTAAATTTTTTTGATGTTTTGGCTTTAGTTTTGAACATTACAATAGCTCCAACATTTTTTTTCCTTTGGTAAATTGTTGTTCTTGGAGGGGAAACCTCTAGCTCCGATGCTATAAATAGAGGATGTGTATTTTGTAGAAACTGTTTTGGATTACAATGGGTAGGAGCTTATGGTGAAGAATTATTTCTATTTAATTTGATCTAGAAATTTATTGACCATATATATTTTGTTAGATGATAAATCCGCCCAATGTTTGCTTTTTTTGTTGTATTGGTAAGTTGTTGTCTCAGAGTGACAATATCCTCATCTTGCGTTATGTTAAACGGGGCTGAAACTTCTACTGAATAAATGTTTCTACATATTCTGGAAATGTCATCTGTCGGAACTAGAATTACGCGTGCTCTGTTATTTGAAATTTACGCGCAAGGGCAGTGTGGTTCAGAGATTTGAACATGGAGCTAGAAAGCTTTACTATTTGTTCACTTGAGCTCATCTCATTGACTTGTAATAACCACTTTGCTTTCAACCTTTTGTAGAATGTTCTAGTAATACTGATAGGACATGTTCTAGAATGAAGAACTTTCCAGAAACTGTTTATTTTTCTTCATTTTTTGGTGCAGAAAATTAAATTTTAACTATACAAAATTGCCACCGTCCAATCAGAAATTAGAAATTAGTACTTTAAAATTAATTTTAAAAAATCTGCTTTTTGACCTTAGAAATTTATTAGCTTTGATTATAGAAATTAATTATGCCCACCAGTGAAAACACTAGTACCCTACCTTATGCAAGGCAAGGACTAATAATAATCTTTAGCACATTAGCGTTAATTATCTTTATATTATCACCATTTAAAATGTGCATTTCTTACATTATGATTGAATGTGGATTGAGCATATTTTCATGAATTTAAAATATATATTATAAGTCAATCTAAAACTAAATTAACTAACAAATGAAAAGAAAATTAGAAATGATGACATCACCAAACAATCATGTCATGATTGTTTGGTGATGTCATCATATAATTTAGGGAGAATGTATTATTGTATAGATATTAATAAACATTTTTTTTATATTAAATGATTATCAATTTTTTCTTTGTAATAAATCTAGATTTTTTTTAGTAATTAATCTTACATGTTTTCTTCATTATTAATCTTAGCTTACATATTTTTTCTTGTATGTTTTATTTTTTAATTTTTTTTTTAATAATTATTATATTATAATATTTAATGATTATCAATTTTTTCTTCGTAATAAATCTAGATTTTTTCTAGTAATTAATCTTAGATGTTTTCTTTGTAAATAATCTTATTTTAGATATTTTTTCTTATATGTTTTATTTTTAAATTTTTATTTTAATAATTATTATATTATAATATATAATCATTTGATTTCAATATGTATATCAAAAAAAAAATAGTGAATATAATTATTATTTTTAATTATATATTTTAATATGTATTAAATGTAGATGATTTTAAACCTATTTATTTATTTAAAAAAATTGTTACTCAATTATATATTATTCAAAGTTAAATAATATTAATAATTCTAATATTATAAATGGTAATAATTTAATGGCATATTATGGCAAAAAATTTAATAACATATATATTTATTAATTATAATGTAAATATAAATTCTAAACTAAATTATAAATTATAAACCAAATTATACAAATACATTTGATTAATAAATTTTGCATAGATACAATTACTAACTTTGATGCAATATTCTTTTATATTTTGTGCAGACCTTTTTGACTAATATTATTTTTGTAATATATTAAAACTTGATTTAATATTAAAAATTTAAAAATTAACCTTCTATAAATTAAAATTATAGACCGTCATACATAGCACAGCCAAGGAAAAACTCGTAACCCGAACAGCCTAAACAAGACAGAATAAACTAACCAAGAGATCTCCCTCCTCCGTTTACCCAATTTTATTAACCCTTCTCAAATCTTCACATAAGCATAATAGTGGGCGCTTTAAACAATGTATTTCATTTAGAAATTTTAGCGTACGTGCAAATAAGGGCTGGGGTACAAAGGCAGGGTGTATGGTGTACGGGCATGGTAGAGGCCTAGCCATTGGCATAGGTAGGGTAAACAAAAAAGTTTACTCTTTAGCCATTATCGGGGGATGGGGTGGGGTAAAACCCCCCCTCCCAATAAACTTTTTTTTTAAATTTAATTTTTAATTCAAGACTCTTTAAAATGATCACTCCTCTAAGTCACGTATATTATTTTGTTAAAAAAATTATTTTATGTTTATTTTAAATTAAAACTTTAAAAATGAATTCTCCAAACGTGTAGCAATACGTGTTTAAATTTTTTTAATTTTAAATTCTCATTCATAATAATAGCAATGTCAGAGTAGAGAGGAAGGTGCTTAGATAGTGGGGATGGTGGTATCAAACCAAGAGGTGTAAATCTAGGTTTAGGGTTTTGCCATCCAACAAAGTGGCAAGATGTTTTGGGCAATGGCAAGGGCTGTGAGACTTCAACCTTGGATAGGGTTCCTTCCCAACGACAGAATAAAGGCACGCTGCCTGCAAATGAATTAGATATCCCTAACATTTCTTCTATTTTTTCCAGAACACCAATAGTTCAGCCAGCATGAGACCATAATTTTACCCGGATCTTTTCTTCAACCCCAGTGGTTCAGCCAATCAAATCTGCCCAAGTTCCTCTTCCATTCCAAAAATGCTCTTTTAGAAATATAAATTCTGGAGGGATGTAGATTGTCAGAGATAAATCAATTTTCAAGGGGAAGGCAATTGTTCAACCAGCCAAACCTTTCTTCCTTAACCCACATTTTCATGATCAACAGTTGGGGTTGAAATCTCAAGCTACAAGTAATGTAACTTCCAAGCTTTGGACAAAACCATCCACTTTTGAGAAAGGTGAGTAGACTTCACAAAATCATAACTCTGCCATTCAAAAAAATCTTGGGCGAGAAAATTTGATTCAAAATAATTTAGTGCGGGAAACCATACCTTCTCAAAGATTAACTTCTGATTTAATGGAGCCAGTTAAGAGGTTTCAATCCAAAAGATATCATCCATCCACGACACATAGAAAACTTAATCACAAGCTTATTAATAAGCAACCCATATTTGATATCTGTAAAGGAGCTCCTTTTGATTCTTCGAATCACTTGCAAGATAATTTGAATCAAAACAAGATGGGTACAAACTCTAAGATGTTTCTGAATGTCAACACATGAGCCCCCTTGATTCCAAAAAAGGTTTGGCAGAAGAAAGTTTAGAGTAATGTTGATCAATGTCAGAGTAATGTTGATCAAGTTCCATAGAATCCTAAACATGATCTCAATCAATTGCATGTTAGTTTCCCTTGTCAAATGTTACAACATTCAATTGATATGCTTCGTTAATCAACTCTCATTGGTAAGTTTTCTTCTTCTTCCTTATTGTTTTTGGATATTAAGAAATGGGCATTTGATTCTTGGTCTGGTCTCAAGGATATTTTCTAAATTGATCTGGAATCCAAATGTTTTATTGCCATTTTTACCACCAAAATAGAGAGAGATGATGTTCATAAGCAAAAAGGTTGGTTTTGTCATGGAGTTGGATTATATACTATGTTTTGGGTTCCAAATTTTAATCCTCGTGATATATCTATTCAATTTTTTCCTCATTGGATTTCTTTTCCCCACTTGCCACTGGAATATCGTGACCCAGAGATCATTGAAATTATAGCTAATAAGCTGGGTATTTTCTTAAAACATGACCTTATTCCTTTTGAATGCCCACATTTGGAAGCTAGAGTTTGTTTGCTGATTGATATGCGCAAATCTTTTCTCTCTTCTATATCTCTCATATCTAAATGGGGAAATTGGTCACAGTCAATTAAGATCCAGGATGTAAGTGTAGTTAATAAATTTCAAGATAATCTTGGTCATTTCAACAATATGTGCCAAACAGGGCATGTGGATGTCTTAGCAGTATGTTCAGATCATTGCTCTGATCCAAACAACTGTTCTCAAAAAGTTTACAATCAGGATGTTCAATGTATGTCAGAATTTTTGCCTAAGGATCATCAATTAATGCCAGGTGAACACAATTATTTGCAAAATGGGCTAGGTATGCAAATCCCATCTACATTCAACCATATGAATATGATTAACTTTCAACAAATGTTTTGGATCAAGGTTTTCTTCTAGTAGGATTTTTATAGATCTAAGTTATTTTTGTTGGATGCTCTAGCTGATGATTTGGATTCTCTTATTGATGTGACCCCAAGGTTATCCATTTTGCCTAAATTTCATCATTTATTGGTTCCAAATTCATTGCAATCGATTACCTCCCAAAATAGGAGTTTCTCCTTCCTATTCGACACTCATCTATTCAACCTTCTCCTATAATATTGAGCTTTATTTGTGATCAAATTATTACTGAAATTGCCAATTCAATCATTTTTGGTATTGCAAGAGAAGAAGGTATTCATGATGAGGAATATATCTCGCCTGTGATTGATAAATTGCTTAGAGAATTTCAATTTTGGAATAAAGTCGTTCCGGGTCAGATCCTTGATAGCAAAAGCAAGTTTGTCCAAGTATCTCAGTTTAATGGTGCTGCAAGTGAATTAGTATCTCTAAAAGACTATATGGGGCTAGAAATGATTATTTATCAGCAAGTACAAAATTCTATTGATTTGATTTCTCAAGATCCCTATTATCAACATGAGCAAGTGCAACCCTTTCAGGATGCTGCTACTATTATTGAAGGTCAAGACAATTTCAAGATTCGACCCTTATCAATTTTACAGACTCCATCCAAAGTGGTTTCCAATATAAAAACTCCTAAGTCTAGAGGCAGGCCAAAGGGTTCTAAGACTAAGACTGAGATTGTTGTTGGTATCCAAACAACATTGGATAGTAGTTTTATTGTTTCTAAAAGATCGACAAGGAGAACGCAATGTTCTTCTTGTCCACAATGAAAATCAACTCATGGAATGTCAGGGGTATCAATGCCTCTGACAAAAGGCATAGAATTAAACAAGTGGTTGATTCTATGCAAGCAGATATTATTTTGCTTCAGGAAACCAAGTTATCTCAAGATAATTTTGACAAAATAGTAGCAAAATGGAAAAAATGGAAATCTTTTCATGCTCATGGAATAGGAGCTTTTGGGGGTCTTGCTACACTTTGGAATCCTCTCACAATTAATGCACAACTCATCCAGCAAGATAATAATTGGCAGATGCTGCATATATTTGCATTTGACATATCATTTATTTTGATTAATGTCTATGGGCCTTCTTCATCTCAGGATAAAGCATGTTTGTGGGAAACTATCACTCATTCTATTCAAATTCAAGAACTACAAAAAGTAGTTATAGGAGGTGATTTTAATGCTTTATTATCTCAGGTAGAGAGAAAAGGAGGTATCATTCCTCCTCCAAAAACTCTACAAGATTTTAATTGTTTTGTGGATAATAAAAATCTCATGGATATTCACCCAAGGAATGGATCTTTTACGTGGACAAATAAAAGGGTTGGATTTGCACATATTGTTGCTCGTCTTGATAGATTTATTTTATCACTTGACTGGAAATTGAGTTGCTCAGATATTTCTTCAGATATTCTCTCATCACCAGGTTTTGATCATTTCCCTATATCAAAAGCAGTGAAAATCAATTCCATTCATCCTTCAAATTTGAAAGTATGCGGCTTCGTCATACAAATTTTTTGAAGAATATTCAGCATTGGTGGAATGAGGCTCCTCATGTGGATGGATTTAAAATGCATCAGTTTGCTATGAAGTTGAAATATGTCAAGTCTAAAATCAAAATTTGGAATTAACATGTATTTAAAAATGTGTTTTCTTAAACATCAGCAGTCAAACAACAACTAGAAGATGTATATAATCATATCATTCAAAATGGTATGAATGAAGATACATATGTTTCTCAAAAGAATCTTCAACGAGATTGGGATGAGTTATGTGCAAGAGAGGAAACTTCTTGGAGACAAAAGTCTAGAGAGCTATGGCTTCAAGATGGAGATAGAAATACAAATGTTTTTCATGTTTCAGCTAAATAAAAGAGAGTTAACAATTCAATATTTCAGATCAAAGATACTATTTCAGGTGATCTTATTACTAATGAAAATCTTATTCGGAATGAAGGGGTGAAGTTTTTTAAGTATCTCCTTGCACCTAATATCATGCCTTCTCCTTATAACTCACAAATGAATGAACTTCTTGATTCAATTCCAAATATGATTTCATCTCAAGATAATGACATGTTGATGGCACCTTTCACTATTTAAGAAATTTGCAAGGTCATTTTTTCTTTTCCTCCAAATAAAGCCCCAGGCCCGGATGATTTCACTGCTATGTTTTATCAAAGTTGTTGGGATATCATTGGATGGGATTTATTGGCAGCTGTTGAAGAATCAAGAAGGTGCAAAACCATGATTAAATATTTTAATACCACAAATATCTCAATTATTCCAAAGATCAAGGATCCTCAAACATTTGCAGATTTTAGGCCAATTTCACTATGTAATCTGTCATACAAGATTATAACTAAAGTCATATATCTTCAAATGCAACATATTATCCCTCGCATTATTTCTCCTGAACAAGGTGGATTTGTTCTAGGAAGGGAAACTATGGAAGGGGCTATAGTGGCGCATGAGGTTCTACATTCTATAAATTCAAATCATTCCTCAAATTTTGTAATAAAACTTGATATGATGAAAGCTTATGATAGGGTTTGTTGGAAATTTTTGCTGCAAGTGCTTTCCAAAATGGGTTTTTCAAAGAATTGGTGCAAATGGATTAAGGCATGTATTTCGAGTGCTTGGTTTTCAGTAATAATAAATGGTAAACCGGCAGGCTTCTTCTCTTCTACTCAAGGGATTAGGAAAGGAGACCCCCTATCCCTAGTTCTTTTCATCATTATGGCTGAAGCCTTTAGCAGGACCATTTCACATCAACATAAGCTCAGTAATTGGCATGGCGCGCTTATTTCGGGTACAAATATTGCTATAACACATTCTCTATTTGCAGATGATACACTTTTATTTGGATTGTCAAATGTTCAAGAAGCTAGGCATATTCTTCATGTTCTCAATCTATATTTAGTAGTGTCAGGTCAAGCCATTAATGCTCAGAAATCAAGAATCTATTTTTTTAACACAAACAAAGTGATTTATGATAAAATTAAACAAATATTGGGTTTCTCAGAAGATTTCTTACCTTCTATCTATTTAGGCATCCCTTTCTTTATGGGTTCAAATAAATCTTCATAATGGGACTTTGTCATTCAACGTATTCAGAGTAGAATCACTGCTTGGAAAGTCAGATGGTTATCCTTGGCTAGGAAAGTCTTGCTGATTAAATTAGTATTAGCTGCAATTCCAAATTACTTTTTTGCTATTCTTAAAGCTCCCCCCAAAATTCTAGTTCAAATTTAGAAAATGATTAAGGGCTTCTTATGGACAAGTAATATGGATGATTCTCGTAAGATCCCACTCACTTCATTACAGGACATGTCACAGATTCCAGCAGTAGGAGGGGCAAGTGTGCATGACCTTACTAAAAGAAATGAAGCATTTGGTGAGAAATTGGTTTGGCAAATGTACACTAAACCTCAATCCACTTGGTGCAAAATTATGCAACAAAAGTATCTGGATAATAATGATCCTTCTAGAATTCTCTCTATTTTGGATCCTCCTAAAGGTTCAGTTATATGGGATTTCATGACAGCTTTTCGTAATATTGTGGTTAATTATGTTTCTTGAGAAGTTAATGATGGTACTAAAGTTTAACTTTTGGAGAGATTCTTGGAATGGCCAAATTCCACTTTCCAATAATTTGATTTCTCTGAATATTATTGAAGTGTCAAAACTACACTGGGGTACTCAACTTTATCAGTATGTGGCATATGTTTGTGAACTTTCAGGGAAAGTGTTTTGGAAGGATCCAGTGGTTTTACCACTTTCATCTTAGGAAATTAGACAATTCAAAGATATTTTGTCTTCCAGGCAAGTCTTCTTTTCTGGATCTCAAGATAGGATTTTATGGGCTCTAGCTAAGGATGGCAATTATTCAGTAAAAGAGGGTTATAAAATTTTGCAGCAAAATGTTTCACATAAAGTTACTTGTAGGGCATTTTCATTTTGTTGGAATCATATTGTACTTCCAAAGGCAGGTTTTTTCACTTGGCTTGCACTAAAACATAGGATTTTGACTAGTGATAGATTGACTAGATTGCACATTACCTCCTCTTTTAACTATGTTTTTTGTGATGAGTGTGAAGAATCAATGGATCATCTTTTTGTCTCATGCTCATTTTCTTATCAATGCTAGAGTTTTGTCTTGAATAAGTTGCACTATAGTACTCCTCTCCAAAATAATTTGTGGGATCTTTTTCAAGCTTGGCCAGTCCTTTATCCCAAATCATTATTTGCAAACCTTTGGAAATGTATCCCGGCATTGGTTGTTTGGGCCATTTGGTGGGAACGTAACAAATGCATTTTTAGAAAAGAGAGTCATTCCTTAGAAATTGTTTTGGAGAGAATTGAAAGATCTATCTCAGAGGTGACAAATTCAAGTTTGAAAAAGACAAAATTTAATCCTATTGTTACTTCTTGGGACTCTCAAATTATTCAAAGATGGAAACATTTATTCATTCCAAATGGTTGGAAAATTGGTAATTCTTCCACTTCTTCATTATCCTATAAGCAAACAGGATGGAGGCCACCAGATGAGGGATATTGGAAATTGAATTTTGATGGCGCATCAAGAGGTAATCCTGGCCCTTCTGGTTTTGGTGCATGTATCATAAATTCAGATGGAGATGTTGTGGCAATTACAGTATCCCCTTTGCCTATTAATACAAATAACATGGCAAAGGCACAAGCTCTGTTAGCTGGTCTTATTTTAGCAAAACAAGGTAATTTTTGGTTGCTACATATTGAAGGGGACTCCTCTATCATTATTAATGCCTATATTCATAGGACTATCTTCTCTTGGAAGTTAAAATATATTCTTATTCAAATTTGGAGGCTCCTAGATGAGTGCTTGGATGTTTGTATTTCACACACCTATAGGGAAGGAAACCATGTTGCGGATTTTCTTTCGAATTTGGGTTGTGATGGGTTGTTGATTTCATCACTTTACCCTTTATCCATAATTGAGAAACATGCTGCCCTCAAAAAATTAATTCAGGAAGATAAGTTTGTTGGATTGTGTTCATGTATACCAGTTTGAAGGAAGGTGATATTTAGTTCTAGATATATTGATGAGTGGTACTTGATTCACCCTTTGTAATTATTTGTTCAAAATATCTAAAACTATGTATACATTAGGGACGATGTTGGGTTTTCTTCACTGATTCTTTCCCAGTTGACCTTGTTGAATCAGATTAATAAAATATTATAGTGGCTTGCCACTTTTGCCT